>VZTE01006235.1:5486883-5785929 GCA_013397775.1 Eulacestoma nigropectus | reverse complement strand
GAGCCATACTCCCCCCCCCCCCGACACACACACACAGACACGCACTTGCACACACACATATTCTGCTTTGCCCTATCTTGGTTACAGCATAGTCCTGCCCAGGGTCAGTACAATGTACACATTACATATTTCTAGCAAACATGAAAATGAATCGAACAGGAGGAGAGATAAGCACAGATAGATTGGAGCCTGCTGAGGAAATAAAAGGCAGTAATCTGACTGACCACTGGACTACTCTTCCTGGTTAGATTTAAGTGTTCTTTCCCGTTAGTTGCTGCAAAGCACTGTACCCTGAAGTGAAAAATTAAATGATTAGTAAGAATGAAGTAACATTTAGATGGACAATTCTTTGGTATAACTCCAGAACTAATTGTTTCTGAAGTGATGTTTAAACCAATGTCGGCACAAGGCAAGGGTTTCTGGCTCGATGCCAGCACCTTGTAATGCATATTAGCACAGATGAGGAGTTCCTAAAAGTTAGAGAGAGGGAGAGGGAGGGAGGAAGAGAGAGAGAATGTGCATTTTCAGTGCTCGCTCTGCGTTTGTTTGTATCCTCCTCCTTGCCGAGATTAGAGGAATACCTGTGTAGTGCTGCTTTATTATGATTTCTGCTGAGCCTCAGAATAGGTTCTGGTATTTTTTTTAGGTGAACTGCCAGCTGCCGATCTCGCTGTTGACAATAAAAGCAGATATGTTCCTTGCTCACTGCCATTAGTACTGACCATGACCCTTCACACCAAAACCTCTGGAGTTACCCTGCTGCACCAGATTCAAGGCACTGAACTGGAGACACTGAGCAGACCTCAGCTGAAGATTCCCCTGGAAAGATCGCTCAGCGACATGTACGTGGAGACCAACAAGACAGGAGTTTTTAACTATCCAGAAGGAGCCACCTATGATTTTGGCACTACGGCTCCCGTCTACAGCTCTACTACGCTCAGTTATGCCCCTACTTCTGAATCTTTTGGGTCCAGCAGCCTGGCAGGATTTCACTCACTGAACAGTGTCCCACCAAGCCCGGTGGTGTTCTTGCAAACAGCACCCCAGCTCTCGCCCTTCATCCATCATCACAGCCAACAGGTACCCTATTACCTTGAAAACGATCAGGGCAGCTTTGGGATGAGGGAAGCTGCTCCACCAGCCTTCTACAGGTAAATGCTACAGAAATTTTTCTTTTTTATTTAAGCAGATGATCTGAGAAAATTAGAATGTGGAAATCTCTTATGCCCTAATATTTGCTTTTTGTGTAAAGGAGCATGTGATTTAATTGAATCATCGATGATATCTAGACTGTTAGAAATAGCGTAGAATAAAACAAAACTGTAATTCACAGCCCACTGTGACTGTAAGCTATAAATTTTGAAAAGTGTACCTACATAAAAAAAGAATCAGATAATGAGTATAAATATTTCCTGGGAAAACAAAAAATCGTAATTGATTAAAGAATGGCAAATGACCTCAGTGTTGTAATGTATTATAATACTGTCTGAAGTATACTAAAAAGACTTCCACCATTACACACTTCCAGTGTGAGTGGTTGTTTGTTCAGCTCTTAGCTGGTAGTAAGTGTATTTTTCTCCTCTGTCTTCCTTTGCAGTGTGAGAAGTGGCTTATATAGGAAGTTGTTCAGAAGCACTATATCCTTCCTAATCAAAGTGTTAGAGTTGACTCAATGACAGTATTTCAGTCAGTAACCACCTTCCTGAGCTATCCAAAGAGCTGTGTTCATATTAACATGCATTTTTCCTTAGAGGGAGACATATATTAACTGTAAACCTGGCGTGCCGCTTTTCAAAAGATAGGATCGTTCAGTGGGGTTTTTTATACTTTTATCCCTCAGTAGGAGGTTGGTTTTTGTTTTCTTTTTTTGGTCTGGAATAGAAAGATAAAAGTATCATTGAAAAGGGGAAATGATTTTCCTTGGTTTAAGTATTTACTGTCAACTGTGAAAAAAATTACATCTTTTCTTGAAGTAAGTGGCAGAAGTTGATAGAATTATGGCTTCTAAAAAAAATATCATCAAACATACCTATACCCGCGCTGTTGATGTTTTGTGCAGTGTTTATAGCATAGTTTTGCATCAGCTTGTTATACTGGGCTTCAGTGAGTCTAAGTGAACAGTCAGCTGTAATTTTTTTTCCGAACTCGGTTGTTCTCTGTTGATTTGAGATACAGGTGAGTTTGTTAGAAATGTAACAACTCGGAAAGAATAAAAGCAAGTAATTTTTTCCATGTGGAGGGCCAGACTCTGCTAGACTTATTTGCACAATATAACTTGTTACCATGAACAGCAACATGTGTTCTTAAGTCTAACTCAGACTGACCAAGAATCTGGTAGTTAAATCCGGTCCCAGAAAATGAAATTATTTCACTTTTTTACAACGGATTAGTCAGATTTGGGAGGCAGATAGACTAAAGACTGGTGAAATAATAGATAATGGTTATGTTAAACTGTACAATACAGTGATCTGTAAACTGAATTGATTCAAATAAAATTCATTTTAGTGCAACCAAATACAATACCTCCTGGAAGAATGAGTACATGTCAGAGCATAGTGATCTTGAATGATTACCAGTGACTTGAGAGTAGAACTGCACTTTGTGCTAGATTAAAGACTTTTTTTACATAAATGTCCTGTGGAAACCTATGGTAAAAAGTGTGTAAGTGACCTTATGTATGTAAACAGTAAAGTAGTGAGTTTGTGAAGTTAAAATACACAGGCAGAAAATGTTCTTTAGTCAGATATTGTACTGCAGGAGGATTCAAACCTAAGAATTACCTGGACATAGAAGTTGCTATGGAAATAGTGTTCTTTTAATTTTTAAGCAGTGAATTGAGGTGAGACCCTTCAAAATGACATTAAGGTACTTTTTTAGTTTAACTGCTGGAGCAAATGTGTAAGATCAGTGCTGTATTCCCCTTTTCCTAACATTTCTGATCAAGGTTGTGCGTCACCGTTGGAGATGTATATTAGCCATATGAAATTGCTGAGGCTTAATGCAGCAGTAGTTAGGTGAATTTACGATCTTGGATATGCCAGAAAGTTTATCTGCATACAATATGATACAAATGATTTAATGGCCCCTTCCAGCCATAACTCTGTGGAACGCATCTTATGTGGTAGTAAGAAATGTGTTTCAAAGTGCTTGCTGTGATTATGTTTTGTTAACGGGCATGATACTGTTGGAATTAAATTTATAAAAAATTTGCTTTTTTTGCTTTTCATTTTTGTGAGGTTGTATTTACAAAGTTATCACCCTCACAACATTAAACATTAGGTCTTTCTCCTTGTGTTTTGGCATGAGCCCAATTACCAGTAGTCTGTTGAAAATAATTTGAATAGGTGTTCACTACCTGGGAAATATTTAATTGTCTAGCCACTGGGTTTAAGAAAAAGTTCTTTAAAAACTTCCAATTTGCTTTATTTATTTGGCTAGTCTCACTGGGTTATGGGAGAAAAGAGAGCATAGGACAGTGTAACCTAGCAATGAGTAAATTGGAGAGTGAAAAATGTCTAACTACCAAAATAGTGAGTTTCTGGAACAACCTACCAGTAGGAGTGGTAAAGGCAAAAAATCTTAAATGAGAAGCCCTGAAAAAAGTTATAATGAATCATGATTAGTTTATGATATGGCTGCCTGCTTCTATAAAAAGTTATGTGACCTAAGACCCAGTAAGACTCCTCTGCAATTCTCATCTACCTTTCTGTGTAACTGAATTGTGCTGTTTGGCTTTTAGGGCAGAAATATTTGCATTGTATCACCCTGTTCTACTCTGAATTTGATATGCAAGTGCTGCATTCAGTGATACAAGTACCTAGGACAATAAATAAACAATATAGGTTGGAGCCAAGATGATATTCTGTTTGATACTTGGATAAAATCTTAAAAATCTTCAGTCACAGAACTAAAAAATTACCCTGTGTGATAAGAAAAACTTCTAATGTCTTTTGATTTTGTTAATAAGTGTTCAAAATCATACTGCCCATAGACACATATGTATTAATATGTGTATAACTACATGTCTGCTAATTCTGAAGTTATATTTTGTCTTTCAAAGAGTGACTCTTTTTCCAGAAGAGTTAGTCTCTTGTTGTGAGATAATGGCAGGCTTCTATATCTGGCTGAAGAACATAATGATACATGAAAAGAATGATTTTTAAAGAATGAAATAAATATATTAATCTCCCTTCTGGATTCTCTAAGTCATGAGGCATAAGAATTTGAGAAGTTGAAAAAAAGGTCTTAATTAACTCAAATTGTGCTGTCTGTACCTAGACCCTTTTTATGTCTGATCTTGTGGATGTTTTTATAGGTAGCCAAACTAAAATACCTTTTTCTTATCTGACAATGTCAGATCTCACTTTTTTTAAAATTTTATTGATAATTGTTAGTACTGGGGTATTTTATTATTAAGTGCCAACTAGTGGTTGATAATTATTACAGGAAATCTTGTACTTATGACTATTACAGTAAATAATGGAAATATTTCTTTTGTTCTTAACTAGTGAATTTGAGTTCTGGTAATTTCTGGTTATTTACTCTTGCTTTTCAGCAAGTTTTGATCCACTCAGGGAACAATCAATACTTACAGCAGCTAATTTACCTCAGTAGATTCCTGCAAGCAACAGAAGAACATCCTTTTTGCTCTGCAAGTTTGTGACATTCTCATGTCATCCCACTGAGTTTGCACTCCTCAGATCTGAAGTAAAATCATGCATATATTTAAGGCTCTTTGTAGCCTGTCTTTGGTGCTGGTTCCAATTTCGGCCAAAAAAAAAAAAAGATGGACTGCACTTTCCAGCTCCCTGATGAGAAAGTTGTCTGTCAGTCTGTAGTGAGGGACAGAGGCTGGGCAAAGCACTGTACAAACAGAATAGCAGATTAATTGCTCCCTCACTTTTAGTTGCTAGTTCGTATCTTCTAACACTTCAGGCTCTATGTTTAGATTAATATAATAAAGTATTTGTTTAGCATTAACCACAATTATCATACTGCAATTGAGTCTGCTGTTCTAATCAGTATGATCACAGCTTTAATTTTATTGCTTGCTAAAATTGAGAAAGATTAAAAATTTAGATTGGTCCCTCTTCTGTTGTAATTCATAAATCCATCAGTCCAAAAAAAATTATGAAACCAAATACATAAACTTTGTTAACCTTGTCTGATTCATTATGAATTTTTCTAGCTGATCATGTTGAGTTCTAAACAAAGAAGATTTTTTCCAAATTTTAAAATTAAGTGTTAAAATGAATGCAAAGTTCAAAGATAATTTTTCTTTTCTTATTTTTTTTAATGTAGCATGAAGTATTTCATAACATGGAGTATGATGTAATGTAGTGTTTTGCTTTGCTTTTTTGTTTATTTTTCTCTAAAACGTCAATCTGCTCAGAGGTCCTCTCTTGAACAGTTCAAGTGTTCAGGCAATTTCTTGAACACTTGGAGTATTCCTGTTTTCAGGGCTTGTGCTGATATTTCTGACAATTTTACAGCAATAGATGACTGTAATAAAAGAGACAGGAAAACATGGAGTTGTCTCATGGATAGTTTCTTATCTCATGGAAATGTTGTAAAGATAAGCCCATTAAGTGTTCTGAGATGTTCACACATGACAATTATGAGGGACTTGTACAAACCAACTTTGCTGATTCTGCAGCCCTTCTTGGAGCGTGTGCTGATGTGGATCCTGCTGCAAGTGTGCTTGCACCATAAAATCACCAATCCACGTTGTTGAGGAGCGCATGTGATCTGTGCCTCCTTGTGCCCCTGAATAAGGGCAGACAGCGGTGGAAAGGGGTAAAAGAGGTCCTCTGCTTCCTCATTACCCTCCTTTCTGCCAAGGCAGGGAGATGGATCTCACTTGCTCTCTCTTCTCATTGAAGAAAACTTTCTTCACTTCAGCAGCAGTTACGTTTTTTGCATAAACCACCAACATAGGAAGTGTTCCTTATACCAAATCCTTCCCAAATGACTTGAAATTTGTGTCTAAACCCATGGTTGTTCAGACAGAGCATGTGAATGGGGTTCATCTGATTAAATGTAGACACCTGGGTCTGTATTAATTTTTCCATTCCTTAGGCATCTGGTGCCATTTAAGGCCAGAATGTCAGATCGGCCTAGTAGATATGACACAGGACCTGCTATACCCTTTTGGAGCAGGAGGTGTGGTTGGTGAGGGTCACCACCTGGAACACCTCAAATGGCATTGACAACAGCATCAAACCTGCACATAGACCCCCTTCTTACTCTGAGACAGAGAGAAAGAGGCACTGTGAACACACATTGTCTCTTTCTAGGGTACCTGATTAAAATAGACCAAGTGCATTAGGCTCAAAAAAAGCAAGTTTATCTGCCTATGTTATAAAAGATGGCTACATTCTATTCCAGAGAGCTACTGGATGAAGATGGATACCCAGTGATATCCAAAGTTAACGTGAAATTAATCCCACCCACACATCTCCTGTAAAGAACCAAAACAGACATGCTCTGTAATATCCCTTCACGTAGACCCTGCAGTATGTCCCTTGAGAGGGAGATGGGGAATTGACTCTGTGTCACTGGCCTTGATCACGCTTGCTCTGAGACTATGGAAACAACAAACACTGCTGGCCATATCTGCTCTGATATGAAAAGCATTAGTTACTGGCATCAGTTCCTTCAGCAATTGCTAAGTGAACATCAGATGCCAGCATTTTTTATTAAACCAAAAAGATAGGCTGACCAGATCTAAGGCATAGCTCCAAAAAAACACAAGAGAAGATTCCCGCAACTGAAGTGCATCCACATTTTCTAACAAATTGAGATTTTGGTAATTTTTGTAATTTGATATTGTTGACAGTGAAAAACTGAAAATAATCATGAGCTCCCTGGTCTCTCTGCAGGGAGTTTTCTATTATCTATTCAGGTATCAGAACAGAGATTAGAGCAGAGATGCTGTCCTTCAACATTCTCATTTGAAGTGCTGTTTTCATTGCATTCATTGCAGGGACTGTTTGTAAAATTTGCTGTACGGGGAGACTTCACATCTGAGGCTAAGTGGCCTTTCCAGTGGCTTGCAAAAGGTTGTAATTCAGCATAGCTCATTAGTAATCCTGATCGATGTGGCACTGGACAAGGCAAGGCATTTCTGCTTTTCTGCCAAGCTCAGATTCCAGTTGCTGGGAGGCTTCTTACTTCATCTCACTCAAGATATTCTTGTGCAAGACTATAAGTGCGTGAGTGATACCTCTTAGAGACAAGAAGATCATAAATCTGCAGGATAACCTTTTTCCTTGATAACATATTGATAATAACATTGGATTCAGAAGTGATCTAGGTGTTTTATTTTAACCCTTTACTAGAAAAAGGGAATATGGTCCTCGGAAGACAGAAAGCTTAAATATGACTGTCCTAAATGTAAAGCCTATTTGATACATGTACGTAACAATTACAGTGGTCTTCCAGCCATTGCAGTTTTAACTAATGACACAACAGCCAGCACCTATATAAATAAGAAACAAGAAAAGATGGCTGACTGCATGGAAACCATTGGTAAAAGTGAAAAATAGCAGTAAAGGCTGAAAGTTGGAAGTAACTAAGAGGACTTCTTAAAAAAGCAGCTGGTGACTAACAGTGAGCAGTCGTGCATGTAACCACTTCACATCCAGTGGGTTGTCTACAACTCTGCAAGGGTGCAGTTCCCCTCACGTTAGACAACATGGGTGGAATGTGTCACACTCTGGTTCCACGTGCTGCTGTCTCACAATGCTGCCAGCGGACGGAACTGACCTCGCCAGGACCCAGGCAGCAGAACCCGTGCAAGGTAACTGTTGAATGCTGCAGGGGAGAGCTCTCTCTCCCTCTGAGGATGACAGACCAGTGAGCATCTAGGCAGCACCAGGCTGCATTTAACGCCCATGCATTTCACCTTTCATTCATAAACTAAGTGAGAAAGCAGTGTGGGTTTTTTTCTTCTTGATCATCCTATCTAATTAAGGAAACTACTTTTAACTGATTACAAAGGGAAAAGCTGTATTCCTCCATTGAAGATTTTTTCCAATTTCTCAGCAATCTGCAGTGCAAATGTCCAGTGCAAATTTAATTGATACTTCCAGTCTTTTCTCCCTCTTTTATTACTTGCTATCATGCAGAAACAGTGCATTGATCACTGCAGCCTACTTCAGTACTGATTTGTGCTGCTACAAGATGGCTATACAAAACCTTCTAGGATACTACAAAGGGGGACTTCAAAGCTGGAAGAAGAGGGAAGAGAAATTTACTGCAACACAGGAAAAGTCTCAGCTCATGATAAATAAAAATCATTAGGAAGGTGCTGTGCAGGAAGCAGCAGCTGTAGAAGAAAATGGGACATAAAATTTAGGCCCCAAATCTTAAATCACAAGGCAGGGAAACTCATAATATACTTTCCAAATAGCCTTCACTGTGGTTTTTGCGTATAGTTTTGCTAAAATTGGAATATGTGATACTGCTTTCTTTCTATTTCCCTTCTACTTTTATTTTCTTTTTTCTTTTAAATGTAATTCAGGCTTGAGAGACAAGATCTATTAATTCAAAAATCAGTGAAAGATCACAGAATCATAGAACAGTTTGGGTTGAAAGGGAAGACTAGTCCCAAGTCACCTGGCACGGGCAGGGACACCTTTCACTAGACCAGGTTGCTCAGAGTTCCATCCAGCCTTTCCTTGAACACTTCCTGGGATGAGGCATTCACAACTTCTCTGGACAACCTCTTCCAGTGCCTCACCACTCTCATAGCAAAGAATTTCTTTCTAATATCCAGTCTCAACTGACCCTCTTTCAGTTTAAGGTCATTCTCCCTTGTCCTGTCACTACATGCCCTTGTAAGAAGTCCCTCTCTGGTCTTCTTGTAGGCCCCCTTTGGGTACTGGAATGTTGCTATAAGGTCTCTTCTCCAGGCTGAACAGCCTGAGCTCTCTCAGCCTGTCTTCATAGGAGGGGTGCTCCATTCCTCTTATCATCTTTGTGGTCCTCCTCTGGACCATCTTGGTAAGGTGGCCTTTAGCAGACCTCCACTATAACGTCACCTGTCCCCGCCCTCCTTTTAATCTTGACCTATAAGTTCTCAGTTGGCTCCACATCCATCCCTAGGTAGAGCTCCATGCATTCCAGCTCTTCTTTGACATATTCTGGTGTTTAGAAACTTACTCTTTTTCCTTCTTCCAGTTTATCTATAAACAGATGGAAGTTTGGAAGGTGCTAACTCTAAATATTGGAATTTAATTTTACTGTTGAAGACAAGTACTACAAAATCTGATCTTTGGCAAAAATAAAATGTCACATAATACCCTGTCATTTCTGTTTTCAGTTTATAAAGCCAGTAAACATTCTTAAAACATTTCGTTTGCCGAGCCATCTTGATCAAGCAGTATCTAGTTATTACTGAGTAACTTGTATCAGTTGGTGTCTAAAAGAAATTAATTTGAATACGAGTACTCTGCTTTCGTTACTAGTTACAACGTGGACTTGACAGTGAGATCCCTGTTTCAAATGACATGCCACAGAACCCTTGTCTTCAGGAAACTGTAGCCGTGGCAAAGAATACTCTGTCTGAGAGTGCACAGCAAATCTAGTCACCTCTGGGGAACTAATATGTCAAAGGACAGCTTTGTCTGTTTGTTTCCATCGTGCAGTAAAATGATACTTCTCCTTCAGCCATGTTGATAACCACAAGCAAGGAAAAATATGTATGTTGCCAACACATGAGCCACTGTAGCAGATTTATTACCTTGCAATACCTTTTTGTGGTTTGGATTATTTAGAATTTATGGGTTGAAAAGTATGTTATCTTATCCTTGCCATGCTATGAGAAATATAATCCTAATTTTAATCTACAGAAATATCAATTAGAGATAAAGCATGCAAATCTTGGAAGTGGTGAGAGTATTTTAATTATGTTAGTGGAGAAAGGTGGTGATAGAAACCCCTATAAAATAATGTGGCTGAATGTTTAGTGGTAACAATATCAGAACCAGTTAAGATGTAAGAATATCTGCCAGATGTATGGCATTTTAAGGAATCAAACATTTTTAAAGTAGGTTGCACTTCAGTAAGTTGTTACTATTTTTCCCTTGATTCAAGACATAAAAAAAAGCCAAAANAGGAATCAAACATTTTTAAAGTAGGTTGCACTTCAGTAAGTTGTTACTATTTTTCCCTTGATTCAAGACATAAAAAAAGCCAAAAAAAATGGAAGTTAATCTGATTCTACAGAGACATTTTTAAACATCCCAGAATAAAACTCAACTTTATTTACAGGCAGTTCTAGTAACACTGTTTATTATTAATTCTGACTAGGTTCCTCACTTTTTTTCTTATTTCTATTGTTTAGCTTTGGCTTATATTTTCCATGTCAGATGATTGTCTCAGGCAAATTTTTTAAAATACATTTTGACAAAAATAGCTCAACTTTCTAAGTATCATAAAGGGAAAAGAAAATTTTGCTATACTCATGGAAAAAAAACCCCTAACTTTTTCACTGGACATAGGTATACATACATCTGATACTTGGTAGTGGGGGAAGGCTGTCAAATCAGGGTTGTTTTTCTTTCATTTTTCCCCGGAAATTTTGCTCAAATTTAAGCTACAAACTCTTGAAACACGTCACAATTCACAGTGGGAATCTGTTTGCATTTGGTAGCTAAATTATATGGAATTTTATCTACCATACATGCTCCATCCTTTTTCAGTGATTCTATATTGACCTGATTGCAAGAGCATCCTTCTCTGACAAAATGTGTGAAATTGCTTCATCACACAGCTGCATGACATTTCAACAGGATTTTCTCTGCAAACATTACTGTGGGCACGGGCAATTTACTGAGAGAGGAGAATCACAGAGTAATGGAAGTTTGAAGGGGCGAGTAAGTTTGAAGATTATCTGGTAAACATCTCAAAGCAAGGCTCACTTCAAAGTTAGATGAGGTTTCTCAGGCCCTTATCCAGTTGTGCTTTGTAGATACCCAGGAATGGAGGCTCCACATCCACCCAGGGCAATCTGTTATAGTGGTGAACCACTCTCACTGTGACAAATATTTTGTAATATATAACCAGAATATTCTTTGCCCAAAGATGTGTCAGATGTCTCTCATCCTTTCATGGTGTTCTCCAAGAAGAGTCTGGCTCTTTCCTTCAAAGTGTCCCGTTATACTGTTGAAGACAGCAATAAATCCTGCCTTCGCCTTCTCTTTGGAAAACTGAACAGATTCAATTCCCTCAGCATCTCCTCATATGCCATTTGTTCCAGCCCCCACCTCGTCTTAGTGGCAGTCCCTGGACTTGCTCCATTTTGTCAAAGGCTGGCTTCAGCTTGGAAGCCCCAAGTTTGAAGCAGTTTTGCAACTGCCAAGGAGAGGGGAACCAGCTCTGCTCTCAGCCTGCTGTAGATGTTCATGTTAGTACTGCCCAGCCCCTGCTGTATTTCTGCAGGGGGTCATTCTATTCCGGGTGTGTTGCTCTGTGTTTTCCAGTGCTGAACTTCGTGAGCTTCCTGCTGGGCCGTTTCTCCAGCGTATTGAAATGTACCTTATAGGGAGCTTTGCTCTGCAGCAAATCCACCACTCTGCATGCTCCCTGTCCCCCAGCTTGGTATCTGTCATTAACTTGCTAGGGGTGCAGTTTCTCCGTTCATCTCTATTGTTAGTGAAATATTCACTTCAGTATTGATTGTCCATGAATACTACTGCAAGCTTGCCAAATTTCAACTGCTGATAAAAATCTGTTGGGACTAGCAGTCCAGTCATTTTCCATCCACCTTATAGTTCATCTGTGCAGCCCATATCACACTTCACTGGGATTGAGAAAATTGGTCTCTTGTGCTTTTAGTGCCTTTCTTCTTCTGTGTTTGGCAAAAGTCACATCAGCAAAATGCAGTAAAAAACTGAGCTTGCAGTATAGGAAGATGGACTGAGGAGAAAATAAAGGTGGTCTCGATGGAGAACAGAATGGGACCAGTGAAGAAATCTGATGGGTCTGGTGAGGTAGAAACTTTGAATCTCTGGTGAGATGCTGTAGCAGGCTCTAGTGAGCTGTGAGACAGAACATGGAGGAAGAGGCAATGCTCTAGTAGTAGAAAACAGATAATGTGTAAGTTCCTGGGAGAATTTGGGATTAACTGCAAAAGTAAGATGAAGGAGAACCTCCAGAACTGAAAAAGCTGACGAAGAAACTCCTGAGGAAGTCCGAACTGGAGATAAATAGTGGAATTTAAAAGTTCTCAGGCAATGTGACTTGGACTGAGGATGGGCTAAAACCGTGACTGAAACGGAGCAAGTGCGTGTTTGCAAAGCATGGAGAAGTAAAACGGTTCACAGGGAGAAACAGGGAGTATGGAGCTGGCCCCACGCAGAACAATCTTCCTCCCAACAGATGTGTGCAACTCTTGCTTTCTGTTGCTGTCTGTTACAGGTTTACCCAGCAGGTAATGGATTAGCCCAGCTGTTGGTTTTATCAAAGGCCCAATGTGGCCAAGGTTGGTGCTGTACACATGAGCTTCCATCACTCCTGAAACAACTGCCACTCACAGAGACAGGTTGAATTTTGATTATTTTAATTCCTTAAACCCTTTGCATATCTCATGTGCATAGAGAAAATAGAGTTACTGCAGTGAGATCGTGACAGCAGCTTTCCTAAAGCTGGAACATGCTGGAACTAAATTTGTGTGCACGGATCTCTCCCTCTTCTCTGCCTAATGTCCTAACATGTGAAATGAAGACACTGCTGTTCATACAGCAAACAAACATTTACTGGTGTCTGTAAAGTGCCCAGCTGTAATAATGAACTGAAAATCACCTGTGAAAAATCAACAGGACTGTTTCCAGAGCAGGCTTGAATAAGAAAGAAGACATGAGGCTGCATATGAATAAGGGTGAAAAGAACTAAAATACTGAGTAGGTGCTCAGTCAGTAAGTATGGGTTTGGAAACTAGCAATGGTATTATTAAATACAGTATCTGAAATGGAACAAAAATTGTTTACAGGCTTGCTAAACACACATAGCGTATTTCTCAGAAAGAATGGAGCATCAATATATTTCCACTTCAGTCTTTATATGGAATTGTATGTTCATCTACATGGCATTTTTTTATTCTATAGGTAGATAAGGGATGACTGCACAGAATCAAGGAGTTAATTTGCTTTTGACATGAACTCTCGGATACAACCTTCAGTTCAGTGTAAACTTTATTTAACATGAAGGATTTTGCTGGTTTTATTGCAGCAAAGCACTGAAGATCTTACTCTTTAGAGAGAGGGATGCATTTTGGCACGAAAATCAGTGCATAAGCAAATATTAAATGCTGTCTGTACCTTCCTCCCCCCCCCGTCCTTTTTTTTCAAAAGCATTTAAGAATACTACTTAGGCCAAAGACTGCCTTTTCAAGAAGATCTAAAATGTTATTTTATGGATAGCACCAGCTTTTTAATAATTTTTTAAATGGCAGCTTAGGTATTAAGAGCTTCAAGCTGTTTTCATGTATGACCCATTTTCTGACTCATAAATGCCTTGTTTCCTCTCTCTAATACACTTTATTGTCAACAAATGTGGATCTGTCTGGAAATGACAAGCAACCTGAAAGCTGCATTGCCTAAGAGACTGGCCTCACTTCTGCACGGTCCTTCCAGGTTGTTCCAGAACTAAAAACCAGAGGAGAAGAGCAAAATGATTTGTCTTGTATATTACAGGGGAGATATGGTAAGAAATAAATGACAACAGGTCCCCAAGACCACCATTTCATGAATTCTGATGAGAACCATGTTTATGTTATGTATCAGCCTAAAATGGATGAAGTCTGGAGGTGTTTTTTGCTACCAGATTACTTGAGGAAGTTCTCCTTGTCCCAGAGAAATTCCTCAGGTATGTGCCTGCCAACTACTTGATCCTTTTCTGATGACATCAGGGGACAAATTTTAAAAAATAAGAACAAGATTTCTGTCCTATGGCCAATCCTGAATCCCAGATTCAAACCCAGAGTTTTCATTGCAACATTCTCTCTTTAAGTGTGAGAGATATTAAAGATTAAAGACTGTTTTTGTGAGAACTGAGACTCCTTGAAAAGTGTAATGCCAGACGTAAGTTACTCCAACGAAAATAGGCTAAGTAGAAATAAAAAAGTAAATACGTATCTAATGGAAATGTAGTAAAGTATTTCAGTGCTTAATAAATCTGAAATCACTAACTTTATTGTAAACCTCAGTCATCCCAGCGTACTCAAGGAATGGAATGGAGGTTTCATTTACAGCATGCTATGAATCATTACTTCAGAATCACTACAGAAATATTTAGAACTGGTATTTATGCAACTGGGAAGTGATTGGTGCATGCTGTCCTGTTGTGTGGTTGGTTTTGGTGGGTTTTTTTGTCTGTGTTAGGCTCTGCACTAAAATTGTCATGGGAAAAAATTAATTGAAGAGCTGCTTTTATTCTTTAGATTTCCATTTTGTCACTCTCAGCACTTTCAAGCTATTTTCTTTGTCTGTTTAATCCATGGATGTTCTGATGTGAGGTGCTGTTTCTACCGTTAGATTTGTGCACTGCTGCTCTGTAGAAGGATCAAGATGTACAAGATACAGTAAAAAAATTATTTGTCCTTGCAATTAGGGGTCCTGAGATAAGTTTGAAATTTAGTACCAGTTCAGATACTCAGATGATATTAATCCTCATCCTGTTAGCTGAAGTCCATTGAATGGAATTTTCACTCCACTGGAGTAGTTACTATTAAATATGATTTTGCATAGATATCATCTATAAGCTTATTTCAACTGTATTTTTGACCAAATGAATTTGTGATGATGAGAACATCCATAGCAGAAGGTTGAACTATTGTGATTCATTAATTTAGCAAGGCTACCTTGTAGTTACAAAGTATTTTTGAGAAGAATTGATGAATTTTAAAGGAAGAAGTAAATACTGCATTAGGAATCTTGCTGCTGAACTTGAAATTGCCTTCTTTAATTTTCTTACTTTTTATTGCAAAATATTAGTAACAATTGCTTAAGGTCTAAGGAAAAAGCTTGAGCCAGTTCAATTTCTTGTCTGAGAATATGATCTTTTGCCTTTTGCATTTGCACACATATATCAAAGGGTTTAAGTGGACTCTATCTGACAGGTTCAGCAAAATATCTCCTGTCTCTCTAAACAAAAAAGAATCCAAATAATTTTTTAGAAGGTGCTTTGAATATGAATCAAATTTAATAAACCCAAACCTACTTGCAGGTACCTATTCATACATTAAAAGCTCAATTAAGAGTTGATATCTGTTGTGTTTGGTGGATTTTTGTGCATTTGCAGAGCTGCACCTTATCACAGAGGAATACTCTTTCTCTCTCCTTACCTACACTTTTTTCTCATCTTCTGACTCACTAGCAGGTGCAGCAGCAAGCCTTCTCTTTGCCCCTGATGCAGAGTTATCTGTATTTACCTTTCCAAGCCTGCTGTTGTGCGTATACTTGCACCGCTGTTCCATTCTTGTGGGATGTGTGCTGCAAAATGTGCAGCTGGAAGGGAGCTGAGCTCTTGGATAGAAATACAAAGGGTTCTCCAGCAAGGTTACCAGGGTTATCAGCAAGTGAAAACAAGAATCAAGAATATGTCTCATATGGCAGTTCCCACTGGGGTTTGTGGAGCAGTGCTGAGGCTGGAGAATGAAGAAACAGTTAAGACATTTTCATTCAGAATCTCTGCACTGTTGGCTTATCTTTCCATTTTATATATTATACTTTTCAACATGACCTGATTGAAGCTGGTTTTAGATTCTATATTTGGCAATAGAAAGGTATTGGTTAGATTATTTAACTTTGTGATCTGTAAATCCACATAAATATATGTGTGAAATTAAGTGACTATGGTGCTAGATAGAATTAATGAAGTACAATTTAAACTTAGTGATGTTTCAAAATATTTTTATTAAGATTAGAACAAAATTAAAACCAAACCATAAGTAAATGGAAGAACAGAGGCTTATGGGCAATAATTGAAATATCTTCCTGTTTGTCTTATAGAGCACTTTTGATATCACAGAATTACAGAATGATCAAGGTTGGAAGAGACCTTCAAGATCATCAATCCAACCATCAACCCAGCACCACTATAATCACCCCAACACCATATCCCCAAGTGACACATCCAGATGCCTCTTGAACACTTGAGACAGTGACTCCACCACCTCCTTGAGCAATTTACTCCAATGCCTAACCACTTTTTCAGTGATTTTATTTTTTTTTTAATATCTTTTTAGAACCTCCCCTGACATAACTTTAGGTCACTTCCTCTTGTCCTTTTACTTGAGAAAGGGCAGAATAGACTGACCCCACTTCACTTCAACCTCCTTTCAGGTAGTTGTTGGGAGTCTTCTCAGACTAAATAATCCCATTTCCCTCAGCTGCTTCTTTTGAGACTTATGGCCTTCCTTGCAGTTGCTCCAGCGCCTCAATGTCCTTTCTGAAGTGAGAGGCCCAGAACCGGGCACAGGATTACAGGTGTGGCCTCACTAGAGCGGAGGGGAAAGATCATTGCCCTGCTCCTGCTGGCCACACTATTCCTGATGCAGGCCAGGATGCCATCGGCCTTCTTGGCTACCTGGGCACAGACTGGCTCATGTTCAGCAGCTGTCAGCCAGCACCCCCAAGTCCCTGTATGCTGAGCAGCTCTTGAGCCACTCTGCCCCAAGCCTGTAGCGATGCACAGGGTTATTGTGACCCAAGTGCAGGACCTGTCACTTCACCTTATGCAGATATATGTTTGAATACATGGACTATTTGAAAATCAAGCATTAATTTTGGCCATATTTATACCACAGTAAGCTTAGATGAGAGCCTGATGTTTTCTCCTAACTTGCTGCTAATTCAGGTCATTTTCTGGAAGACTAATGTCTGAAACAGAGTGTTGGAAGCTCTTGGGACCATTTAGGTGTGACAAAATGAAAAATTTTTCAGGTGGTTTTGGTGAAAGTTGTCACAGCTGCTGGCTCCTGCAGGTCTAGTGCCAAGAGAGGCTGTGGGGCTGTGATCGGATCTTGTCGATCTTCCCAGAACAGAGGTGAGGGGGGATGTGCTGCCATCAGCTGCCAGCTTCAGCTCCACTGAGCTGCTGCTTTTCTGTCCAGGCTTGGACAGGACCGTGGTGGGTTAATAGGTTTGCTGTGCTAAGCTTAGTGCAACATCCACTTCAACATTCGGCTGTGTGCAACAAAGAATATTTTGGCTAGAAATGAGTAAACAGGTGAGTTTTCTGCAATAGTTAGCCAGTAAAGAGTATTATGTGACAAACATTAGTTCAAACCTGGGTGGATTATTTTCCCCTTCATTTATAAGAGGCATGCATATCTGGAAAATGAATATTCAGCAGGACACCTTGGTGTCTAGTAGAGTGGTATTAGGTGTCTCCCATATGAACGGATAATGTATTTTTAAATGTCATGACGGAAGTGTGTTCATAATACTGTACATTTAATTCTGCACTGATTTGTCTAATAGACTTTTTCCTTCCTTTGTAGTTTAAAGGGCAGGGAGCAATTACTGTCTACCAACAATAAAAAGTGAGAAGATTAATGAGGTGTTATATTGTGGCACCTGTGAAGCACTTGAACTTATACCGTGCTGCTGTGAGGAATAAGAAATGCTTCAAATAGATGATATGGATTTGCCAAAGTGAAATACAACTCTGTAATGTATTGAAACAAAATTGTCACCAACACAAGAGACAAATGTATGTATTTCTCACAGACCCAATTTCTTACACGTTGTTGCATAAGTTACCCCAAAAATATGTCAACAAGCAGTATTGCAAACACGTTTTTGTGCAGTTGGCTACACGATTGTAGTTCCTACCTTTCATGAGCCATGTTCTCTGCTTTCTCTTGATTGCAGTCAGCATATGCAAATTAATCTGTGGACATTATCTGAATAAATAATTTAACTACTTTGGGATAATTTAAAGAATTTAGATATGCAAAACTTACTATTTACTACTCAGTTAGTACTGTCTGGGAAACCTGCACATGAAAAAAGATTTGCAGGAAAGAGAAGATATGGAGGAATGAGGAAAAGAACACGGTCCAGTTTTTCAATCTGCTCTTTTAGTAGTTTATTTTGTTGTAATGTAACCATTAGTCTGATCAACTGAAAGCTGCCACTGAAGGGTTATTTTTTCCCCCGTCACATTTCTGTTCACAGTTCCAGTAGCTGGATTAGTAAACCAGTGTGACCAAACAGTTGGGATCCTTCCTTCTTCACTCTGCATTTTCTGGCCTCCTCCTGTCTCAAGTCTTGTGACTGTGTGTTGAACAGCATTAATTTTCTACTCTGGGCCTCAGCATCTGTCCAGAAATGAAAGGCGAGCTAGACTGCCTGTCTGGCAGCAGTTTACAGTTTCTATGCTTTGGACATAAAGAAAAAGTACAGCCTTTGTAGCCTTTAACACTAGATTTTCAAAGGTGATGTCCAAGAGTTACTTAGAGATATGCTGAAAGTTTATGGCTGTCTTTGTTTGAAAGAAGAGCTGTAGAATCTAAGAAATCAAATAATTTTGAAAATCAGTTTTGTGGGAGTAGCCTTTATACAACCATCTTTTCAGGTTCTGTTTCTTACTATTTCTTACACTGTTCTGAACTCCCCATCCCTGGAGGTGTTCAAGACCAGGCTGGAAAGGGCTCTGAGTAGCCTGGCTAGTGGAAGGTGTCTCTGTCCATGGATGGAGGGTTGGAAATAGATGATCTTTAAGGTCCCTTCCAACCCACATTCAGTGATTCTATGGTATTTCTAGCATATGTAGTTTTCAGTTTCTGGAGAACCTCTATGACATATGTAATCAATAATTATATTTTGTTACTGTGTGTTAACAGGGTCTGGTCTTACAAAGCCAGGACACACTTAAGAACTAGACTACCTGTTATTGACAGACTCCACTGCTGTGTGTCAAACTCCAGCATGTGGGTGTCTGTTCATTATTATTCACAGAATGACTTGGCATGCGAAGTTGAATTCAGCATTTTCCAGAGGACAAGTGTAAGTCAAATATCTCAGCTAGATCAATGTTTCCTCATAAACTACTGTGATTTTGTGAGGCATCTTATTTTTGTGCATCCATCTTGACTCTGTTTCGACTGAAAGGACAAATTAAGCATGCTACTGTAAGGCCTGCATTTCCCGTACTAGGGTCCAGGCTGTCCAAAGCTCAAACTTGGCATAATTTATTAGTAATTTTTATTAACAGAGGAAGACGTGTATATATATACACTTTTATATCTATATATATATAGATATAAAAAAATATATATATAAAATATAAGCTACAGAGCACAGGCATTCTGTTAGCCTGACAGCCCTTGAGTACTGTGACCATTTTTGCAGCCCATTCCTACAGGTGAAATGCAGTTCTTTTATCCAGTGCCTGGACAGTATGGTGTATTTTCAGACTGGCTGTTTGTTTGCCTCCTGTCATGCTTTTTTCACCTGTCCTTTGATCGGTTACACTTGGCCATGGGCTTTTTTCCCATCAGTTACCCTTTTTATACTTCCAAGCATATGACTTTCAGGTCATATTTGAATGTCTGGGAGGCATATTCCTCATACATGTACTAGTAGTATCATAGAATAATAGAGTATCCTGAGTTGGAAGGGGTCCACAAGGATCATCGAACTCCCGGCCCTGCACAGGACAACCCCAGGAGTCACACCATGTGCCCGAGAGCATTGTCCAAACACTTCTTGAACTCTCTCAGGCTTGAGGCTGTGGCCACTTCCCTCAGGAGCCTGTTCCAGTGCTCAGCCATCCTCTGGGTCAAGAGACTTCCTAAAATTGAAACTAAACCTCCTCTGACACAACTTCAAGCCATTCCCTTGGGTCCTTTCACTGGTCACCACAGAGAGAAGAGATCAGTGCCTGCCCCTCCTTCCCCTCATGAGGAAGTTGTAACTGCAGTGAGGTGTCCCCTCAGTCTCCTCTTCTCCAGGCTGAACCGACCAAGTGACCTCAGCCGCTCCTCATACAGCTTCCCCTCAAGGCCCTTCACCATCCTCATGGCACTCCTTTGAACGCTCTCTAATAGCTTTATATCCTTCTTATATTGTGGCACCCAGAACTGCCCCCAGCACTCGAGGTGAGGCCTCCCCAGAGCAGAGCAGAGCGGGACAATCCCCTCCCCTTGCCTGGCTGGCGATGCTGTGCCTGATGCCCCACAGGACACTCATGGCCCTCCTGGCTGCCAGGGCACTGCTGACTCGTGTTCAACTTGCCATCGACCAGGACCGCCAGGTCCCTTTTCATGGCACTGCTCTTCAGCCTCTCATTCCCCAGTCTGTACATACTTCCAGGGTTGTCCCATCCCAGGTGCAGAATCTGACACTTTCCCTTGTTGAACTTCTTAAGGTTGGTGATTGCTCAACCCTCTAATTTGTTTGGGTCTCTCTGCAGGAGCCCTGAGGAGCCCCACTAGCGATGTCTGATGTCACCCCATTCACTATAACTCTTTGTGCCCGACCGATGAGCCGGTTGCTCACCCATCTCAGGATGTGTTTATCCAGCCATGAGCTGGACATTGTGTCCAGAAGGACACTGTGAGAGACAGTATCTAAAGCTTTACTAAAATCCGAAAAGATTATGTCAGCTGGCTTCCCTTGATCAGCTAGGTGTGTTACCTTGTCATAAAAGGAGATTAAGTCTGAAAAGCAGAACTTTCCTCTCATGAAGTTGTACTGTCTGTGACCAATGACTGTGTTGTCCTTCAGGGGTTTTTCAATAACTCCCAAAATAATCTTCCCCAAAATTTTACCATAAATTTATTTATTTATTAGTTTGGTTTGATGAAATTGGCTTAAGCACAAATGGGTCTGTGTGTTGAGGAACTGGTTTTTTTCTTTCACTGGGCCCTGAACTGTGTGCTGTTAGTCCAAGGGACTGCAGAGTCTCTGGTCCCAGGGATTACTGTTTTGGGACAAAAACAAGGAGCTGCAGGTAAACCTTATTTGCTAGGGCAAATAAGTACTCAAGCATTTTTACAAGTAGGTGTCAGATTTTCCCAAGTGCCTCATTCCTTCTCTGTTGCCCATCATGTTTTTTGGGTTTGGCACCCTTGCCCAGTCTTTTTTTCCTGTGTTCTTGCAAGCAGCTGGCACAGAGTTGCTTGGAAATGGCCTGGTGGTAATCTGTTTGGGAAAACGTTTTTGTCTCTTCTCTAGCTGATTCAAGAGGTCTGCATGCACTTTGATGGATAAGTAGTCTTTTATTTCACCAAGGTTTATTTTCCTGTGGCCTAGAGCCCTCAGATTTCTTTGTTGTGACCATACGTGGCTATACCAATGTTATGTTTCAAAAGTTCATTTTGAAATGCAGTGTACACCTTAAAGTAACATTTTAAGATTTAATTCTAAAGAAACGTAATTTGAAATGTTAGATTGGTTTAGGTTGGAATTTTTCAAACAATGGTATCTAAATTATGATGTTGCGTTATCCAATCAGCACACCTAGTTAACAATTTTTTAAGGGTGATGTAAATGACAACATCTAAATATTTTAGGCATTTTTCCTTAAAAATGTTTAATATTGGTCATTGAAAGATTTTCCAAGAAATTTAATGAACCTTTGGATAACTGGTTAAACTTAATGTATGCATCTGAAATATTTGCAAAGAGAGCTTGCCCAAGAATAAAAGGATCACATGAGCACTTAAAAGTCCTATAAAGGCACAGTAAAGAAAGATTTATGGCTAGTTCCTGTGTTTTTGCTGGCACTTACCTTTGAAATAGTTTGGAGGTAAGTGTAATAATCTGACAGCACTTCCTGAAATACCTTTTTCAAATCTATTGAGTGCACTTAACCTTTTCCTTTCAGATGGCTGGATTGCGCTAGTTTATCTGAACATTAAAAAAAGAAAAAAAAGTAGTCTAGTGTCTAGGTAATTTTGAAAAAAGTTTAGTAGGAACAGTGAAACCTGGTGAAAAGACTTCTGGATGTGTTATGAAAGGATAAACTTCAGCCTTTTCACACAAGCCATATTATAATTCTAAGACTCTTATAAGAAGTGCAGAGGTACAATTTTCAGCTGTGTCTTTGAGGGTTAGAATAACTTTAATGGAGACAAGGCTGACTAGGAATTTCTAAAAGCGTGCAAGCTGTACAAGATGTACATGAGATTGTTAGCTGAAGCTGGCCTTTTGGTTTGTTCATGCTTTCAGCTTTTCAACATTTTATTCTTCAGCTTCTTTACACTTAAGTAAGATATCCTAAGTCCATGCTTCCAGAGCATTTGCCTGCTGAGCACTCCACTTTGGCACAGTCGTGGGCACAGCTGATTGCCACACTCAGGCCCCTGTTGCTCCTGTCTCTAGAGCCACACAGCCACACAGCAACTTGGTATTGCTGCCAGAAAATCATCTCTTACGCAGTGCCCAGGGACACTGTGTCAGCAGCTTTTTCATCAAATTTGGCATGCTTTAAGACAGCGGAATGAGGTTCCTCAGATTATGTGACTCTTCATGCAGCAGAATCTCTGGAACTGAGAGATGGTGTCAGGGACAGATTGTGCCTAGGCAAAACTGCACTTGGCAGGAGGTAGAAATGGGCAGAAAAACCCTAAACAAGTTGTCCAATCATTATTTTATATCCTAGGGGATTGGATAAAAATATTTTTTCCACTGGTGTTGTTCCTTGAAGAGTAGAAGGATCATCCAATGAGCAGGGATTCCAAAGATACATGAAAACAATAATTTGTAGAGATTTTACTCCAGAGATCAGACACTACCATTAATTTTTAAATAAGCAAAAGTTATCTGCTAGTTGTTATAGGTAGCAGAGATCTGTAAATGGATCACTTGAAATGTGAGTATGTACGAGAATATTTTTCTAGTGCTGCTTACCACAATAGAATCTGAAACACGATAATTTCTCAAATTCTAAGGATCAGTGCAGTATCCAGCCTTTAGGAAGGAGAAAACTAATTAACAAGTACCATAACTGGAGAATTAGTAAGTAGAGAAAAGGACATCAGAATAAAAAATAGTCTAAGTGGAAGAGAAGATCATAAGTGAAATACAAGTCCACAGAGTAATCTTCTGCAGAAAAGGCAAATTTTATTCTGTGAACAGAAAAACGCAGGAACAGGTTAATATGCTGTTTAAGAGAGACTGGCAAGACCTCTTTCAGATTTTTAGGCTCACTGAGGGGCAAACATAGTCCTTATGAGAGCAGGAGAATTAGAAAGGAGACTCTGAAAGAAAGGTTGGAGGCAGAGGGGTGGTATAGCAGGAAAGGGAAGGGAAAATGCATACCAAGAGAGCAGCATCTGAGTTGTTCTCCAGGCTAACTAGAAATAGCTGAGGGCAAGCTACCTTAATTTCCAGAAGAGGACTTGGGCTGGCCATGAGGTCGTGAAGCAGCAAACAGTTCGCAGAGGGAGGCTTAATCATTGGAAATACTGTAATGGCAAGTTAAAACAAGTTCCTGTGGGGCAGGTCTAGATATGTAGTCTTTTAAGTGATGCTCTTCCTGTGCTTTACTGGATGCTACCATATAGTGGGTGCAGACTATAAAATTTCTGTGAGTCTTTTGATGTTACTTAGGTCACTTTGAGACTGCAGGGCAGTTTAGCTGCGGGTAGAGATTTCAGCAATTTATCCTCCTGCTTAACGTGGCAAACAGTACCTATGAATGAGTCTTTTGTTCTTTTTGCTCATTATATATGTGGTTTTTTTCTTTGTAAATGTGCACTGCATGAAAAGGAAAGCTTTGGTGTTTGAATGTATTTCTCTCAATTCTTTAGAAATCAATATTTCTGCAAAATGGCAATCCCACTGTAAATATTTTTTCCTTGAAAATTGAAGGAGAGAAATTTTCTTGTCTGAACTTCTTCTTTGCAGAAACTAAATGTCTGTGGTGATTTAAGTAGTCTTCAAAATATTAATAGGAGAATAATGTTTTCCTTTATTTCAGACGTTAAATTCTGGCATAAAATAGTATGGCATTTATCACACATTATGGCTTGTGTGGCATCTCTCAATTGGTTCTTCAAAGATGTGCTTCTGGCCTTCATTTTATCCCATGGGCAAAGCGTCCTAGCACAAAAAACCCCAGGCTCTGGGGAGTGGTTACTGCGAAGGCTTGTCTTCTAAGATAAGCAGTCCCACTCCAGAGGAGAAGACAGATTTACGAATCATATAAGGCAAGGCCCTATATGTAAATGACATTTCATACCTTTAAAGGTATTACAAAGAAATATTTGCCTTTTTTTCTTTTTAATTTATATTTTTTAATTCTAGTAGGACTGACTTGAAAAACTTCATTGTTTGTCTTGTCTATAGTCGATAGCACTTCTAAAGAGCTGCTCACCACAGGATTGTAAAAATTTTAAATTCAGCCTTGGTAAAAAATACATAGTTATGTCCTTATATGGTTAACGAGTTATATGTGATCAAGAGATGGCAATACTAAGGTCCCTCGAATCTTCTTTAGTTGCACATCTCAGTATGTGCTTGCGCGACTGGTGGGTCAGGTCACAGGCTAAATAATAAAGCAGACTGGGTTGCTGGGGTACAGAGAGAAGCAGAAAAGTGGAGCCGTCCTGCCCAGGACATGAGGAAAGGGAGTAGTGAGAGAGAGACAAGGAGAGCTGTGGATTAAATGCCTGCAGGGAGTGTGGGCATGAGAAAAGTAGCCAGGCAGAGTCAGGCCAGGCACAAGAGGAGGGAAGTTTGTCCTTTCTAGACAGGGAGATGAGGCTGGAAGGAAAGGCCCAAAGGTGAAGGTAAGTGTAAGAATGGGACAAGTGGGGCTGGATGGGCCAAAGGAGAGCAGCAGACAAAGAACATCTGCGAGAGGACGGTGCAGAGGTTCTCACTGGCAGCAATGGCAGCAGCCTCTGTGTGTTTAAGAGCTTTTACTTCTCCTGAAATGGAGTAGAAAAAAAGACTTGTAGCCTCACTATATACTAGAGTTAGTGGGTTCACTGACATCCTTCCTCTATTGCTGAATGAGAGTGATCTGTCATCCTGTGCTGCATTAACACAAGTGAGGGGCCCATCAACATGGCCCAGCTCTGCTGTCCGTGACACTGTGAGGCAGAAAGGTAACATTTTTTTTCTAGATGTCCTCTTTAGAAGGTGAGAAGCTACATGCCAAAAAGCTGTTATTTGAAAACTTGTAATTTGATTAAGCCCAAGATAAGGTGACCTGTGCAAATCTTATTTGGTCCCTTTGTGATTATTATTATAATCATTTCCATATTTATAAGGTAATCATAGGTGGGCTGCAGTTCCAATATATGAAAAGGAACATCTGTGGAGTGTGTCATACTTATATAGTGAAATATGTCACTGTAAATTCTCTACTCATTTTTTCCAAAGGCTGGTAAAAGAAAGAGGCAAAAATTATTATGTGGAAGCAGCTGATTTAGGACTGAAGAACTGAATTCTTCGTCCAATTCTGCCACAAATGCTTCTGTAAAGTTCAAAAATCATTTAAATCGAACTCTTCACAAGCATTCTCGTGTTGTATTTTAATTTTCTTTGTGCAGAATGGAAGTCCTACAGCCTGATTCATGTAAGTGCTGAACATTTGCTCTTGCAATTGCAGACAAGAAAAGTAGCACTCTGAACATTCAAAACCTATTTAATGGTGAGTACTTAAAAACTCAGGTTGCCCATAACTCAGTATGTACTTTTGACCTTAATCTCTCTCAGTCTCATTTTTTATCCTTTCAACTCAGAAGAGTATTGGAAAAATACATTCATTAGAACCTGTCAGCTGCTAAATTGCTGTAGTTGCATGGAGATACTGGGAGGAAATTAATTCTGAATTCGGACAATGTGCTGATATAAGGCACCAGACACTGAACAATCATGGAAAAAAACCCTCACAGACAGAGTAGCTGCTCATTTAATACATTTTTTTTTATTTGGTGCACTGATGAGCTGTTGCCCTTTGAAAAGTATGGCCACATAATTAAAGGTAACATACATATGCACAGGACACATAAATGAAGGTTTGAGTAGCATTTGCAAGATGCAGTTCAACCACTCTGTGTTTAAAATCTTAATCTTTTTTTAAGGTATAATCATATAAAGAATATGTGTGGGTGTTTCTGCATTCACCTTATGTACAGAAAGAAATGATTAAACTTCTCTGCAGAGGGAAAAAACCCAGAAAATTGCTATTGCTTCGAAACTATTTTGATTTTGGGCTATTCCATGAAGTACCACCATTTTTTACTTAAGAGTAATGAAAATGACCCTGTAAGTGAGCTATAGTTTAGATTCCAACAGCACTGACAAACAGAACAAAAGAGAATCAATTTATCAGTATTTATTCGAAAGATTTTTTTTGCATGAATCTTAATTTCAGACCCATAGAACTGACAAATAGATTGAGCTGTTTCCACTTTAGAACCCATCCCTCGCTCCTCTGCCATTCCAAAGAAAAACTTGCGCATTTTTCAGAAATCTGGGCAAATTTTGTGTTGTCAAGGGTATTTGCTGCAAAATTGTTAGCTCACATGTATAAACCGTGGAAAACCAATCCAAGGAGAGGAAGTATGGGAGGGGGAAGTATTGAAAACATCCAAATTCAGGTATTAGACACATGATCAAGTAGTCTGGGCTTCTTCACCCTCCCATCAATAGAACCTCTAGGTAATGTGGCTGGAGATGTCATGGACCACTCAGTGACAGTGCATAAAAACATCTCTCTAGACTTCAATGCAGTCTGCAAATATTAGTGGCAGATCTGAGAATAAAATTAAATTTGTCGAAAATGAAGCTTTAAGAGATTGAAAAAATGTGCAAATTTATACTGACTTTACTTGATAGTTCTAGAGGACATTTTTCTGCACACATGGAGTGGTTTAGTTTTGGCATATCTAAATGTAGCATTTCAATCACTCATTTTAAAATTAACCAGAGTTAAAAATGAAGGAAGATGATAAAACTAATGCCAAAGGAAATGTTTAATTTCATGTCAAATAAGAAGTTTGGATGACCTAAGAAGATAAGCTTTTGTTTTCATGTTGCCAGATTTTGTCCTCAACACTTCTGTTTCTTGGTCAATATCGAGATATTTTGCATAAGATTTTTTTATTTAAGTTACCAAATTAAATGGTATTTTATTTTCTTTCTAAAGAAAGCATTTCAATGTCTTCTGAATACAAAATACATTTATTGATACATTGTAAAATACTGTCAGCATTCTTTATTCAACTTTCATATAACTTTAATTTATTTTTATTATATTTCTCTTTTGTCAGTTGTATTTTTTTTCTTTTTTCTGCAATGAGGCCAGTCGGTTTTCAGTTGGTTTCCCTGCCTTTTTTCTTATTTGGCCTTCACAGATGTCTTCTGTTATTTTTAAAGTAGCTCTTCATATTTTCTCTCCTCATTCTTTTGTGTCAATATTTCTTCATCTCATCCATTCACTACATCAACTTGGGTTGATGCAGGTAGTCCTGTTGAGGTGTCCCTGCACTTACCCTAAAGGAGAAGAAAAGATATGAGCAAAAGCCATGAAATTAATGAGAATAAGTGACCAGAGGAGCATTTCTCCATCAGGATGGTCTCCTCCTGTCTTGTCCAGGTGTCAGAGGAGCTGCTGTGCAGCTCTGCTCTGGTGGTCTTCCTGGTTACAGTCTGTATTTCCCTTGACAGGAAGACTTGTGAAGGCACAGGTAGCTGTTGGGGCTGTGAGAAAGGGAAGAGAAGGAGCTAACCATGCGTTCCATTTAGAGGTATGAATTACAGGCAGCTCTTTCTCAGCCTACAGCTTCTTTTCACCCAGGATTGTCAAACTTTCCCAGCCATATCTATCCCACACAGAAATTGTTGGTGAGCTTAAATGTCAGGTTTACTGAGGCAGGCATTAAGCTGGAAGGGACATCATCGTTGTCTAAGGGAAATGCTAATTACTCTTGGTTTTGATGCTACACCCAGAGACATTGCTAATCATCAAGGAATAAACTGAGGATAGTGGGGCAAGAAAGCACTGCATGTATTTTAGTTACCTAAACAAAGCCAGGGCATGGGTGCAGAGATCAACATAATTGCTCTCACTGCTAAACAGCTTCACACTCCCAGACACGGTTTGACCAGGTTAAGTGATCCTGTCCCCGGGCATGGGGCAGGCAGGAGCTATGCAAGGGTTCTCCTAAGGTGGCATAGACAAAACCATCCTATTTTGAGGAGGAAGAGAATTTAGCTGTGTGAGTTGGATGTGCTCAGAGCCATGGATCAGGAATCACTGACAATCAGGTCCCAGGGTGAGCGCTAGCTGATCTTCATCACCAGTGGAGTATAAGCCAAGGAGTGATGCCAGTTTCTGCTCCCATTGCTGGAGCCCACCTTCATGACTGTAGCCTGTCTTGTGCCAATGCTGGCTTGGCATGTGGTCACCTCCCAAGGTTCCATCTAGGCTAAAATACCCTGTGAATCTGTCAATTTGAGATAGAACTTCAAGTAAGGCTTTCTCTGTCGTCAAGTTGCACTTAGCTTAATTACAGCTCTAGCCATTTTGGGATATTTTTTTAAGCCAATACTTTCATTTGGATGGCATATGATTTTTTTTCAGATTCATTGGAGCTACTTTTTTAGAGTACTGTTTTGAGGTCCTTAATGTATTTTCTGTTTATTCATATACTTGGTCAATCCTATTGCAATATTTTTCCTTGAGGTGTCTTGGAAGTGTTTTCAAGCACTTAGGTCCGTTCAAATAATATTTCATAAATATTTTGCCCCATACAGAAGTTCACATTCTAACAGCAGATTAATTTCATGTGAAATGGTAGAATGGTGTTACAGTAAGTCCAATGTGTGGAAATGCATTTGTGTTAGACCTTGACTGCTTTCGAAATGACCATTAGTTTTGAGGCACCTTACCCTGGGAACTTTCATCCATTCAGGTAAGAAAGATTCAGAAGCTGCATATTAAAGTTTCTTGTTTGAAAATAAATTCAGAAAACTAGAATTTCTCAAGGCGTCTTATTTAAGTGCTTATATAGTTTTTCCCTTAAGCCTTCCTGCTGTGAAATCTCTTTATTTCAGGTAAAGCTGGGGTTGTAAATAAGTTGGGCCTTACCATACTGTTGTGTGGATTGTGTACTTTGGGCTATCCTAAATTCATCCTGCTTGCCAGTCAGGTTATCTTGATGTAAAAAAACCTGAGTTGACATTATAAAACTTTAATTGTCTCATGTACACTTTCTTTTTACTTTGCAGCCAGCGTAGGGTTAATAATCTCTTTCTGATTCAGAGCTGCGGGTGATGAGTGAATGTGTAAAGTAGAAGTGTCTTGTTTCCTTACACACTCATCCAAGTGTGAAACATGGAAGTGAGTGTGGAAGACAAGTTTTTTCTGCTCTGTAGGTTCCAAACACTTTGTATTTTGATTACATTTTGTTACATTTGTGTTATTACATTTGGAAATGAGAAGTAAATTCTGGGTTTTTTTAGCTTTGTAATCTGTTCTGGTTTTGCGCGGGCCTTGGAAAGAGGGCTTTGTCTGGGGTTTTCTTTCTTTTTAATTTGTGGGTTTTTTTGGTAAATATAGTTGGCAAGATCTTTTGGTCTTTTATTTTTTTGTTATTGCTTGCATAGGTTACAAAGGGAATTGTAGAAAAGGTTCTGCTCTTGTATTTTGGGAATGATGGTCTTACCAAAGTTATTAAGCTGGGTTAGGTTGTTGTACTATGTTCTCCAGAACACCAACCCTTGAAACCCAACTGAAAACTGGATGAAGAGCAGATGTTTTTTTTGTCAGGACACAGCATCAGTGGTCTGTGATAAGCACTAACTAGCAGCTGGTTTCTGGATGAAATCTGATATGTTATTTTGATTTAGCAATCTGTTATTTGGATCCTCTTTTCACAAAAAGTTTTTCTCCTCGTCTCCTCTAATAATTACTTGACTTAATATATTACCAGCTTTTATTTCCACTATATAAATGGAAAGGATGTTATTTTTGGGGAATATGGGGCTAGGGGTATTTTAGTGTGCTTCCCACTGTGGTTCACCAAAGCCTGAATGTGATGACTCTGCAGGGCCAGTTTGCAAAACCTCGCTCAAGTGGTTCTGGAGTGGCACTGATTCTGAGGGCGGGAAGCAGCAAGGTCATCTTTAGATTCCTTTTGCTTTGTGGAGGTCTGTGTTAACAGATTGATAGTGCTCTCTCGATGTAGCAAGTTGGTGTGCAGGAAGGTGATGGACGCCTGAGTCAGATTTGACGTGTGTGGGCATTGCAGGCAGGTGTGAGCAGTGGCACTGCTTCCTTGTGATCCCTGAAACCACGGACCCTGGGAGTGCCTGCAGGGAACAAGCTCTCTCATTGCTTCTGCCTGCAGCCTCCCCCTGGAAAAGGGGCCTTGTTGTGTGACTGAGGATGGACAGAACCTATGGGACAGACTCCACAAAAGCGTGGCAAAATATCTGTCTTTACTGCATCTTCCTTCTTAGTGTTTTCATGCAACTTATTTTCTTTGGAGAACATATTTAATGAAATTTTTTATCTGTTTATCTGTTTTATCTCTATCTACATTAGAAAAAGCTTTTTCTGTTTGATTGTGGTAATTTTTCATTAATTTTTTATTATTCTTAAATGTAACTTTAATAAAAATGTGTTTGTGAACCTAGGCTTGATCTGAAAAAGGATGAATATTCTGAAAAGATGAAAATTTAATTTATCTGGACTGATAGATCAATGATGACTGATACTTTCTGGTATTTTTTAATTTTGGTTTTACCTATGAAAGAGTTTTCTTTTGTATACAACTGGGAAACTAGGATTGCTTTAGTAAGCATGTAATGTTGGAAAACTGCTACACAGATGCAGAAATATGTAATTGTTTTGAAACTTGAATTTCTTTTCTTGTACTGTTTTTTAAAGGGCAAAATTTTAATTTCTTTGTACTTCTTATTGATATGAAAATAATTCTAGGAATCTTACCTTGTGTAACATGCATATTTGTATCAGTTTTTTAAAAAATTGATCAAAGATTAGGAATATTTATCAAGTCATCATGTGTACCTGACAGATTAGTCTATTGCTGTTAAAATTATATTGACAGTTATTAGATTGCTTGCTGGTTTACTTCAAATATTTAAATCATTCTTGTAGTTATGTACACCTAAAAGTATGTATTTTAAAGAAGCCACAATGTGGTTTATTTAAAGTTGTACTGACAGAGGTGATAAAGCTGCAGACAGAGGAAAATGGGGTGGAGAAGATAAGAAATAACAGCTTTGATCAGTGCTCAGTAGAAAAAAAAAAAAAGACGTCAATTAAATGAGGCACTGGAATAAAGCAAATTCAGAGAAAGGTTCAGAACCTTGAGAAGAATAAAAAAGTAAAGTTAGCTAAGTTTGTTGTGCTGGAAAAGGTAATTATATGGACAATATATGTGTTGTACATTAATGATTAATTTGTGATACTGTGTTAATTTTGGTACATTTAAAATTTTTAATTTTTTGCATTTTAGCATCTAAAATATGCAAAGACTTTTTTCCCTGCCTCGTTTTATAGAATCACGTTGTCCACTGTGACATTCTCCAGTTTTCCTGTCTCACTAAAAAATCAGAGTTGTGTCATGTCAGCACTTCACCCTTTACAATTCTTCACTTCTGCACAAGTTCCAAAGAAAAAAAGGTTATTTAATTAAATGTTCAAAATTAGCTGATGTATAAGTCTTGGCAAAGAACATTGGGTTTAAAAAATGCTGTTTTCCTGAATGATGCCAGTAGCAGTTCCTGCTGTTTAACATGGTGAAGCCTCATGTGTCTCTAATAACTGATAAATTTTCATTGAAAAGCTTTGATTACTGTCATATCTGGGGACAGAAATTATAATATAAAGTCTCAAGGGGATGGCTGAGAGCACATGTGAAAGTGTCCAGATGCCTTTGGCTGGTAGAAAGCTTTTGGTTGTTGAGAGGTACTGCAGCTGGAGATGTCAGGGAACTTAGGCTAGATGAGATATTTGAGCATACCTAAAGAAATCAGAAAGCTGCTGGGGAGTCTAGGTTTGGAGCAGGAAGGTGTGGTTGGTGCCAGATGTCTCGGTTCATGAAAACACAGCAAGTTTTGCTGTGCTCAAGAAGGGAATAAGGTGAAATTAGGTATGTAGGAAGAAATCTGAAAAAGAGTCTCCTAGGCTCAAAGCGAGGATATGTTTGTTTGAGAAATGTTGAGACTCTGGGGAGATAAAAGCCACCTGTTTACTAATCGGTGATTAAAGCATGCATGTAAGTGGGTAATTACTGTAAACAGTAGGATTCTTCATGCTTTAGCTTGTCTGGTGCTGTCACACCCAACGGTATTTTTCTCCTGGACAATTTTTAGTGTAGACTCCTACTGGAAAGCGTGTTTTGCAAGAACTGTTTGACTTCCAGGGGCAATCCCAGAGTTCACTGGTGGTTCCCTTGGCAATTTCACATCCTCTCAGCTTTTCCGATGTTGTGTACCATGCCTGCAGCAGCTGCCCATAACAACCTCTTTCCAGGTTCACTGGATGTGAATTTCCAGATTTGGTGGTTTGATTTTCACCTGCACTGCACCCTGCACTTGCGGGTCATGTGCATATCTAGTACATGTGCAGTAACATTTGTGTATGACCAGAACAAAAGTTCTTCGGTGACCATTTTTAATACGCTGTCATTTTATTTTTTGTGCTAAAACCACTTCTTAATTTTTACGGAAGCGTTATTGTAATGAGAATAAGCACTTTTTAATGCATTATTAGGTCTTGACAATTGAAGGAAAGCTTGCATCTCTGCTTGGACAATAAGACTTGAAAACAGCTTGGTTAATAATTTAGGTGTAAATAATATAATAATTTAAGTTAATAATTAAACTAATTCAGGTGCAATCGTCAAGGTTTTTTTGACTCAGATTCTTGACCTAGCTGCTGATATTGCAGTTATGCTGAAACCTTTGGATGGGAGCAGGTACACAAAATAGTGCTGTTTTTTTTGTATTCCTTTGTAATGTTGAAAAATGGATTAATTTATCAAAAAGCTTTTTAATTTTTCAAGGTACAATACCCAATAACTTCAGGTTGAATTATGAGAAAGTCCCCCATATCTTACTGTGACTTTCCAACTAGGAGGGAGGGCAGTAGATAAAATTTTTTTCCTTTTGTCTATCAGTTGTTTTCAAGCAAACAAGATTTCTTTCTTACAACCTGAAGCAGTGGATGAAGCTTAACCTTCCTGTAAGAACTCTGCTTGTGGTTTTTTTTTTGCTATCCACAGACCAAGCTCTGATAACAGGCGCCACAGCATCCGGGAGAGGATGACCAGTGCCAGTGAGAAGGGGAGCCTGTCCATGGAGTCCTCCAAGGAAACGCGGTACTGTGCTGTCTGCAATGACTACGCCTCAGGATACCACTATGGAGTCTGGTCTTGCGAGGGCTGCAAAGCCTTTTTCAAAAGGAGTATTCAAGGTAATAAACTGTTCAAGTGAGTCACCTTTACTCTTTACGTTTGAGGAAACTGAAGATACTTGAGATTGCAACCTGAGTCCAGGACAATGACATTTACTGTGTTTTCGTTAGCAGTTGTTGTGCTCTTCCACACAGATTTAGCTCTGTATTTGGTGAATGCTTCTAGCAGGTATACAATATGTTGTTATTTAGTCCAACATTAATGAGGGAAGGAAAAGCTTTTCTTTATTGTCGTTTCTTTAAGTTTATCTGACCATGGTGGCAGGGAGAAATTTAATTTAAAAATTCATATTGGATCAAGATGACCACTCTTTCAGGCTGTGCATATCTCTCCTCTTCTCCAAGGCATTTTTTTGTTTTAGAATTCCATGTCAGATGATTAATATCTGCCGATTGATTTATTAATCTTAATTTAGTGCTCCATTAGCCAGATGGTTCAGTCCAAATCTCAACTCCTTGAAGATGTTAGATGTCTTTTGAGAACGAGTATTGAGAAGGAATATTTCCTTGATGAAATATTGTTTGTGTCTGTCAACAAAGCAGGGCTTTGAACTGTACACAGAATGGTTTAGTTCACAGTCTCATCATGGTTAAAAAGGCTAGTGGAGTAAAGGGCATCTAACAAAAACAGTGTCAATTATTGTGACAGGGATGATTCTTTATTAAATGCCTGTCACTTTGTGGAATGGATTTTTTTTTGTTTGTTTGCTTTGTTCAACATCTCTTAATCTGAGAAGTAATTATAATTCTACTGAAAATACAGGTACTGTTCATTCTCTAAGTTTTAGAGAAGAAAATAAAAGAGATTTCTTCCTTTTCAACAGAAAGCTTGTAAAGTGCTGTGCTTTATTTAGGTTTCTATAGTTTTTTAAATCTCCAGGTGATACATAGGCAAAAAAATTTCTGTTGCTTCTTTTACTGAAATAAACATAGTGTGGAACAGTTTTACCTCATATCACAAGGTGTGATTTTTGCCTGCTTTGTTGCATGACTAGCACTGAGGTGAGTTAAATAATACTTCCAGCATTCAGCTCAGAATTTTCCCTGCCTTGAAGAAAGAAAGTGAAAGACTGGCTGAAGGGTAGACATTGATGGAATTACTTGAATGTCAATGATTAGTCAATTGTTACTCGCATTTCTGTTTGTCCAGACACACTAAAATGATTTTTAAAAGAGTAAGTGGTTAAAACTAGAGGTCAGTAATAAGCAACACTGAATGGAGAAAGGGTGAAACGCTTTTTTGTTCACATTGGAGTGATTTACTGTAACGGGCAATGTCAGGAGGACAGCTCCCTTATTATGTTTTTTGTTATTTTTCCTTTTCCCTTCCCCATAGCAAATCAGGATTATTCTTAGACTTTTGAAATAATGTCCTTGTGCTTGAACTGAACTAAGTCACAACCAAGTGGAAATTGAAATAGCTTTAAGCAAAAGTAAGAGTTACCAACTAATTGTACAGCACAGATCTTCAGATTTTGGCCTTTGTGGAAGAAGAATTGAATCTGTTTACTGAGCTTGTGCTGTCAGTACTTGGAGATTTTGACCTGGTCTCCACATGGACAAATGTTGTGGTCCACCACAATGGATCTGTTACGTATTTGTGCTACGCTAAAGGCTCGTTAGTAAATTTGCTTCTTCCTACATATATATATATTTAAGGTAATTTTTAAGTAGGTAAGCTTTTAAGTCTTAAGTTACCAGTACCCCATAAAGTCTTTCGTGATCTATAAGTCACTTTTGCTCTAATTTAAGCTCCTTGCTTCTTGCCCTATCCCCTGTGGTCCCAAAGAAGGCTTATTACAACAACCTTTTACATAGCTGAAGACTGTTATCATATCTTTTTTCAGCCTTCTCTTTTTTAGACTAAACAAACCAAGTTCTTTCAGTAGAACATGCTTTCTAGACTTCTGATTCCATTTGTTAAACTCCTCTGTACTTTCTCCGGTTGATCCACCTCTTTTGAGATTAAGTTATCATAAAAAATGACATCCACAAATATAAAAAAAATAACTCAAGAACATGAGTGCTTATGAGAGAATTGTGATCATTTGATCACAGATGGCGTGAAAAGTCTTCTGAAGAATGTTTAAGTCATAGGTACCCAGTCTTGATGAACTAAGGTAATTTTTGAATTTTCTACTGGATTTGGAAGAGATCTCTACTTCAGCATTTACATGTTCTCAGTGAACATGTGTCCCATGGATGATAATGAAAGTAATTTTTAGATTGAGAATAGATGCAAAAACATGCATTTGCCTGCAGATGATATAATTTTAAATATGTTGTGATCAGATAATTTGGAATATATGCAGATGTATTTATAGAAGAATATGTGGACTAAATATTATTGAATATATTTTTGATTTTTTATGTATCCTGCATTATGTATATGCTCTGCATTCCTAAAATAAATGGGAAAAAATTCTTGCAAATCATATAATTAAACACTGTTGAGGTTCACAGAACTTTTTTGCATGGGCAAAAATAAACCAAAATGCTTTAAGCAAAGATTTTTGTTGTTTCAGCAAAGATTTTTGTTGTTTCAGCAAAGATAACTACGCTACTTTGTTCTTTGCTAACCTGTATTTCTCATATGTGTGTATAGATGCAGAGATGATCATTTCTGTACTTCTCATCAAAGATTCCATAGGAGAATTGCTGTAATGAACCTTGATGTCCCTGTTAGACTGTAGTCAAACATTCTATACTGTTCTTAATGGAACCACAGGAAAAAGTAAGGACAGACATGAACAAGCTCTATGTGGTAATCAATTACCTCTGTTATTCTTAGTGATATCTGAGGTATCTGTATTTACCTGCATAAGTATATACTGAAATTTTGTGAAAACTCACATCTGCATTGGAACTTACCTGAGGTGACAATAAATAGCTTCATTTTTATCCAGGGGATCTGGAATGTTCCTGGTAATATTTTGTGCGTTTTAAATGCTAAAGTGTTTTTCTTTGTTGTCAAGAAGTTAAAGCTTAAAAGGTAACCTGAATTAGAAACTGTCTCAATATGTGCGATTTTCAGTTTTGTTTAAGTAACAAATGGTTTGTGGAAAACCTCAACTGCTGCCTGAAACTGACTATGTCAGTCTGTTTTGTTAGTTTATGTCCCAAAAGTGATTTGGGACCTTGTTTTGAGAAATCTCAGTGCAGAGTGATGTTAATGTACAATCTTTCATGGAAGAGGAAAGTCACAGGACACCGAGAATACCATGTTGCTTGGTGATAGAAGAGTGCTTTACTCGTCACCCAGCATATGTAGCCTTCAAGAGTGTACTTGGTCAAGGGACTTGATTTCAGAAGTGTGACAAGGAGCCACAGCACAGCACACTGTGCTTCTCTACAAAATACTTATGAATTTTAAGACCAAGAAGGGCCATTAGATCTATAATTCTGTTCTTCTCTCAATATAAACTTTATATGCTATCCATCTACAAAGCCCAGTAACTTGATGGAGGTAAATATTTTAGAAGATGCCCAGACATGATCTATGGGCTCAAGAGTTTTCTTACAATGATGGCTTATTCTGATTTGTCTTCCCATATACTAAAAATTTACCTTTCTAAGGTGTGTTACATTGGCTTGTACATCAATTCCATGAACCAGTCTTAGTAACTACTATCTTTCTCCTGTGGAAAGTTCTTGTAAATTAAGTCATCAAGTCAATCAAATCACCTTGATATCTTAAGTGAACTAAATTGTTTCAGTCTCCTGCTGTATATCTTTCTGTCTTCTGAGTCCATTATCTTTGCACCTTTACTCATTCCCCCACACCCATAACAGCCTCTCTAAAATTTGGATGTCAGAATTGGATGATGAATTCCAACATGAGCCTTACAAGTGCCATTTACAAATTAAAAATCCCCTTGTGACTCACACATTCTTTCCCCCTTCTAATTCCCTTGTTTTTTGGATAGCCACCAAACCTTATGAGACAGGAAGGAATTACTCATACCACCTCTGACAAGCATCCAGCAAATGCCTACATATGGGTGTCTGCAAACCCTGAGGGACCACAAGGTATTCAGAACAAACCGGGGTAAATCCTTACATTAGAGGGTGTCTTGATCCCAGAGCTGCTGCAGCATTGTAGAAATCCCCAATTCTATTTCCCCTTCATATGCCCTTCTGATGTTTTTCAGGTGCATCTTCTCTGCTTTTGTTCACAGCTTTTGTTCATACCTGGGATATTTCACATATAGTCAGTTAAAAATTACTCCATTATGGGAGGCATTACCAGAACAGGTTGGCTTCTGAGGATGGATGAATAGCTGAGGAATTCCAGAGGCCTGCCTTTAATATCTTGATCACAGAGACATGATGGTCTCCGAAGCGCAGGAATTCTTGAGGCTGGGAAGTATTTTGATTATGTGGCTTGAACCTGGATTTTAATTGACAGTTATGCCTTCTGACCATCAAGTACGAGAGTTTTGGCAGTAGACTTTGAATGTTATCATTTGTTTTAACTTAACAGCGATAGAGCTGTACTTTGTTGAAAGTATGTGGTGCTGAGAGGGATGGTCATGTATACATATTTTAACTTTGAGAGAATTTTACTGGTAAAACATGCTAGTAAGTGAGTGTTTAGGTAATGGTGAAGTGCAGCAATTGCAGTAGTGTCAATGTGGGAGGTTTCTGAGATCTCCCCTTTAATTTTTCATTCTTGTCTTCTGTTTTGATGGTATTTTTGTAATCTGTTTTATAACAGCTCAGATCCTGCAGCCAAGAAGGCAGAAACTCCCTAATAAGACTGCTTGTACACTGGTACTATGAGCTGTCAGCCAAACTGCAGAACATGAACCTCAGTGAGACTAGCAGAGGTGATCCCAGCCAATCAACAGGGAGCTGCAGATGGGCATCTGGTCTCAAGAGTGAAAAACACATGGTTCCAGTTGGAGATGTCTATTGGAAGTTTGAAGGCTAAAAAATGTGGATTTCAAAAGTCTGCCTGGGTTTAGCTGTCATTGAGACTGCTCTAACTACTGGTGGTCAGCCAGGTTCTTCTTGATTTATTTTTGTGCATTTAGTAGTTTTTCTCCAGTGTCCCTCGAGTTAAACACATGCTCTGATTGCATTTTTTTGCTCTGATTATGTGTTCTAACAGACATTTTTAATTTCAGCAGTCTAATTGATGGTGATCTTGTTTCAGAAATTTGAGTGTTATTGAAAGGCAAGAGTCAATACCTCTTTTTTCCTAGTAAGGCAATTTTGAATGTGGTACTTTTCTAGCAAATTTTAAGTGCTGTGTTCAGCATGGATGTGATAGTGGCTCAAGATGTTTGTATCCAGGATACTTCCATATTTTTCATGGCCCAAATAAATCATAGGGCTGCGGTGGATCTTGAGCTTTAGTTCATCTTTCTGTCCTGTGATAGGATCAACTTCTACCAATTCCTTATATATGTTTATTGAACTGCTTCTTAAAACCTGTAACTTGATCCAGTGTTTTATTCTCCTTGTCTTTGAAGGCAACTAGGAAATTTGAATCTTCCTGCCTGCAGGTTAAGGTCATCACTTATTTTCCTGTGAATCATGCCACAAAAAAAATGGTTCTCTTTCTTTCTGCAACAACCTTTGAAGCATGGAAAACTGCTATCACACTTGAAAAAAAATTATTCTGTTTTACCTAACCTGAAGAGAAAGTGTTTATTCAACATCTTCTCATATTTCTTGTTTTCTTGACTTCTAATCTTCTTGTTGCTCTGCTTTGAGGTTCTCCACTTTTTACTGTTTTCTTTTTTCTTGAAGCATGATTTCCTTCAATATGGTGTTTTGCAAGTACTGAACAGAACAGTAGGATTATCAGAAAAGCCTATCCATCACACAGTATTTGTCTATATCCACCAAACTGTAATGTTTGCTTTATTTACAAAAACATGTCATGTTTACATAATCGATGTGTGATTCAGAATAAACTCAGGCATACTCTTCTGGAGAAGAAACAATTTCTTTTCCTTACTGTTTTGTGCATATGATTACTCCTATTTTAATGCAGAGATTTCTCCCAGTTCTTCGTACTTTGTACTTTCGTGCTGTTGTTTTCCCTTGTGCTACCTCCAGTTTGCCAAGGTAATTTGGAATTCTTATTCCGTACTCTCTGCCATTTATTTCAGGGTGGCTAGCAGAGTAGTCTGGCATTTCCTCTGTTCTTCTAACACATATAAATGTCATCTACAAATGAATAACAATTAATAAAAGAAATACTCCAGGTCATTACCCATTAGTGAGAAAAACACTACATGTAACTGGATTAGAGACAGACATTATGGAGCCTCATTCAATGTCAGCTTCCGTTGTAACAGTGAACTCTGATAGTTCTTCCATAAGACTGACTTTCTGAAACCATCTGAACTATATTTTCCTAGCTGACATATGACGTGTCGATATAGGCGATATTGAAAATCTTTCTGAAGCTGGGCAACACACATTGCCAGAGAGTCGAGAACTGACTGTTATCTGATTTTATAAATGGTCACTTGTTTTTCCTCTGCCAAATCCAAAGCTCTTCCCTCTTCCTGGACAGAATTCCTGGCTTTTAGAAGCTGTTCTTAATGTATCCTGTATTATCACTGTTAATGTTGTTTTACTTCCTCTGGAATATGGCTGTTGTGCCATATCAAACAACAACAAAAATTAAACAGTATTACATATTGCAAGTGTTTAATGAATATTTCATCTGAAGACTCACATCATTCCTAGCTCAGGACTGAGCTTGTCAGCAATTCAAAATATTCAAATGAGGAAAAAAAAGCACTTCACATTTAAAAACTACAAGAGAACATGCAATTTTTGTCCTGCAGGTAAGTGCTAAACTGTTTCACTTGTTTTAGAGAGTGTGACAGCTAACACAGCTATTCCCACTCCAAAATGCTGCTAGAGATATGCAAGACTAGAGACTAAGATACCTTGGTTGACCTTTCTGATTATAAAATGGATGACTCTTCATACTGTAGAGCATGGATGATGTTAGGGTATGAGGGAGTAAACCAAGGATCACAGATATTTATCAGTAAATTAAAGAAGAATATAACTAGGTTTTGCTTTGCAGCAGAAAGCAGTACATGGGAAGAAAACAGTCTTTTTTTTGGTCAAAATACCGGTGTCAAAGAGTAGTATAATAATTTAGCAAGCCAGCTTTCATCTGTACTGAGGTTTCAGTTTCACAGACTTCAATGCAGAAAACTTGCTGTGCTTAGAGATGCCCATGTCCACTGCATGCTCTGTGCAGTGAGAATTCTTTACTGCTCCCCTCCTCCTGCCAGTAAAATAAAAATACCAACAATTCCCTTCCAAGGGTGCTGCGAGGATAACTACATTACAGGTCCTTGAAAAATGTTTGATAGCAAGAATCATTCAGGTACTGAAGATCCAAACCTGATGTTATGATGGAATAAAAACAGGGAGTTACATTAATTTTTTTGTTGATAACAATTGATAGTATTTTGAGTACACAAGAGCAATTTGCAATATTTTTAGCTTCTTAGCCTCTTTATAATAGTTGTGGAAGTTTTCTTTAGTAGAATTCTACCCCTTCCCATTTTAGCTCAAATAAACCACAAAGAAAATAAACTGGGAAGCTAAAAATACAAGGGTTTCGTTCAAAGTCTATGGGAATAAGATGGCCATGACATGCCTATAGCTCTCTCTGAAAATGCTTTTTGTCTCTGGAGAGATCATATTGAGATGGTTGTGAGTAATACATTGTGGGAGTTTTTCCCTTTAACACAGCTGTTGTTTTAATCATGTGCCAAGGACTTAAAACAATTGTGATTTATCAGCTAGGGAAACAGAAACTTCATGTCATACTCCTTGCCAGATTTTGTGAGATTGGATGAGTTTTTTTGTCTATTTTTATTTGTCATGAGGAAAAAATATACTATTTGGTTACCTTGTCTAAAATTAGAAAAATTGGATTGGGGTAGAAGTAGACTTTGTAGACTTTGCACGTGGTATCATAATCCTGAGATAGTAGACGAAACACCAGATTAAATTATAAGATAAGGCCAATAATTAAAATTTCAAAATTATTTGTCTGAGTAGAAAATATAATTTTATATTTATAGATCTATAAAGTTAAATAGTGGCTTTTATTCAATATGTCACCCTTTCTCAATATGTAAGTTCATGCGTTATTATAATGGTGAGATGGGAGCAGGTTTGGTACCCTCCTGCAGTGCCCATTCTCCTTTCTTCATTTTTCCTGTTAGTATATGGAAAGGTTTAAGAAAAGGCTGGTATCATAATCATTTGGCTGGAAGTACCTGCTCATGTGAACAGTTACAGTTACACGTAAGTGAAGACAAGAAGATTCCACTAGAAAGCAAACACAGTCTGGAAGCTCCATGACAGAGCTGAAGGACATAACACAGAGTATATAAATTTTAACCTTTCCTCCTTTCTCATTAGGTTCTTAGCCTCTTTATAATAGTTGTGGAAGTTTTCTTTAGTAGAATTCTACCCCTTCCCATTTTAGCTCAAATAAACTGGGAAGATTCAGTGGTTCTGTGATTAATGTGCGTCACTACTCTCAGGCACATGGTGTGATAGTTGGGACTGTCCTGTGCAGGGCCAGAAGCTGGACTTTAAGGTCCTTTAAGGTCCCTTCTAACTCAGGATATCTCATAATCTTTCTTTCTGACGTATGCAGAAAAAGAGGACTTCCTCACTGGATGCAAATGAAACATGTTTTACAGCCTTCTAGGCCCTTTTCCTTAATGCCACATGTACTAAAGTTTTGCTTGTTTAAAACCACAAAGAAGATTAATCTTCTCAGCAGTGCTGAGTAGTTGCTAAGAGAACCCAAATTCCAAATCCAAAGACCTTGTCTGAGGGTAATTAAGCTGTGAATTTGAGTATCTGTGCTTATAAAAGATTTAGACATAACCTTCTGTTCTTCTGTGAACCTGTTAGGAAAAAGTGAGATTTTAAAACCAATCAGTGCAGTTTGATTGAGGCACTTTAACTTAAAATTGGTGTTACTTTTTTGTCTACATTCAACATTTGTTTTTACTGGGTTACCCTATGTAATGTCAAAGTGCTTTTCTTTTTTCTTTTCTTTTTTTTTTTAATGTAATTCTTTCTAAGGTTTTGCTTTTCATCTCCAGTCTTGTTTGGCATCTTAAGGTGTGGATAAAGTCTACAGTTTAGCCTTCCTTTCCTTCCTTTCATCCTAGCTGAGATGTATTAAAATTTTGCTAATTTCACTGTCAGATCATAGAAGAATCTGGTGCTTCCAGAGGTAATGGCTAACCTGGTAGCTGCCTTATTCAGATAGATAAAAAATAGTTTAAGAAATATGGAACATGAGGATTGAAAAGAAAAGAATGATTAAAAGTAAAGCACATAGTAGTAAAAGAATAATAATTATTATTGGCTTTGTTCAAAATGCATGATGAGTCAATTCAACTACATCAGTTTAGGCGTCCTCATCCTCCTCCCCTCCACTGTTGGTCATTATCATGCAGAGTGTCACATCCAAGGTTAGTGCTATGAGGAAAGGGTCTGATTTTTGCACCCCATTCTGGAGAGACCTTAGCATATTCTGATGTGCTAAAAAAATACTTAATTTTATTTTTACTGTTTTAAAATGTGCAATTCATGAGTCGTCATAAGAAAAACAGACCACCCCTCCCCAAGTTCCTCCAATAGCTCCAATAGACTCTTCCATGGTAGCTTATGATGGTGCAAGTCATACAAATGGGGGATTAAAACTAGGGGATCCACCCTGTTAAATTCACTGCCTTTAATTTTGTGCAGTTTGTCTGATAATTTATTTTTAAAAAGCCTCAATAAGGTCACAGAGTCCGAGTGACGTCTGCTTCCCTCTACAAGTATCAGTGATCGCTGAAGACATTTCTCCCTCTTGGTATTCCTGTGATACCAACTCTCAAGTGGCCTAATTACCCCCTCTTCTAGCAAGTATCATGATTTGGATACCATGAAAATAAAGGGCAGGGCAGCTGGGTACCTGTTGATGTGTCCCATTTCAGAAATCCCTTCTAGTATCCCTTCTGGAATCACCTTTTCCAAGAGATGAGCTTTAAGCATTAGATAAAAGGTTGAATAGCTAAAAGACAATTCAGCTTACATCAAGGTTACTGAGTTTTATACTATTTCACTTTCTAAGTAAAACTTGGTTTTGTATATTACCTATTCCTTAATTGTGTTTTTCTGCCTTTTCTGTTCCATGCCACCCCAAGCTAGACTGCCTTAGTCTGTGTCTACCTTGCAAAGGAAACTTCTTTTTTCACTTCCATCAGCTAAATGCTTGAAATCTGATAGTACTGTGGACAAGCAGGAAAGATTCCTGCCTTCTGTCTTCCTTTCGTTTCTTCTTGATTAATTTGATATTAGTTTTTACTGTATACTCAAATTATCACACATTTTCTTCTGGTTGCTTACATATTTTCCCATCGCCCAAAGGCATGTCAGTTGAACTAAACCAAAAATTACGAGCAATATTAAATGCATTATCTTTTCCTAGATTTACAGGAACTGTGAAAGGCTAAACAATGATGTTACTGTGACACTCATAATCTGAAGAATGCCCCTCACACACAGGTCCTTCTTTCTTTTTGAAGGCAAATTTTACATTCTTTATTCTGTGAAGTCTATCAGGCACTTTGAATGAACAGTGTATTGTCTAAGGTGCAGATCATGTGCATGAAAACAGAATAATTTTGGTAACATTTAAATGGTAAATTCATTATAAAACTCTTCAAAAGGAAAAATATTATGATATGAATGTAGGAACTGTAGCTGTATTACAAATAGGATTATTTTATGTACTATTCTACAAGCCAAGTGCTTATTTCCAAGCACTTGTGGTTTGCACAAGGAATACAGATTCAGAGCCGAGGAGAAGGTTATCACCCACATAAGCACAGCAAAAATAGAATGGCTGCCCTGATGATATTGATTCCACTTGATTTTTGGTTTTTGCATGCAGTCACTTCTGTCACTTTTTTTTTTTTACCTTTGAATATTATGAACACCAGCCAATCCTGCAAAGGTGGCAAGCATGTTTTCAGCTTTGACCTAAGTAGGAACATTTATCTGCTTATTTTAGAGACATCTAAATGACATTCTGAATTATTAGCTGATTTCAAAGCCTGCACTCGTTCACCATGTGAATTTAACTTTTAACTTCACAAGGAAGATTAGCTATTCTTTCAAAGTATTCCTTTGTTTTAAAAAGAATTACTAAAGTTTTACATCTTTATCTTATGCAATTTCCAAAGTTGGCTAATGAAACAAGGCAGGTGATTGAGGTCAGGTGCTACAGTATTTCACTGCTGCTTAATGTGACTCAATGTAAGTGCGTTTTGTTAAAAATATGGCTTTCTTTTTCTGCTTCTTTTCCTTGTAGATACTGCATACGTGGTTGAGGCTGTTTTCTTTCTGACTTGATTTTTTTGTTTCCTTACGTATGAAAGGTTTTGAATCAGATATAGAACAGTCTGTATCCTACCAGAGGAACTGAAAATTAAAGTATTCTCTCATGCTGGGTTGAGGTGGTGGTTCAGTTGTACCTTTTTACCGCAGTGCTGGAGCAAAGCATGTGGATACAGACTTTTCCAGTATTATATTGTTTTGTCCAGTAGACCTAAAAAACCATTGTTCTCTGTATTTGAGACAGTGCATAGTCATCTCTCCCCCTACTAACAAGTTTACAGTTTGGCTACTTATTTTGATGAGATCCCAGTTATGCAGCATTAGAGAGCAGATGTTCCTGGTGTAATCTGATAGTAATTTTTACTCTATTTTCTAATTTGTAGTCAAGGATAGATGATTTGATGAGACCAAGGCCTCTGTCTAACCTCCACCCTACTTTACCTCAAGCTGATCCCTTGACCTCAAAGAAAGAACAAACAGTTCTGCAGTCTTTTTTTTTTTCTTTTGCGTGTGTGTACTGTACCTTAGTTGTGTTCAGATGAATACAGAGCACCAATGAGATCATTTTGAAGAGACTTTTTCATCCTTGATAACCTTTGTCAATGGTTGGAAAATAATTTTATAGCAGATTTAAGCACTCATTTTTTAAGAGCAAATTGGAATAGAGGCTTTTTGGCAGTAACCAATAATGGTATGCTAAAAATACTTGTTATGAGAATTGAGATGTAGAGAGTAATAAATGAGGAAGAGGAGCTCTGAAGGAGAAGATACCAGTAACAAGCTTGGTTTCAGCATGTGGTAATTCTAGAATTTGTCATGTCAAAAGATTTTTGCACATATCAATAGATACGCAGCTGGGATTAGCAACTGACTTATCCCTGAGGTACAATTAATTATTTCAGCATTGTTGCTTCTGTTTTATGCTGTTGTTTGTTTCTTAACTGCCCCAGGCTGTGGCAGATAAAATCTTTTGTGCATAGACCTTTTTAATTTTGTAAACCTCATTTTGTGCAGTCTATTGGTTAAACATCAGCACAGGCACACAAAACCAGATGGTGTTGTATTTCTCGGCCTAAGAGCAAGGAAGTCAAGGCACTTGTTCATATTAATCTATCCTCTTTTGTGGCTGCTTTAATTGTTCACTATTTTAATTAGTCTATAGAAGTTTTTATTCAGAGAACTTGTAAATAAATGTGTGGCATGGAGATGTTAGTTTCAAATTCTGTATCAACACTTTTATGAGAGGTTATGATGGTAACCCTACTTTTTTTCCCAAGATGTTAGAGTAATTTTTGTTATGTCTGTGTATAACTGTGTCCTTACTTTCTCTCTGGTTTTACAGGGCACAATGACTACATGTGTCCTGCTACTAACCAGTGCACCATTGACAAGAACAGAAGGAAGAGTTGCCAGGCCTGCCGACTGAGAAAATGCTACGAAGTGGGAATGATGAAAGGTGGTATGTACACAGCCATCAACAAATCTTTAGCATTGTTGGCTGCCTTCCTGCCTTTTAACTTCATTGGGCAGCTGATACGGTTTCTAACTAAAGGAGGAAGCTACTGATTTTATTGAGCTGAAGTGTATTAAATCAAAATTATTTTATTAAATAAAAAATTAAAAACTCCCGAATGTCACGTTATCTTGTTCAAATTTGCATCAAAAATAATAGGAACATCGATTTCAATAGAATTAGAATTCCTCTGTTACTACTTTTATCTCAGTAATTTTTTGGTCTCTCATGGTAGGCTTCAGATCCTGGTAAAGGAATTTTAACCCAAGATTTTGTGGCCTTTTGCAGTTCAGTGTGAGGAGCATTGGTAGTCTCGAATCAGTCCATATTCATTAAAATAAACTTCTGGATATGTAATTCTTGTTCTGCGAATCCTGGAAGGGGAAGTTAATTCCTCTGTTCTGGAACTGTACACATATTTTAGATGTGAATTAATTTCACCCAACAATATTAAAGGCTTACTCATTTTATAAGAACTGAGATAAATGCCACTTTCTTGGAACATATGTAATAATGATGTCTTCTTGTAGCCTGCTAAAAATTTCGGATTGCTTTTATTAATAAAGGGTAATAAGTAGCTGTATGGAAACCTATATCTATAGGAAAAACTTAGCAAACTAGTAAGTGCTCAGAGAAGGGGTTAGATCCTATGTCTTTTTTGTGTAAACTAGCTAGTTTAGATTATAGACCGGTTGTCCCTTTCTTTGGGACACCTAATGCTTACTTACGCCATAGAAAGTCTGGAGCAAGAGAGAAGAGTAGCTCATCGTGTTTGTCCTTTCCACAATAAAGGATCATTTATAAGTCCAGCAACGGTAGGCCAAGTCTGAGAATCTTAGGAGAAAAAGCGAAAGACTAAAGGAAACCTGGTCAGTTGCTGTGCTTTGAGGTTGAATCTGCATTTTTCTCAACTCAAGAATTAAGAAAGAGATGAGACCGATTTTGTTAATCTCAGTTTTGGGATGCAAGCAGGAGGAAGATGTAAAATCTCCTTTTACTTCTAGAAGTTAAGACAATAGTTGATTATTTTTTTCATGAGATTTTGTTTATTGGTCTGAACATCCTGGTTTGTGTGGCAAGAACTCTTTGAAGTATATGTAGTTAATATCACAGCTATGATCCAGAGAAGTTAGAGCTTCAGGTAAGACAAACTAAAACCAGAAAATCCCATACATGAATATGCCATGCAGATTTAGCTTTGACCTTTGTACAGATGGCAGATCTTAGGTAGGATTTATAATCATGTATTATGTTGATGACACTACATTTTTCATTTGGCACATTTACATCCAATTACGCTTACATGTATTTAATGAATAATCCACTATACCAGCTTTATGTTTTTGGTATCTCTTCTCTAAGATGCAGGTTCTACTAGGTTTTTGACCATTTTATATGTAACTATTTTACTCTCATAAAAATTGTAAAGATTTCTCAACTAGCATTTTGTAGATTAAAGTAGTCCAAAAGAAATACTGTAATTCTGCCCAAATTTTCTTTCAAATATAGATGTCTGGAATCTTTATTTCATACAGTGGTTCTCACTTGAGAAAAGTCCTCTGGATTTTATCCTTTCCTTTTACAATGCTGTAAGATTTCTATAGTCACTACAGGAACTGGCAGTTCAAAAATAGTGTTGTGGTTGTTTTAGTTCTTTTTGTTTTGGTTTTGTTTGTTTTTTTAAAGAAACTAAACTCACAGTTTACAAAGAAGAAGATCAGGATCAGCATAAATTGTATCTGCTCTTATAATACTACTAATAATGCATGAAGTCCATCACAGGTTCAGAGGCAAGAGTTTTAAAATATTTATTTTATGAAGTCCTAGAAAAAAATCTTGAGATCCCTCAGTTACAAGTAATAAATCCGTCATGCCTGCAGAATACTTCAGGGAAGGTAAAGTTAATGTGGATGAAGTAAAACATTCAAAGTTCTTCTGGAGTCATTACTAATCCCCTATTGTCCACATAGATATGGGAGGGAAGAAAAACCTTTCTTCTAAATCTAGACCTTTATAATTGTCACATTTCTCTCAGATGAAGATAAAAGTTAAGTGAATATTCTTGTTATGCCATCTGGTTAGCTTTTTAAGTCATAATGTTTAAAAGATTTTTTTTTTCATTATTTCTGAGGAGAGCTAAGAAGAGTTTCTTTTAAGAGATACAATAGAACTTTTCTTCAACATACTTAAATGATGTAGCTCTGTGGTTAGCTCAAGGTTCACATTGTTCTCTAACAATTCCTAGTTCTTGTGATTGGATCTTTTAGTTTAAATAATCTCCTCATTTTCATGTTGAAGGATTTGCCTTTTTTAAGGCAATTCTGTCATACACTTGAATATTCATTTGTGTCTTAATCTCACTTTTATCTCTATCTCCACAATTTGCTTATTATGATATAACTTTTAGATATAGTGGAAAACACCTGTAATCTTTCTTTCCCCTAAATGTAATCTCAGGCTTTTCTTCTGCACTAAATTAGCTGAGGTTTCTCAATAAATTGTAAAAGTTGCCAGCTTGTGACTTTTATCTGCCGTTTAAGTGATACAAGTAATAACTGGTATTAAATTTTGACTTTCAGTAAATATTGGGGAAGGTAGATAAAATCTTGATTAAATGTCTCTGGTTAATTCTAAACATAGGATATAGAATATGGTTGCTGAGGTTTTCCTCACAGAAGGTCACTTAATGTAGCATGAAAAAGTTCATATATATTATTTTTAGTAGAGTGGACACAAGTGAAACATGTTTTTGAGGCTTCATTGAGAAAAAAATGCAGGCTTCAAGTGGCCCTTGAACTGTGGTAGGAACATTTACTTATGAGTTCCTCTTATGAGTTCCTGTGGAAACTTTATTGATTTTTTTTCCTTCCCTGTTCTTGTGTCTTTTAAAAACTTCTTTCAGTACTGAAGTTATTTTCTTTCTCTCCTCTTGTGTTTGCAAGTGTTTCCTTCTGCATCTGTTACAGTGCTGCTTCAAGAGACAATTAGACTGCAAGAATTTCTGCTGATGCAGTTGCCATCTGAGGCGCAATTTACAGCTGTTATATTTTGTCCGAATGCTTCATTCTCTCTTTCTGAATAAACCCAAAGGACCTTGAAATTATATGTTATTATTTAGTCTGTGCTCCCCTGTTTGTGCGCGAGGATGAAGTGGACACATCGAATAAGATCCTTGTCATGTCCCTCTTACTGCTGTTCCATAGCAGGGGAGAGTAGCCTTGTTTTTGTTTACAATCCACTGATGCCTTCTTGAAGGTTGTTTCTGGTCTGGTTTGAAGAACTTACTTCCACATGATGGAGTGTCCCAGCTTCCAAGTGGAGTTGTTACAGCAGTTGCAACCCTGAAGCTCCAACCATATGTAAGGTGCAGGTGATCTCTGCTCCAATACAGATCTAGTTTTCCCTTCTTCCATTGTTTTAAAGGCTTTCTGATGACTTGGCTCCAAAGACCCTAATTTTATGAAAGCAAAAGCTCCTTATTTTATTGGTTTTTATTTATTATTTTATAGTGTGGTAAGTGAATGAGGGTTTCTAGTTATTAGCATGCTACATTCAAAGTAGTGACAAGACGGATTTATCATTAAGTGCTATGTGGGATCAGAGCAATAGGGTGTTAGTGGAATTCATGGCTATGGCAAAAAATTGCCGTAATGTTAAATGCCAGATACTTAATAAAAAATCCATTATTTTCCTGATATTTTGCCATGTTTAACCACCCTGACACCTACATAATTCTTTCAATTGTCGAATGCTGATGGCTTCCCAACATCAAGTCATAGGAAATGTGGCCATCAAGGATTTGAGTGCTCATGTGCTAGATCCAGATGATGATTATGTGTATGATGTGGGGTTTGAACAGCCTGAAATCTCACCTTGTAGAGAAAAGATTCTGTGTACTGTTTGTTGTGGTAATGGAATTACAGTGTTACAGCACATTTGAAGCCTACATCCTTCAGTGTTACCCTCACAAAGTGTCTGAGAATGCTTCAGAAATTACTGCAGTACAGCCCAGGGGGTGAAACTCTGTGCTGGCTGTTAACAGGGTGCTAAAACCACATGACATTTGACTGTAGAAACTTTCGTTAACTCCTAGAGATTGGAGTCTCCAGGCTTCAGTTTTTTTCCTATATTCTTTTGAAATAGTTGCCCACCTCTAATCCAGTCTGGTTCAGTGTGACAGTCTTGCTGAAGTTTAAGATACATTTTTACAGGGAAAATGAAAAAAAAAAACTTCCATCCTCTCAGAGAAGGACCTTGCTGATTTTTGTCTTTAAATGGAGGGAGCTATGCTTCCTTGCTGAATTCTATATTTATTCATGTAAAAAGGCTAGAGAGTTATTAAAATCATTCTCAAAAGCAGAAGTAAATTGATGTCTGATGCAACCACTGGACGGGCTCAAGGCCTTCTACATTTTCGTGTAATTATCTTTTAATGAAATATTATATTAAAAAGAGAAATTAGTGAATGAAGGAAAATGGACTGTGGATGTCAAATGGTTCTGGTTTGTTCAAGGAGAACCTCAATGATACTTATTAGACATACTATTCTGTACTCAGCCAAATAACTGTGTATGTGGGGCCTGATAATGTACTTTTTAAAGTACTTTTAAAGGAAATGTACTTTTTAAAGTTGTAATTGTTGGGCTGAAATCACGTACTCATGTACATTTGAAGCAAAGTTTTGTGAGTTTACAGCAGTTTTCTGGGAAAAAAAGGTGGGAATGAAATCAGATTTTTCAGTGAAATGTTTCTTTCTCCTCTTTGCAAACATACAAAGTGGATCACTGCCATTGAATTGTACCAAAATATAATATTCTTGTGTTCTGCCCCCAAAGTTAGAAAGAGAGACTGTTGTTGTGAACATCTTTGCCAAAAATGCTTTATCTTTCTCTTCCACTTCATAAAATGATCTGTGCTAGAAGGAACTCTAGGAGGTCTTTTGCTGAGCCACCTGCTCAAAGCAGGTTCAACGGTGAATTTATACATGGTTAAGACCTTTTGCAGTCAGGGGGAAATGGGACAAAATAGGACAACTTTTCTTATGCTTAGTTATACGCTCTAACTGGATGTATAAGAAAAAATGATACTACAGAATTTTTAATGTTTAACTCTTGAACACTTTTTTGAGATTGTAAAGCTGATTACAGTTCTATATTTGTTGACATTTGCTTTTTGACCTTTTCATACTTTTTTCATTACTTGAGTAATTCCTAGAGTACTAGAGCTATAAGAGACCTCAAGAGGGACTTTTTACTAGGTAATTTAGTGGTAGGACAAGGGGTAATGGCTTCAAACTGGAAGAGGGTAGGTTTGGATGAGATATTAGGAAGAAATTCTTTACTGTGAAGGTGGTGGTGTAGCACTGGAACAGGTTGCTCAGACACGTTGCCCCATCCCTGGAAGTGTTCAAAGCCAGCTTGAATGGGGCTCTGAGCAACCTGGTCTAATGGAAGATGTCTTTGCCCATGGCAGGGAGATTGGAACTAGATGATCTTTAAGATCCTCTACAACCCAAACCATTCCATGATTCTGTGATTGTATGATTCTGATTCTTCTCTTGGTTAGACATTCACAGCTCAGTTCCAGCACTCAGTCCTGGTATCAGGCCAAAAACCTTCAATACCCAATTAATTTAGCTAATTTCTAAAATGTAGCAATTAAACTTTCTCGTTGTCTTTGAGATTTATACCAATGGACCGATTGTCCTAAAACGACTGTCTTTCCCAAATCATGGTTGATGTAAAGGTAGAGAATATTCCTGTAAAGGCTTTATTGTGATCCCTGAAATGTCTATAGGCTCACTGTAAATATTATCTAGAAATGGAGTGCTTGCCATACTTACTGTAACCAAGGGATTAATTTGAATGATGGATTAATAAAACTTCTCTTGTTTCACTTCTATGTGTCCTCAGATGCTCTTTAAACCATGCTGACTGCCAAAGATTGAGTACAAAAACACAGATTAGGATGGATCATGCCTTGCACCTTTATCTTTAATTAAATAGATCATTGGTTCTCAAACTGTGCATTATGAATAGTCATTAGAGACCCCAAATGACATTTGCTTGCTTGTTAACAGCTATTTTTTTGTCACCAGGTCTTTAAGAGTTTACATGGAAAACCAGTTTTATGATTTGCATTTTAGTTGGTAGGAGTTCTGGGGCACTGAGATATGTAGTGTGACTTGGTCACGGAGCAAACTGGTAGCAGAGCCAGAACTTGAACCTGCATATCTGAATCTAAACCCTGACTGTGACTTCTCTCTCCCTCTGTCTCCAATAGAAGGAAGTCTTGATTGCAGAGGAGAAATAAGCCTCAGTTTGGAACAGGATAAGAGATATTTTTTTAAAAAAACACAAAAATGGACATACAGCATTCATCCACTCAGGAGTAGAAAAGATTGTAATATCCAGGTGCACAGACTGAACACAAATCTGTTATTTATTTTTAGTACTGAGTGTCTAGATATCCTTGTCAGAAACCAGGATATTAAGCACTGTCTCTTGGGGCAGGTCTGTTTGAGATTAGACATTAAATTCTGATTAATCTTTTTAGAAGATTTCAGACAATGTTTCTCATTTAATATAATTGTCAACCCACCTGGGTTTTCAGCACAATTTGCATTTTTGTTTCATTTTCTGAAAGAGAAATGAGAATGAAATAAGGGGCTGATTGTCTGAATCATATTCAAAAGAAGCATTTATTAGGCTATAAAACTTGGATTTCGAAAGTGCTGTTACTTTTCTGTGACCAAATAATATATTTATGTAGAGAGAATCAAGCAGAAAAGCTCTCAAAATCTCAAAGGTATTTAAAATCACCTTGGAAGGACCATCATGCTGAGATACATTACAATATTAGAACCTACACTGCAGTCGTATCTTCAGCAATCTCCATCTGTTAAAAATCAAGAATGAAATTATATTATTGACTTCTACTTACGTACAGCAACTACAGTGATCTTAAGTTTTAAAGGAAGCTGTAGGATTCTGTTTTATTTCCAATGAAGCATTATAAATCTGTTGAATTCAGCAGAGGTGTGCCTAATAAGGCCTATATGTAAAGTGAAGTTGCATAGGACGTCATTAGGAGACAGCTGCCTTGCTTGCATCCGCCCTTTGGACACTTAACCCAGTTGTGCTTAGACACTCAGGTTTGTGTCCATAAGGGAACTGTTGGCTTGTTCACACTGTTTTACTTTTGCAGTCCCTTCCTTTTGCTAATGGCAGCAATGACACCAAAGTGAGCCTGGACTGAGCCCCAGAGGCCTTCTCCCAACAGTTTAGTAAATCCTTCCCATACTTGGACATTTGAAGAGAGGCTTTTGAATTTCTAGGCTCTTCAACCCCAACTTCAATTTCAGAAAGGTAGGTTTATGTTGTAGAAAAATCTGGTTTCTTCCTTTGTGAGCACTGATGTAAAGGATTTGTGTGGCATCTTTGCCATGGCCTGTTCTGTGCATTCTCCCTTAACACTCTGATCATCAGCCGGGCGATTGACACTCTGCCTCTCTGACAGATACCTTCTTATTTATAATACCTTTTACTTACCACATACATTTTGTGTTGTGTACCCTGTTTGTGTCAAACAGGGTTTGTTTTAAAACACACTAGGGATTCTTTCTCTCTAAGAGAGAAATTCTTTCTCTCTGGCAATTTTCCGCAGGATGCCGATCTGGAGGTTGGTCTTGAAGAGCAACAACATTGTTTAGAAGAGAAAGTGTTTCCAAACACATTTGAAACACTCTTTTGACAAACTGACAAATTTATAGGCTGTTAATGCTACAAGGCTGTGCATGTATATAGGAGTGTCAAATATCTCTCATCTGGGGTCTGCTGACAAGGAGCAGAATTGTGGACAAAGAGCCTCAGGTTCAAAGGTTGTTCCAGACTGGGAAGTTAGCTGGTAAACCATTTACCCATCACCATTTCCAAAACCAATCATAGATCCATCTTTTTGTTGACCTCTTGAATTAAAAAAAAACCAAAACCTTCTTTTTCCTGCCATGATTTCATGATTTCCCTTCCCCTCAAGTGTGGCTACAAACTGTTGATTGACAAAACTTCTAATACGAAAGAAATTGAAGAATATTATATAAAGCAGCTCACAGGGAATATGTTTAACTAGAATAGAATTTGAGATTATACATATATTTTCAAATCTAAAATGCATTAGTCTGTAGTTCACACACAGCCAAGCAAATTTGGTTCTATTTGGTCTCCTCCTTTTCTTCCTCTAAATATTCTTGAATACTTTATATAATACTGAAGGTATGAAGGTGGAGCTTTGTTATTAGCAGTAGGTAGGAAAAAAAAAGGCTGTTATATGGCTGAGATTCAATGCTCATTCACTGCATTTTTAATTTAGGATTTTTTGTTTTAACAATCTGGAATTTATTTTTTGTTTTGTTTTAACGACGTGGGAAAACACTAGTGAAGTATTTCACGTGGTTAATTTCCTTCACAATCATAGACTCATAGACTCCTGAGTTGGAAAGGACATAAAAGATCATCTAGTTCCAACTCCCCTGCCATTGGGGGTGTCATATGCAATTTTATTGTCCAGATGCAATTGTATTGCTGATCAGGTTCTAATTATTTGATTATATAATTACTTAGCAGTTTTGAAACCTGTCTCCATGTCTAAAAGTCTGACTGAATTTACATATGAAGCTTTATAAAACTGCCTTTGAAAATCTTGGCTCTTGCAGCTCTAAAACTCAAGTGAAAATTGTTTTAGAGCTCTTGCAAGATGCATAGTACTTCAATTTTTGCTAGAATATTGTTTTTCATAACACTTGACAATTCAGGTCCCTTTACTGGCTGAACTGTCGAATCAAAATTGATGCATTCATGTATTTAAAAACCCTTACAGGATCATTGCACTTTTGGCAACGAAAATGAAGCTTGATAGAGTTGCCTTTTTTGGAATTAGTGACTGTGCATTACTATTATCTCTTTTTAACAGAGATAAAATTTGATTAAGTTGAAGGAGATTTGGGAGCACTTGCATTTTTCAGAGAGATCCTAACTCCTGTTTAGTCCAAGAAAATGAATAAGTATGTTGCTGGTCCGTCTAGGGGTTAGGTAAAGAGTTAGTAGTAAATTCTATAAATCTCTGACAAATATGAGATTCAGAGACCTTTCTGTCTGTGATCATAAAAGCTGGTGATGTGATGCAGAAGGAATGCATACTCTTACTGACTTTTTTTTTCAGATTTAGTCTCTACAAAATCCAGTAGTAAAATTGCTACAGTTTGTTGGTTGATTTTTTTAAAATCCCAAAATAAAAATGCAAAAAATAAATCTGTGTGGGGCATCTCCTCCAAACTGGTTATATGCAGCTTTGTTTAATGCACTACTTTTTTGTTCTAAGGTGAAGAAAAGCCAGTGCTATGCTTTCAGATGAATTAAAAATAAAATTATTGTTCTTATTTAACATCTCGTTTATTTGTAAACAGCTAAATATGCTTACATTTGCCACCTTTCCACTGTTACGTAAAATCCTCATCGCATCCTGGTTTTACTTAACAAGGCAGGCCTAGACTAAGTAAAAAGCAAAACCAAAAAGTCTCTGAAATTCCAGTAATCTGTGTGATGGAGACTTAATGCTGAAGTTTCCCTGCTTATATTCATTAACCTTTAATGTATTCTGGTCTCTATCACATTTGGCCTACAGTTTTCTAACTATACAACCTTCTAATTTATTTACACTGTCAATTTTGTTTCTGCATGGTATGAAAGAGAACCTCTTCTTGTCTGTCCTGAACCTTGCATGGGGTATTTTCATTTGAAACTTTCTTGTATTAGAAGAGAAGCTTTAGTGCTTTGTACCTTATTCATCTTTTTGCTATTCCTGATTTTGTAGTCTTGTATCTGGCTTGCAGGCCAAGCAGATACAGTCAATTTAGATATCTCTTACACCAAAGTTATTTCACATTTCAAATCATCTTATCTGTTTTTCCCTTACCCCTTTTTCATTTATTTTTATATCTCTTTTTAATTTGGGAAGAACAGAACTGCATGCAGTGTTCACTGTAGTGTGCCTCACAATAATAAACTCTGTGATTTATGAAGTTGTTCTGTCCTCCCTTCCTTTCCTAGTAATTTCTAGCCTTCTGTTTACTTTCTGAACTTATCTGATGTTTTTATAGTATTTTTCTAACCCCAACTTCTTGTTTATGAATTATGTCAGCCCATCTATTTATGAGTATGTTGAACATCACAGACCCCAAGGATGCTTTCTCTTTGAAAGAAAATTTCTAGATGGGCAGCTGGAAAATTCTGAATATGAGAAAGTTAACAAATGCTTTAGTTTCTGTGAACCATGTGGGCTCATTCATGCGATTATATCTACATGTTTCACAGGGAAGTTTTAATTCAGAAACATTACATTGATACAAAGCATACAACAAAAATATCTGTTACAGATAGAGCATGCCTGCTACTGAGTATTGCAAGGAAGTAAATTACCAATAAGAATATCTTCACGATGACATTTTGCCAGAATAAGTCCTGTGTTTTTCTGAAGAGCAAGAATCTCCCCCCACCTCCTTAATAAAAACTCTTTAGTTGTAGGAAAGATTGGTATTGCTGAATGAAAAATGCGAACAGCAACGCACTTGAGAGTTTTGGCTTAGAAATAGTTTAGTGAATGGGAAAATGTAGATAGGTTAAGTAACAGGAGTGGTGAAAGATTTATTGAACTCCCTTTATCTGAATAGATTAATGGAATAGAATCACAAAGCCTACTACATTTTGAATGAATTAAACATAAAATACCTAATCTCCAAATACTAATTCAGTGGAAATCTGACTATAGTTGAAGAAAGAGGAAAAGAGATCTAAAGATTCTCCCTGTTTCTTTGAGGCTAGAAAGGACACCTGCTGATGTGATCCAACATTTAAATGAAGACATGCTGTATGTGAAATGCAAATGCTGCCAACAAAGACTGGGATTCTAAAGGTTTAAAATTTTGTGATGTGAAGAGAGCTGAGCAGAGGTTGTTTTTCCCTTTCCCCAACCATTAGAAAGACCTGTACTGATTGCTTGCAAATGTTTGTGTTTTGTTTTGGTTTTGTTTTAAATGTTTTCTCTTCCTTATTTCTTGAATGGTTTACATCTCTATTCTCTGTAGATACTTCTTTTGCTTTTCAAACTGGTACTAGTTCTGCTTTTTCATGTTGCATGAGGACTCCAGAATAAGCCGCATCATAGCTGCCCTCTCCTCATATCTCAATTCCTTGTGTGCTTTCCTTATTACTTCGTTGTCCTCCCTTGCCTCCACTTGATGATGGATTTAAGTTTTTAACTCAGTCTCAAAATGCCTGTAACTCCTCCACTTGGAGACAGACTTAACCTTCCCTCTATGGTTGGAGTCAACGTGGGCTTTATCACTATATTTTTCTTGTAACTTTTCCCCAAAGGGAGATTTTGTTCCACTGTAAAGGTCTTATGTTGTTTGAATTGGTATGGCTGACTTGATAATATCCCAAGGTTCAGGGTCAGACAGTGCAAAGCACATTGCCAAAATGTGCAGTAATGACAATGATGGTTTCCATTGTGGTTATTTCAGCCTTTTGAAAGTAGGTCTCCCACATTAGAATCTAAGGTTGCAATTATCTCTCCTTTTTGTACTTATGTTTATCTACTTAAATGGCATTCTTTATTGCTGTATAAGCTCATCTTATAATGGGAACTTTCTTAAGTGGTTTTTATATAATTATGAACATCACAGGCTCAGTAATAGGATGATATTTAATTAAAATAATTGGTGACCTTAAGTAAAACATTCTGGGTAGTTTTGAGAGCTACTTCTGTGATCCATCTGACCCACCAACATCATTAATTTATTGTTGATCATTTATAGAATAAGGGTCTGCTAGAGGCTGGGAGATACTTTGAAGTTTTGGGCTGTAAAGAAATATGTATTTATTCCCAATGGCTGACTTCCTTTTGAGGGGCTAAGGCAGCTGTACGGTGTCAGTAGTCTAGAGTTCTGTTTGAGCCCAACTGATCTGAATTTTAGGAAGGAGTGCACTATTCCTGACATTGTACTTTTAAAAATAGTTTTTCTGTCCAACTACTGGCGTAAGATTCCCTATATAGGAAGAAGTCTTCAGAAAACAGATCAAGAGTCAATGCTGCCTGGGTCTATCAAAAGCATCTGCTGTTGCCTGAAGCCAAGTGTATGTAATACTTAAGTTCAAGGAAAGGAGTTCATTATATTCTTGTGTGTCTCTAGGAATTCGGAAAGACCGCAGAGGTGGGCGAGTGATGAAACAAAAACGCCAAAGAGAGGAGCAGGATTCCAGGAATGGGGAGGCTTCTTCAGCAGAGCTGCGAGCTCCCACCCTTTGGACAAGTCCACTGGTGGTTAAACATAACAAGAAGAACAGCCCAGCCCTGTCCCTGACGGCAGAACAGATGGTCAGTGCCTTGCTGGAAGCTGAGCCACCCCTAGTTTATTCTGAATATGACCCAAACAGACCATTCAACGAAGCCTCTATGATGACCCTGTTGACCAACCTTGCAGACAGAGAATTAGTGCACATGATCAACTGGGCAAAGAGAGTTCCAGGTAAGGAAAAAAAAGCCCTAGTCAACTATAAAACCTGTAGATTACAAACAAACTCCTCCCCCACCCCTACTGGTTTTCTGACTACCTATTCTTATTTAATTAAAATCAGTCATTTAGGTATAAATACATTAACAAAATTTACAACATTAAAAAAATTTAATGTTATATTTGTCAATAAAGTACTACAGTGCAATGTAAATGACTTTTGGGGAAAGATTTATTCAAGAAAAGGTATTTTCCCCACTCTATAGAATATTGGGCCGTTTTTTGTTTGCAAAACCTTTTTTTTTCCAGACAAAACTCAGCAAAATTAAAGGTTAAAAGAGATTATTAGTCAAATCTAGTCAATTTGATCTAATCAAATTATGTTAACTATTTTGATCCCTTTAGTAAAGGGTTACTCTCATATATGTAATGTAAGTGATAAATTCAGCATCACTAGTAAGCTCATAAGTATTAGTATGATTTATTTGATTGCTGGATTATATTTTTGACTGTGAATTACAGATCTTTCATGAATTTTGGATTTGAAAAACAAATCCGGAATAAAAGTTTTAGTATGATTTTTTTTTCATAATAGAACTAGATGTTTTTATCATTTTGGTGCACCATGATTCCCTCTTTTCCCAAAAGAAATTACAGAATCGTGGGAAATATGTAACTTTTTTTATTGACTGTATGTTACATATTCATTCATGTAGTTCAATTAATCAGTATAAATGAAATGAGAGAATAGTTTTGTAGTTAATCACCTTTCAAAGTGTCAGTCTACACAAATACTATTCATAAGTTAAGATTTAAAAATTTATAAGACATTTATTGCACATGTAGTTTTAGCTTGGTAAAAATACTGGCATACATAGTAATTTATACTTTATAACTCACTGGGATTCTGATCTTTTAATTTTTTACTGTAGCCATTTATTTAATTAAAATTATGTAGCTGCTTTAGGAAGGGATGCTAGAGACAACTAACACAGCTCTCACTCGCGTTACCTCATAAGAATTACACCCAGGTTATGCCATTTTTCTGTTTTCATTCATTTAAACTTGGCAAGACTGTTCCTGGTAAATCAATAACTGTGTCTTTTCCAGTCCTTAAGGGTTCCCTTTCAACCACTTTTCACATGTCACTTTGTGGGCTCCAGCTATGATCAATGAGAACCTGTGTGTGTTTCATTTCTCATCGTATCTTATAAGAAATCACTTGAGAATTTTATTCTTGCCAAAGTCACGGTGGTTGAGGCCTGATCTACAGTCTGTTCAAGTCACGGGCAGGTTCTGCTGTGAATTTAGGTATGTTTTGCATCATGCCTTTACAAAAATGCTTTTGAAAAATGAACCTATATGCATAGTGTTAAATCTATTTACTATCAAAACAGATAGATTCAAATTACCTTTCTACTGATTTTTAGAGATATAATTAGTCTGTTAAAATAAATTAATTTACATTCAACATGAATATACCGCAATCTAAATTCATTATGTTGTCCAACTGGAAACAGTTGGTTTCCATGACTTCTGATTTTGAGAGTGTAATTAATGGAAACGTGTTTAGAAATGAAGTAACATTCTCAGAGAGCCCTGATCTGGTTTTTATTCAGAAACCTCTCTAGAACTGCTTGTCACAAGATGATTACAACTGGCAACGATCAAAAAACTGCCTGGTTTACCAAATATATACTTCCAATTTAAAGAAAGTCTCTGACACCAGAAAATCAAATGTCTGAGGTTATCAACTCTTTGTGTATATGCAATGTATTTTACATTGAAATTTACATTCACTGTCAAAATAGCTCCTAAGGAGAAACCAAGCCCGATGACTCCATGTATATGCATTAATAAGTACTCCAGCAGGTGAGGTTTTATATAGAACTGTTGAACTTTGGCTAGAATTAAAAACCAAAACTCCTTTCCCAGTCGAAGTTTGATCTACTAGTCACTGTTCAAACAATTATACTAAAGGAAAGACTTAAAGCAGGAGAGAGAGAATAAAAGGAGTTTGGGGATTCTGAAAGTGCTGGACACCTAGTTGGTTCTTGATGTTGTGGCCTGGAGAACAGCATGCGTGAACAAAAGCAGAAATTAAAGTGTTTCGGAAAGTTGATTTAAAAGAATTCAGGCCCAATTGTTTACCTTCCTCTAAAATTGGGACCTCTGAGAGTAAGAAACCTGGACCTAGGTGCTTAAATATATATATATATCTTTTTAATCTCTCATTTGGTCCCTAGAAAAAGTTGGGTGTACCTAGTTGCTGATATTAAATTTTAGAAGTACTGATCACCTTTTAAAGACTGGGTCTTTGCTTGCTAAAGTTTTCTTCTGCTGGAGTATATTGGGAATACATGTACATTAATGGAAATATGTCTGACAATATAAATCATATTTTCACCTTCACAGTACATTGCCATTGAATACTCCATTATTACTGGGAATTATAAAATACTGCTTAATCAGAGAGGATTTTTGTATACTTTATGCATAAACAGAGGAACTGAATAACTTCTCTCTGTTAAATGAAGTATTTGGTGCAACAGCATTGTGGAAATCCACTCAGTTATTTTTTCAGCTAATTAACTAAGGTTTCAAGCTTCAGAATCAAGGGTAAAAATACATTTTTTTTCTAAAAAGTGAGTGTGCTTTTTAGCAATAGAAAAAAAGCAGTTGCAGGAAACAGCTTCTCCTACGCACAGTTCTCAAGCCTTGGAAACATTATACAAGTTAATTTACCTACATGCAGGATGTAGGAAAGCAAGGAACAAAGTCTTTGTGAGTGGCTCAGTTGAAATCATATTTCATAGTGAATCACAGAATCACAGGATATGCCATGTTTGAAGGGACCCACAAGCACCACTGAGTTCAACTTCTGGCCCTGCACAGAAACATCTCTGAGTCACACCATGTGCCTGAGAGCATTGTCCAAATGCTTCCTGAACTCTGTCAGGCTGGTGCTGTGACCACTTCCCTGGGGAGCCTGTTCCAGGGCCCAGCCACCCTCTGGGTGAAGAACCTTTCTCTAATATCCAACCTAAACATCCTCTGACACAACTTCAGGCCATTCCCTCGGGTTCTGTCACTGATGACCACAGAGAAGAGATCAGTGCCTGCCCCTCTTCTTCCCCTCACTAGGAAGCTGCAGACCACAGTGAAGTCTCCCCTCAGTCTCCTCTTCTCCAGGCTGAACCGACCAAGTGACCTCAGCCGCTCCTCATACAGCTTCCCCTCAAGGCCCTTCACCATCCTCATGGCACTTCTTTGAACACTGTCTAATAGCTTTATATCCTTCTTATATTGTGGCACCCAGAACTGCCCCCAGGACTCGAAGTGAGGCCACCCCAGTGCCGAGCAGATCGGGACAATCCCCTCCCTTGCCCGGCTGGCGATGCTGTGCCTGATGCCCCACAGGACACTCATGGCCCTCCTGGCTGCCAGGGCACTGCTGACTCATGATCAACTTGCCATTGACCTGGACCGCCAGGTCCCTTTTCATGGCACTGCTCTTCAGTCTCTCTTTCCCCAGTCTGTCCGTACATCCAGGGCTGCCCCATCCCAGGTGCAGAATCTGACACTTTCCTTTGTTGAACTTCTTAAGGCTGGTGATTGCTCAACACTCTAATTTGTTTAGGTCTCTCTGCAGGGCCTCCCTGCCCTTGACAGAGTCAACAGCTTCTCCCAGTTTTGTATCATCCGGGAACTTGCTCAGTATCCCTTCCAGTCCTACATCCAAGTCATTTATGAAGATCTTGAAGAGCACAGGGCAGAAGATGGAGCCCTGTGGAACCCCACTAGTGACAGGTCACCAGCTGTATGTCACCCTATTCACTGTAAACCTTTGTGCCCGACCCATGAGCCAGGTGCTCACCCATCACATGATGTTATGAAATAATTGAATCAATTCCTTTGTACAATCCCTGAAAACATACACATACAATTTAGTCTATGCCCCAACCCCAAAACTTAATCGGTTAATGAAGCCTGAATACCTTTTTGGAAGAACATCCTCATACATTTATTTTTGCATGTTGATCAATGAAATGAACTTTTAGTGATAAAAGTAATTACTCATCTTTGAACTAAAGTACAGAAACACCTTTGTGCTGGATATTTTGTCCAGAAGGATACTGTGAGAGAATATCCAAAGCTTTACTGAAATCCAAAAAGATTATATTATTTGAGGAAGGAAGAAATTGATATCAACAGAGCAGAAAAGCAATGAAGATACAGCTTACAAAAATGTGTAAAGATCTTCAGGGACATTTTTAGAGTTTATTTTGCTGTGTAGGCTTTAAAGAATAGTTTTTGGTCAGCTGGTCATTCTGATGATATAAATAGGTGGGCATGGAAGAAGAAACAGCTAAGTAGATGTACTGGATAAGAGTGAAACTATACCACAAAATGGAGTAATAAAACGTAATTTGTGATGTACTGTGTAGAATAATGTAGGCAGAGATCTATTATAAAGACATGCTGATGACAGTCTTCAAAATGAGATGAGTATCTTTGCAGTCATGCCCTGATTGGGAAGGTGAGAACTGGTCTCAATCTTTATTGCAACTAGTTCAGCATTAGTCCAAACTTGCTTAAACTGGCTCTGCAAACTTGGTGATGTTAACCAGTTTCTGGGGAAAGAACTTTTGGCAGGTTCTTAGTGCATAACCTCAAAAAATATCCTCAGTACTTAAATATAACATGATTTTTACCTGAGGTCAAAACCAGGTTCCCCCATGACAGTGCAATTCATAATATGCCAAGTACAGAAAAGCTTGTTTTAATTTTTTTTTGAAACCTTGGCCACTATTACAAGTGGGTTTGCTGGATTAAATGAACAAAAATCTTATACAATGTCCTATGACAAAAACAAAATTTCAGGAAGCCTTATTCTTTACATGGCCTAATGGGGATTTAGGCTTCAGTCCTCCCAAGTGGCCTCTGTAAGACACTGATGGTGCCTTTTGATCACCCCAGCCAGCTGGAATAGCTGTAAGCTGCACATGAGGTGGATGCAAACAGATTGTGGTGGGCTAGACTTTGCATGTTTTGAGCATTTTACTATTTAACTGGGACAAATCACTAAAATTCACACGTAGGCAAGGTATCAGTTTAGACAGACGTTTGTTTCTGAATAACATATTCCTGAAAGATATGCCTTCTTACGTTCTTGACTTGTATAACATTTCGGGGATATAGTACCATCTTCAGAATGGTCTTTGATAAAATAAGCAAAATCATTACTCTGCTTTTCTACAGAAATGCTGTTATGTCAAAGGAATTAACTTATTGTATTTCATGATTCACTTATTGTGTGTATAGTTTAATGTCATATATGGAGTACTCTATTTTCTAAATGAAGCTGGCATTTTCAGTGTAATCAACTAGACATTTTTGATGCAGAAGCTCTTGAGGTGGTGAGAGACATTATGAGCTTATGCAGTGAGCTCATGGTAAAGAGTGTAGCTTTAAGGAAATTTTGTTGCAAGGGAGAAATCTTTGGCAGCACTGCTACAATCTTGTATAACTATTTACTACAAGTACAGTAGCTGTACAACTTAATAGCCCTAAAATGGTACACTGGGCATACCGGCTTTGAAGTTCTGAGATGGTTCACGGTGCTGTACTTATTTTATGGCTTCATGAACCGAGGAGATTAACATTTTGGCACTGGGGGTTTTTTTGTTTTTTCTTTCTTTATTTCAAAACCACAGAGGTTGCTGTTTTCTTAAGATATTGTTTTCCTATTTGACCTTCTAAACTGCTCTGTTTGTTAAATTAGGAACAGTGTGCAAAGAGGCCAATGGCCACAATTTTACATTGCACTTCAGTGGCACCAAACCTTGAAAAAAAATTAAGTCTGCTTTCAGTGGAAGGAGTCTTAGATGAGAGTGGTATGTGTTTATAACCCTTTAGGTGCAGGAAAGTTTATAGAGCTTCTAAGTGCAGTGATCCTCCTGCCAGTAACTTACACTTATTTAAAAAAGGAATGGATTCCAATTCCTGTAATAATTTTTAATAACCCTTTCAAAATATCTGTTTTGTAGTCTCTTCTCCTTTGCCTAACATCCTTGATACGGAGTTTTCTAAAATGTTGTTAAAAAACCCACCCCTTTGCTTATCTCTTTAATCTGTTGAAGTGATACTCTCTGCTCCCCTGCTTCTTAGGGGAAGCAAATCTGTAAGCAAAAGAGAAATGAAAATAGGCATCTGGATCTTGCTTTATTGCTGCTTTTTGCTAATTTAATTTCTGTGAAGTTTCAATTAATTACCATGAACATAAGAGATAAGTATCAAACGTTATAGTGGAATAAAGTAAACACAATTTGAATTTGAACATCAGACTGAGATGTATCTTTCAGTGGAATGATTATGAAGGGCAGCAAAATTAAAACCATTGAAAATGAAATTAAAGCTTTCCATCCTTGTGTTTTCTTACTCTAGGAAGCATCTTCAGTTTTTCTTGTCTATATTTGCAAAACCAAAAAAGCACTCCTTTCTGTCCTCCTCCTCCTCCTCCTCCAGGTTCTGGATGCTGTGTGAGAAAATCCCTCTCTTACAAGTAACTTTTAAAATCATCGCTAGAATTGTCTTGTAGTGCTTTTAGAAAAAGGATGAGGTATATTTCCTCCTGTACAGAACTTCTAATAAGAGAAAAGGATGAGACAATGTGACACACTGGTCTGCTGTTGAGAGATGTGGCAGAGGTGCTGATTCTGAAGGACAAGGAGATGTTATATGCACCAGGAGCTTGTGTGAGACAGGAAAAAGCCAAAGCTGAGAAGGAACAATTCAGCAGAATTGATTGTAAAGGAACATAAACAATACAAAACAAAACAAAAACACAGGCAGTGATTTCACTAGCTGAAGACTGGAAGAAAATTGTAGCAGAAGAAAAAAGTATCAAGGTCTGAATTACAACGCTGATACTGGAAATCTAAGCGGTACCCTAATGCGATGGTTTTCAAACTCTACGGAGTCCCAAGAGTTAGGGATATAGAAGGGGATAGAAATACATCAGAACAAGCTGACCAGCAACAAGGAGACTCCAACTGTGAGAAAAAGTAAAGAACACAGGCAAGAGGATCAGAGGAAAAAGATGCTGTGAATTAGTCAGATGAGCCAACAGTAAATTGAACAGCTCAATACTGGGCTTCTTACTTATTGCTAGGGCTCCTGCTGAAGGCATTAATTTGTTCAGGGGCTCTTCCAAGTCGAAGAGTCTGGTTGTTACCTGCTCCTGTGGCCACAGGAAGAGCCTTGGGATTTGATTTACTCGCTATTCTTTCCCATTTCATCTTCCAAGCCATAGTGTTCAAGCTTTATGTCCCACTCTTTCCCCAGGAATTTCCTCGCAGTAGACATTAAAAGAATGTGTTCAAACTGCATCATTGTATTTGCATAAAATTTCAGTCAAGGGAAACAGAGTTGGGAAAGGAAAAGTAGTTAGAGAACCATTTAGAATATTTCTTTAGAGAAGCATTTGGAGTATTTCTTTAGAGAACCTTCGAGTGAGCTCAGAAATATATCCTTGAGAGTTTTCTAATACTTATCTTCCAACATTTCATATTTTTTTGTTCATTCTTACCAGTTTTTTTGCAAACTCCTAAAGCTGATTCTGTAGCTTTCCAGATTTTATTTCATTGTCCAGAAGAATAGAGAGATTCTGAAGAGTACATCAGCTGCTGATGCCGTTATGCAAGGACATAGCCAAAAATTTTTTTTAAGATTGCCACTCCACATATGATAGAGTCATAGTTCCATCTGTACACAGTGGTTTTAAAATCAAGACCCACAGTGCTATTACGAGGCTGACCCTATTCAGACCTTTTCAGAGTAAGAAATATTTGAATTTCAAAGCTTTGAATTTTGGGGCTTCCCAACAAGCTGTCTCAAAAAAATATCTTTAGTAACCAAAATTTACCTAACTTTGAGTAATCTTTTCTACCTGTTTGACATATATTGACAGATGAAAAATGACACCAAAGAGGTAAGAAGGAGCTAACATTCTTTTAACAAGAACTACTTATATGTTGGAGTTCATTGAGCATTCAATAGCATACAAGTTCAATTGATAGTGAGTATCTGAAGCTGAAATTCTATTGGTCTTGGCAAATGAAAAGGCAAAAGTGAGCATCCAAAGTAATAATCTTTATATTTTTTTTAGCCAAAACTTTAGGAAATTAAATATTTAAACTGTAATATTTTATTTCTAAAAGATATGATCCTTTTATAAAAACATTTCCTGCTATTTTTCTTTAGCTGATAAGTAATTTACACTCTTGGATGAACATATCTGTCTTAGAGTCTTCAGCTATGCTGAACCCTGGAGCTTTCCAAGAAATGCTCATTAATTTCTACTCTAAGTAAACAGTAAGTAATGATCCCTCCTGATTTATTTATTTCTTAAAATCATTTACGAAAAGAATATGCAATTGTTGGAAAGCACCGATGCGATATGTGTGTGCATGTGCACATATCCATTGTTTCTTGTTCACATAATTCACGCAAATTGGCCCTTTTTGCTTGTTGTGTAATAACTTCAACCTAATTCTTTTAGGTTCTCTCTAGTACTACATCTCTGAGTACAATCAGCTGTAATTCCAGTTTAGAGGTTATTTTAATATAATGTGCATTAGTTTGCTGTTCAAGTGAGTCACTCACTAAAACCTCGTGTTAGATATATAGGAGTTTTTAAGTTACATAGAAATAATTAGGAAGGATTTATTGCAGATGACTTCTGGATGGGCTCTTACCCCGTCTGTATTGCTGCAGTGGTGCATTATATGACGCATCTGTTACACAGCTCATTTGTTTTCTTTGATTATCTCTCCGGGAAATGAACTATGTGTGTAAAGAGTATGTTGTTTTGTCTGCGTGCTAGTTACGGACTGCTGTGAATTTAAACTAGTGAAAGCAAGTTAAAGAATACCCCACAGCGCAATGGGAGATGAGAAATCTGCAATCGCTTTGTTCCTCCAGGAGTTTGTGCTCAGCTAAGAGTGTCCAAAAGGAACTATTGCCTTCCCTTTCTTACGTAAAGTTCTGTTCCTTCTAAGGAATGTCACTGTCTGCCACAGTCCTGGAGCAGGGAGATAGAGATGAAATATTTATCACCATGCTTAGACTCTGGGTCTAGACCTAAAGCTGCTTAAGCCTCTTGAGGAGTCCTGGAAACAGAAGGGAGGAATCAAGATCTTGAATTTGATTCAGTGTCCGGTTCCCTTTGCCCACCAGAGAGGGGCACTGCTCAGGCTGTCAGAGGCACCCAGTGATTCTCACAGTTATCTGGTACTCCTTGCGAGCAGATCGATCTCAGAAAAAGAAAATGCATGTTGTCAGAATTTTCAGTGATTTTTGTCTCTGCAGCTTGAGGATTTTGGTTTGGAACCAAATCCAATAGGAAGCCTTAAGACCCAGAATCAAATTTAATATACGGACAAGGGGAAAAATACCATTCAAAATCTTGCTTACAGGCTAAATGTGTTGTGTTCCCTGTGAAATTGTATTCTGGAGTGTTTAGGTTGATTTGGAAAACCAAAATTCAAGAAATCTAATTTCACTTTGATTCACAAAGGTAGGGAAAGTGGTAGAGTAGACTAATTAAAATATTCCTAGAGAATATTAAGTCTTATCAATAGTCTAATGAAGCATCTTCTGCAACAGCTGCTGTCCCTCAGAAAACGTGGCTGCAAAGAGAGAAGTGGCTTTACAGGCTGCTGGCATGAGAGCCAGGGGTTTGCTAAAACCCTGAAGAGTCTCTAACTGGGTGTGTTCATTGTATTAAAAACAACTGACTGGAATAGCACTAAAGTTGCAATATTGCCATGTAATATCAACTATTACATTAGTGTTGCATGTCTGACCTATTTCAGAAATCTCCTTTGATTGCTACAAACGTAGTATTTCTTATGAATATCACATATATTTTTAGGACGTACTTTGTGGGATTGTAGTTTCACAAGTATTTATTCCAGTTGCAGTGCTGGCTAGAACAGTTCCTACCTTTCTGCTTCTCACTGTCTTGGGGTGGCTGTGCAAGTGCAGGGATTTATCTGGGTTAAAAATGAATCTTTTGGGTGTGTGTTTTGTGTTGTCAATAACTTCTGTGAGTTCCCCGGTCCAGTTCATGGCAAAATAGTTCAGACAATTGTAATGTGGGAGAGGCAGTATACCAGGAATGAATAGGCAAATACTGATGTGATAGTGCTGGAAAGAAATATTCATGTATCTATACAGCTGATAGTAGCATACAGCTCTAGAGCAAGCGTTCTTCTAATTTAATTTCTCTTTATTTTTACACAGAGAGGGCTTTTCCAGTCTCCCCTGTACAAAGGGCAAGAATCTTCTAGTTCCTGGCACCACTTACAGTCTTTATCCTGTTTGCTTAAGTAGATGTTTAGCTCCTACTTTGCATGCTCCTGCTTAATCTGCAACATATTCTGTAATGCTATGCCATAGCTGTGAGGGGCTGGAGACTCATGGGTAAGAGGTAGTACCCCCTAACTCAAGATCCATCCTTGTTCCCAGAGGGTCTTTCATTGGCTTCCATCTCTGGGATACAAGACGCTTTACTTCCCAGGAGGCAAAGACTGTCTGGTTGGTTGCCAATTCTAGTGCATATTTTTTGAAAGTTGTTCTTCTGTCTTTCTCTTGCAGGAAGGCAATAAATTCTTCTGGAAGTTCTTTGGGCCAAGTTTGCACTGTACAGCTAGTAAATAGTGACCTGAAGGGACAGAAGTATGTGGCAGCCTTTTGGAATCAGCAGTTGACTCTTAGTCTTCTGCAGGGTGGGATTTTGCAATGTCTGTGGAAAAGGAAAGCTCTAGTATACTTTATTTGGTGATGATGGGATTAAACACTGGTATTAACTGGTTAACATCTGACACATTTTAAAACCAGTATACACAGAGTGGTTCTCAGCTGACACAGAAGAGCTGCCCATGAAAATCCAGCACAATTATCAACTTATGACTTCATTTTTTTCTCCACTTGGTATTCATATAAACACAGTTATGAAGAATCATTGGCTCCAATATGAATACCAAATGCACTTTTTTCCCCCCAGGTAAACATGTAGGGTTATGTTCCTTTATACTTTCGGGAAGAATGTTGCTTTACCACAGGGAAGCACTGACTGTGCCAATGCCTCCTTGTATCACTTAAGGAGAACTCTCTTAAAATGTGCCACAGTGAATCCTTTCCTAAACTGGTGTCTCAGGATTTTATCTGCTTCATGAGGAACATATGAAGCACACTAAATATCCTTGTTGTGAAACACCCCCCCACACCTCTCAATTTGAAAGTTCTTAGCCTACAGGCATAAATATGAATTAAATCTATTTCTTTTATACTGCTCATTATGCTCCTGTTTTATGCCTTGCCAATATGCCTCTCTTCTCCAAAAAGAGTGGCTTATATTTTGCAGAATTTTTTACATGCTACTTTAAGTTTTTAAAGATTTTTTTGTTTGGTTTTTTGTTTGTTTTTTTCTTGTCCTCTTGGTTTGGTTGTTTTTTAGGCTTTTTTAGTTGTTGTTTCTGGGGTTTTTTTAAGGGGACACTTCTAATCAAGTGTTCAAACAGACACACATTTGAATATTTGAATGAGACTGTTCCAGGCAACACAAACACATTTCCTTTACTGCCTTGTTTCAGCAGAGAGTGCAGTCAGAGTGCTCTTTTCTTTAGACTGCAGATGAGCTTTTTTGTACCTTATTTATCAGTAATAGGGCTTCTGAGAGGTTTTGGTAAAAATCCATCACTGCAATCTGATGAATCCAGATCTGCTTTTCCTCAGCTGACAGTGAACAACTGTTACCAGCTTTCCATGAGTTATTTTATTTACAAATAATGTGGAGTAACTTGTAAGTGCTGATTTAATGTAGGTGGAAGATGGAAATTATTCACTAATGGGATGTCAGAAGTAGTTCAGTATAATGTTGATGAGCTGTTTTCCCCCTTAATAGGTTGCCAGCCTCTTGAACCCTCAGAGTCTCTTGGCTTCTGAGTCTCTGAGCAGCTTCTTAATGCTTGATGTTTAATCGGGGTAGGACTATATTTAAATATGTTTGTAGATGCTTTATTTTACACTCAGAATTACCTTTTTTTTGTGTATGTGTAAGGCAATAATATTAAGATTTTTTTCCTCTTTTTTAGAATTTCCAAGTTCATCCCTCTTTCTCAGTTCATAATTTGATTGTCTATCTGTGCAAAAATGCAGCCTGAAAATGCTTAAAATTTAGGTTGATTCCAGACTTAGCACAAACAGTTAGGAGGTGACTCATTTCTCTGAGTATCTCTGAAATTTGTGTTGTGTTTGTTCTGGTTAAGTTACATTATTTTCTGTTATCTTCATATTTTGCTGCCTCATTGCTTTCTCGGCCTGTGAGATCATTAATAAACATATTTAGAGTAATGAAAGTTAGAATGCTGTGTCATCTTGACAAGTTTTCACCACATTGTTGCTTCATATTTTCTGTCTCTTGTTCAATTGTTTGTAAGTTTGTCTTTTACCATCATAGTGCAGCATCAATTCTGTGTGACCTATTTTGGTTGTGTCCATATTGCAGTTACTGCGTGACTTCATCTCATTCTGGTAACTCTCCTTGTGGCAGCAGTGTAGCCATGGGAGCATATAAACATGTATGAACTGTAGAAGTATATTACAGGAACCCATAGACGCCTGGATATCATCAAAAGTGGGCAAAACCATTTGGGTAACAATCAGGTGATATTTGCTGCCTCAGGGCTCCTATACCAAACACAGTTCTTCTGCCTCTCAGGATAGGAGCCTTCAGCCTGAAAAAATCTTTATATGATCCAAACTGTGCTTTGAGGATCAGTATGGTGATGCTATCGACAAAACAGTCTCCCAGACTATGTCTGAGCTGTATGAAGTGGCTCCATTTCCTGAGAGAGTTCTATTCTCATCTGTAAGCAGTCTATCGAATTTGCATTTCATACGCAAGTGAAAGAAAAAAGAAAAACAAAATAAATCAAAATGTATCTGAAATAAGAAAGATGAAAGCTACCACTTTTTTTACAAGTTAGAAAAAATATCAAATTATAACTTCAGGGAAAACTTTCTGAATTTGAAGTTACATGTTTTTCTTCTAATCTTTAATTTCTGCTATTGTCCTTATTAGAAGACATTACAGTGATTTTTTTTTTTTTTTAATGTAGTGGGATTCCATGCAATTTTCCAGTCCTGTCAAAGGATGACAAATAGAGTTTATAGGTCCAGTCATTTTGGATGAGCTTGTACACTCTTCCAAAGCTTTTCCAGATGTCTCCATTAGAGTTGTGTAAATAATTAGTTTCTTTGCTTCATGGCAGATACAAACAGTCAAAAATAAACATTCTCACTTCATACAAAATGAAATTTTTGAAACTGTCTGCAAGATAATAACCTTTTTGAGTGAAATGAAATTTTTTTCAATGTGAAAGAGTAGACTTCAATAAAATTTCAAATATTTCAGTCACCTGTTTAAAAGAAAAAGAAGACAATTTTGGGGAGAAGGGTCATATATTTCCTAGAAGTTTAGGTACCTTTTTCAATGCTGAGTAGGAATAGGTGCCTGGTAGAGTGCTGAAAACTAAGATGAGGCGCTGACAAGGACGCCATGTTTCCAGATAGAAACCAACCTCTTTTTATTTGTTTGTTTTCATTTTGTGAAATCTGACATGTTACCCAGAGTGTTTTAAATGTGTCAGCCTGTCACTTTCTAATGTAAAATGCTCTGTCAGAGCGCTTCCAACCTCTGTCTGGGCTCTGTCAGCCCCTGAGCTCTGGCCTCAGTATGTGTCTCAGCAGGCAGTGTGGGAGCTGGAGTCAAGGTCACTGTTCTCCAAGTGCAACACCCGTGTTTTGTGTGCACACCTGAGCCCGCTCCATGAAAGGTGTGACGGTTTCCTGAGGGTGCCTTGGGTTTGATACCCATGGAAGGAGAGAGCAAGAAAAGCGGTTTAAGACAGAGACGTGTTTTGTGAAAACATGCTGCTTGGTAATTTACTAGGTCTCCCTGGACAAGAAAATTAATACGAATTGCCCGCTGCATTCCAGTGTCTTGCTTTCCCTGTGAAGTATTCCTTTGGTCTGTCTTATGAGGACACTCCCACACAGCTGCTGAATAGTCTTCTTGTTGCAGTGGTTAAAGGAAATTGCTGCAATTAATTTTGCTGTCTTTCTTCTCTTTGATGTATCCCTACAATTTCCTGGATAATTTTTCAGAGATTGGGTTGTGTTCAAAACCAGTCATGTAGGGGTGAAAGGAATAGGAGGAAAAAGAAACATTTGATGTTTCATTTGTATGTGCTTGTGTTTCTGTTTTGATGTAGGTACCAGGCAATGTAATGGATGCTAAAGTACACATATAAACATATATAGATTCTCTTACATATAAGAGCAATACTTCTTCAAAAGTGAACAATCATAAAATGGATTCAGGTGTATTCATCAAGCTAGTTTTATATCCTAGTGACTATAAAGAATGACCAGATCACGAACTCTGAAGTTATGCCACCTTTCTTGGGTACAGCACATTATGTTCTGAGCAATTTCTATATGTAGTCTGAAAGCAGTTTTAATTTTTTAGTTCACTACAAACTTGACAGTTTTCCCCACTTTTCCTTGGGTTGCAAAATAATCCGCTTTTCTGCTAATTCCAGATACTGCTGCAATGAATGCTAATTCGTTCAATGGTGAGCGCAGTAGTGGGAGAGACTGGAGAAAAAAGCTTAGTGCCTTGTTCACCAGATTTTATGAATGAAGAAAGGGAGAGCATAGCCATCCCAGTTTCATCATGTGAAAGTTTTTGCAGTCAAAAAAAATGTTAAATTTAAAATGTGACACTTCTAAAGCCTCCAGACATGGGCGGAGATATAAACTGAAACAGTGAAACTTTAAATCTTAAAGAATTAAACAGAATTATTGGAAATAAAAATATAAACCCAGGATTTTACGGAAAGTCAGAAAGAATAGAGTTAATCCTTAATTTCATTTTATATAACTAATGTTAGTTTAGAAGACTGGCTGAAGCTGGCCATTGGTTGTGTTATCTTGCAAATCTAATTTTATCTCTTTTTGAAAATGTTCTTGATTGTGTTATGATGACCTTTAAGTCTTTCATATAGCTCTTATAATTAAAGGAACAAAAAAGATTAAAAATGTAACAATGGAGATATTTTTACACCCTAACATTTGTGGAAAATTTGAGATGCAGAGTAGTAGAAATGAGCTGCCTGTGGTACAGTAGGTCTCCAGCCTCCCTTTAACCTAGTTTTGTTCACTTGCCATCCCTCTCCTGTCCCCACTGCGACCATTCGACCATGTGACATATCTGCATTGCCTTTATCCACCCTGAGGTTTTCCAGAGCCTCTTCCTCTAGCAAGGTCTGTCTCCTGGTACCACAGTGAAGCCCAGGCATGTGATGCTGCCCAAGCCAGCTCCAGTCAGGGCTCCATGTGAACCACCCCCTGGCTTGCTGCTCTCGCTGACACCATTAGGATACTGCCCCATCCAAAGTGCCTTTGCCAAGTAGAGTGCTTATAAAAGTAGTAAGAGGATGTAGTAAAAGCATATAGGTGCACTCTGCAAAAGAGGAAAACAACTGGGAAGTCTTTGATCTTTGGTTTTAAAATTGTCCTCCAGTAATTGTGTATTGAAACAAACATTTGAAACCTTGCAGGGACATGCTGGGGTCATTTAAAAACCTCTGAAAGTCTACCTCAGTCTGCCTCCTTTTCCCCCCTCCAGTGATTATATGTTTCCTTGAAAACTGTGGTTGCTCAAAGAGATTGCTCCAAGAGTGATTGCTTAATGAGACCTTTTGCCTCGAATGATTTTTTTTGACAGCCACAAAACCATCAGTTACATTTGGTTTAGGTTGTGATTGGAGCGTAGCCTGGTACTTTAGTAAGGAGGTCAAACAAATGCTGAAAACCTCATACTGTCTTGGATGCAACTGAACAGACAAAAAAAATTGCCAGTCATGCCTGATGTGACCTCAAGTCTTAGGGCAGATTTACACAAAGTGTAAACTCTCCGAGGTGGTTGGTGCTCCCTAACTGCCCGTTGGTCGCTTTCATGCTCCTCCTTCTTGACAGGTTATTTCTTCAATTATCTGAACACTTAAACCATCAGAAGAGACCAGCAGTGTGGCAGCCCTAGTTGGGTGGGGAAGGGGAGGAGGGGAAAGAATGAAGTAGAGAGGACAGCTTGTATTTATGAGTCTGTCTTTTGAGTTCGTAAAAGTCAGCTAAGAATGCATAACCAGCCCCAGAAATTATTTTAGCTGCATCTGCTTTTGATGGAAAACATTTTGTGTAGCTGTGACCTCTTACAAAAATGACAAATCCCCCAAAAATCCCTTCAAACTACTTGCAACTGGCCTGAGCACTGGTATAAGTTTAATACAATGTAATTAACTGTTGCAAAGACAATAAATAAAAGATGTATTACCTCATACCATCTATTTTAGTCGGCAGCTAATAAATTTTGAGTAATGTCTTTCTTCACCTGTCCAGGGAAAAATTCAGAGGACAACCTTCAAAGAAAAGCATTCACATGCAGCTGATGCACTGTTCCTACACTCAAAATCACAGGGAACAGCTGCTGTTGTTCCATTCTCAATACACAGACAATGTTCTGTGGTTTTTATTTGCAAGCCTGAACTTCCTGACAAATGGCACAGCTCTCAGTGGTAAAAGAACCATAAAGTAACATCTTAGTGTTGTCAAAGCATACCCTGTGTCTCAGACATCTGGATTACAGTCCAAGAAGGAATTATCATTAACATGCTTTAAATAACTGTTATATATTGCTGCAAGAATTTTCCATGTAATAATGAACATCACTTTTTATTGATTAGTTGAAGAGCTTATTTTCTGTACAGAAAACATATATGTATGTCTCCCTTCTTGCTTTACAGTACGATAAGCTTTAACTTGCAAACTGGCAGGCAGCCTTCACTTACAATAATCTTATACAATAGTTGTTATAATTACTATTAGCAAGATTTGTTCTTATTTTGATAACTTTTAAAACTGCTTGTTAAGAGGGTGAGGAAAACTTAGGCCTAAGATTTGTTTTGTACAGGTTGTTACCTTGCCTAAATTAGTGAGACCAATTAAAGTTAATGCTTGTGTACTTCCCTGCGTCCTGCTTTTGTGCTCCCATTCTAAACAATTTCCCCCCCGAATCTAACTTCGCAAAGCTTTTTTTCCCTTTTCTCTATGTGAAAAGTTCCGTTGCTTCTAGTTTTTTTACCTTTACTGATTTGCAAGAAACAGAAATTTTACTTGGGCTCAAGGAATCTTCAAGTCAAAGATTTTTGTGGTTGAAAGGATGACAGAGTATGCTGAGACACCTCTGTCCTAATCCTGCCTCCTCCTGGATGAGGCACTTAACCTCCCTGTGTTCTATCTATAAAGTACATTTAATAATACTTAATGGTTTTACTGCCCTTTGAAAATGTAAAGTGCTATGTGAGTGCCAATTACTTTTATTATGTTCCCTGATGGAAGGCCTCAACGTATTTGTGTTAAATGGTTACTGCTAATGCACTTTCTGGAATAATCTTTGGTTAACAAAGTGAAGGAGTTGCAAAAAAACTCCTGTGTTTAAGTCGAGGCTCACACAGCGACAGGTGCAAGAAAATCAGGACTTGGCAGCACTTTGCTTCACTGGGTACGTTTGTGTCCTGGCTCAGGGATGGGCTTGAGCCACAACACTACCCAGCCTGTCTTCTCTCCAGGGAGGAAGTCTTGAGCTTTGGACACACAGCCTGACCATCCACCAGCACAGGACAGATCTTCAGGCAATCAAATAAATCCTACAGAATAATTTGCTTGTGCTGCTGTTTAGAGAGAACTTTCTGTTCCTAAAACTCACAGCAGCACTTCACAGCTAAGGACTTGCTCTCATGCTGGGTGTTCCTGCAGACCCCCGGGCAGCACGTGGTCCATCTCCCTAGGAGCATTGCCAGCCAAGCTGGTGTTGTGCTGGAGAATTCTCATGTTTCTCTCAGGCAAGGCATCAGTATTTCATAAAAATGTGGCAAGAGTTTGTCAGGAGAAGAGAATGTATGTCTGACCAGTGGCAATTGTCTGTCATTACCTCTTTAGTGTTTCCATGGCCCTAAATTCTAATTGTGCTTGGAGCAAAGTATTGCTTTGAGTAGATTAACTTTTACTTGCCTAACTTATTTACAAGCTCACTCTGGCATGGGAAACTTGAAATAGGACAGTATTTAATATATCTGATGTAGGCAGGGTGTACTTGGTCATAATTTAGACTGGTGTGTACCTGAGGAGGGAAAGAGAGGTTCCTGTACTGACCAAGGAATTGGCTACTTGGACCAGAAGTGGCCTCAGGAACTTTTTAGACTCCTCATTCTGAAAATATATGGACTGGACAGGTCTGAAAAAGTATGTACTTTTTGTCCAAGCAGAAAGCATCGAGTGAAGTCATGACAACTTTATGTATTCCTGGAAAGGAGTTGATGTGGTTCGCATTTACCTGAGAAATGCATTTCAGAATCATCACAGTGCAACTTTTAAGTGGAGGCAGAACAGACCAGCTCCTAGAAATGGGATCTGAAATAAAAGTGACGAATGTGACATCCCTGCAGCATCCTGTTCTGGGGACAGTGTCAGGTATGGAGTTTGGCTGGATGGTCTACTTGCCAAACTGTTAGGTAGTTTTCCTAAGGCCAGCTCAGGGAGGATGGGAACCTCCACTAGAGGTGAAGAGCAAAATCTTGCTTGATCTTGACTTCCAGTATGAATACAGACTGTGAAAGCAGGGCCTTATCATCCTTCTGACTTTTAGGGTTTTTTGCCCGAAACCCCAAACATTTCTAACCTATATTAAGTTTATGCCTGTAAATTGTAATTCTTATTTTTTCAGAAAGAAGTTTAAAACCATTAGAGCTGAAAACGGCAAAATGAGAAGTATAATTTTCAAAAGGAATTAACAGTAATTAAGTGCAGATGCTGTTCTCTTTGATGTCAAGAAATTTAATTTCTGACAGACTGTTTACACTCAGACGAGACAGCGTGTAAGCTTGGGTTGGTGTGCTGCTATATTATAATTATACAGGCAGCAAAAATAGAGAATTGTGAAAGAGCCGACAAAGTAGTTAAGAGGCTCTTAAACATGTGCCACTTGCTTTGTGTTTGCCTTTCAGATTTCCTCCCAGGAACTCAGTAAATTGTAGTTAATTTTTTTCTGACCACGCTTACAGAAACAAAAGCAATGTCTTTTTTAAAAAAGAAATGAAATAACAAGACTACTTTTCTAGCAAAATATTTGGATTGAAAATGTTGAGGTTTAGAGATCTTTGATCTTTGGTTTTCAAAATAAGTCTTGATTTAAAACACTGGTGTTGTGTAAACAATTAAACCAGTATGTCCATGTCATACTGTAAGTGCCCTTAGGAGAGAGAACTTAATAAAAGTGTCTTATAATTTTGGTCTGAAAATCTATGGAAAGAATTAAGAATAAGTAGCATTATAGAAATAGCTGTGTGAATACTGAGGCTTGAGGAAAACAGTGTTTGCTGATTCACTTGGCCTCAGAATTTGTTTTGCTCTGCTGTTGTTGTGTACGGACAAGGCTATAGTCAAGGTGTGGGTTTTAGCCACCTCTTAACTAAGAGGTTTCAGGGCTCAGCCTTAAAGGTTGAAGAGGCTGAGTGGTCTGTGCAATTTTGGAACAGAATGTCATCTTATGTGCTAGATAAATGCATAGATGCAGTCTCACCACTCTGTTTAAAGTGGAGAGGTTGGGTACCAAGCTCGTGGCATTAAAACAGGCACAGATTTCACCACTCGATCAAACAGTGGTGGCTGAGGTATTGGTCCTTCAATGTGCTTTAGGTTGGGAGGAACAGATGTTTTTCCTCTCTATAGCTGTTTTTTTGAGAACAGAACTTGCTGTAGGAATTATTTTGCTGTTTGCCTTTCATCTACCTAGGTATTTTTCTCTATACAAGACTCTTTATTTTGTTGCTTTATTGGATGGTTGCTAGCAATTAGGTTGCAGCACCTACCACTACTTTCCTGCTGTCTTTGCCAACCTAATTAGCATTCTGTTCCAAATGTGGTCTATTACATGACTGTCACATGACTGAGATGCTGTATTGAGTTGTAAACAACAGCCTTTTTCAGTGGTTATTGCCACTTTTCAAAACACTGCATTAAGATAGAAAAAAAACAGTGGTCTGTCTGGATACATTTAAGACGCAAAAGATACAAGTGTTCTGATTTCCCACAACTTTTTGGTGTTGTTTAAGGTCCTGGTTTTTGCTATAGGAGGTATAAAAAAATTCTGTTGCTATAAAGTTAAATACGTAGCAGACAAGCTGGCAGGATGTTTAAGACTTTAGTGTTCAACATATTCATAAGTTTTCTGGAAAAAAAGGATGTGAATAATAGTTTTAAAAATTATGGATGTTATTAAGTTGAATAATGTTATGAAGATAAGGGCAGACTGAAACAGTCTGAAGTCCTGGTCTCACTGTCTCTAAAAGAATATAATTGAATGGGAAAATGATGCAAGAAGGACAACATTGTTTTGAAGGTGAAGAGAATAAATTTCATCTAAGGAGTGACTGAATATACTAAAAATGTTTGGAAAAGAGAAGTGAGATGATGACCTAGGGAACGATGGAATCTTCCAATAAAATAATTAGATGTATCAAGTGAAAGTCAGAGAGATTTTTCTTTTTTTCAGAACAACGAGAGATTGTTATTTACCCAGTGTTAACGGAGAGTGTGAAACTTCTTACAGGAGAGTACTGCTTCAGAGTACATAAAACATATCTGAAGTGCATTAAATGCCTAAGTCAGTTCAGAAAGCACCTGGAGAAACTTGGAGGGAAAAATGTTAAGGGGCGTCAATCACAAAAAGACCATTTCCAGCTCTGCAAGTCCAAGCTGCACACCTCTGGAACATGAGGAAACTTCCTGTAGAAGCATGTTTCTCCTGCTGTATGTTTGCCATAAACATCTGGTATCAATTGCTATTGTAAATGAGATACTTTGATAGATGGGGCTTTGCTATTGCTTTTAAAACTATTTATTGCTTTTATTTTACTTTTCTTCAAAGCATCTGGAGACAGAGTCATTCTTGATGACACGATAATGTTTATTTTCTTGCAGAAATTGGCTGACATTCATCTTTTAGGTACACATCATGGCAATTAGGAGATATAGTATAAACATATAGGTTGGATTAGAGTTGGATCAGATGTAAAAAGAAGAGTTTCTTTATAATTTGATTTCACCTTTACTTAACTGATTTTGAGCAGTCTGAAAACCCTGTAGTTGTGTCTTATTAGTAAAAACTGCAAAATTATGATAATGATCCTCAAATGCTATTAAGTTCCCAGTGGAGGACTTACTGTTGGGGGATTGAATCTACAATGACACTGGATATTGGGTCTCAGAGAATGGTAATTGCTATGGAAATTGTTTATTATAAAACAGGTAGCTACTTATTTGGTCAAAAGTCACTAAGGCAAATGATAAATTTATTAGTTTCAAAATGATTGGTAAAATTTGACACACATATATACATATACATGTGTTGGTAGTGGTTATTTCAGAGAACTGAAGGGTGCAAAATGTGTGTTACATTAGCAATAAATGAAAATCATCTGAGCTTTATTTTGTTCCTTACTGCAATCAAACAACTTAGTGCATAAACCATTTTTCTCAAGTGTGTATGCTTTACTGAATACTATTTCCAAGAGTCCTTGTGTTGCCCAAACTCCCAGGTTACAAAGAGATTTACTTTGAAGATTATTCTGGCTTTTCAGAAGTTCAGATTTCCTTATTCATGCAAGAATTTGTGGAACATTCGTTGTGTTCGTTGTTGGCAATCACTCAGAAACACTATTAATTTAACAGTATTTGAAAAAAAAAGGAATGGTCTGGGCATGGCTTTTATTCTCTAAGCATCTTTCTCCTGCTGAACATATGATATATGTTGGATAGAATGGACTAGTGGCAATCTAGGTGATTGATATTGATTGATATAAGATCATGAAATTGGTCAGTCTAGTATATGGAGTGAGATGTAGGTTGCATCCAAACTGCAATTAATTAATTTATCAACAGTGAAGTGAATGTCTTTCTTCTTCCTTGAAGCACAGTAATCAAAAATTTAGAATTAAAAAATACTTTGTGAATAATTTTCAAAACTTTCTAACATTAAAAGAGCACTGAAATTTGAGAATTATGTGCACATCTACACATAATTTCAGCAACACTAAAATGCAGCATGCTCTATGTGATGGACTGACTAATGATTTATTCATGATTTAATTTAACCTTCTGTAACATTATTCTGAATTAACTTGCTTGAAGAAGAGTATGTCTTAAAAAAATCATTGAGTCTTGATTAATATTTCAAATGAGAGCAAATTCAAGGAAATGTAATGTGGTGCTTAGATAGTAACTACTTTTGCTGTTAACAATGCCCCTAATTTGCAGTCTGACTTGGAGCCAGTTTAGCTTCCAGCATGGGCTTCTCTCTGTTATGCCGTTTTCTTTTGTAATGCTATTCTCTTTTTCTTTGGATATTTATCCATTGCAGTCCTTTAACCCCTCTAGACTATTTAGCTTCCCAAAGAGTAACTAAATTCCTCTTATTCCTCACCAGAGGGCATATTTTTCAATGCTTTGTTCATTTTGACCCTTCTCTACCATTCCGTCTAACTTCTCATCCCACTTGCAGGATGGTTATCAGATTCAGGTAACACTGAGGTAACTCAGCTTTCTTACGCTCTCAGAGTTTCCCTGGCTTTTTATAAAGTTCGTTGTCTTCATTAGATATTTCCCACATGCCAACAGGACATCGGAACTATGACTTCTGTTTTTTCCATGTCATCATTAAAAAATGTCTATGGTAAGGAAGTAAACTGTATGTCCTTCGTCTAGAAATACTTCAGTTCAGTTCATTACCCTTTTCCCATACTGAAATGTGAAATTTAAAATACTTTCATTCAGTTAATGTGTTGCATGCTTTTACAGTATCAAATATCTTCTAGAAATTTGTTTCATCAAATCTATTATTTTATAGAATCATCAAATAATTTGGGTTGGAAGGGACCTTAGAGATCACCTAGTTCCAGCCCCCTTGCCCATGGGCAGAGATACCTTCCACTAGACCAGGTTGTTCAAAATCCCTTCCATCCTGGCGCTGAACACTTCCAGGGATGGGGATCCACAGCTTCTCTGGGCAGGACATTTAGTTTTACCAACTAAACTAACTAGCTGGTTTTATCAACAGCAAGGTAATAAATTTACAATGTCACCTAAAAAGCCATCAGGGCAATTATTATGTATTATCATTTTAAGGCAATACTTAATAGGAAACCTGGTGTTTATTATTTGTTCTTCATATACAGACGTTTTCTTTCTGCCAATTTTGTTCTTGAGTGCTGTAACCAATGATTTGTAGTTAAGAATGTTGCTCTTTTAAGTTTCAGCTCTATTGTTCGAGCTGCTTGGTGACTCAGGCAAGTGCCATTCCATCAGTCTTTGAAGTCGGAAAATGATTTTTTGTACTTGGTAATAGAGGAAAAATACAGGAAAAACCGATTATTTCTTTCCTCTATTGTTACCACTTCCATAAAAACAGCAGGTATTGCAACTGCCTAAATTCACTTCCAATGATTGACAGGTGGGTTTTATTTTCAATGTGTCAAAGCTGTTTCCTTTTTTGGATGATTTCTTACCACTAGATTGATTAGCTCTCTCAGATATTTTCAATAAAAATAATTATATCAACAACTGTTTTACCAAACTTAACAATATTTTTTAAGTTATTGTGAACTGTATTTTGTTTATTCTCTACTTCTTTCTTATCTGAAAAATAGATTTCCTAGCACAACGTTTAACTTTTAAAATATGTGCCTTTTTTCTTCCTTTTTCTCAAGATAATACTCAAGTGTATGTCACGTATATTCCTCAAAAGTGACTCGGTATATTCCTATAGCAAGAACACAACACAGAAGGAAAATCCCTGTCATTTTAGGGCTGATATAGTAGTTTACCACGTAACTTTTATTCTGAAGATTAGTATAAATCATTACAATTACCAAAAAAAGTTATAGCAAGGTTCAATAATGTGTTTCACTTGTAACACTGAGCAAAAGATAAGTAAGATCTGTTTTAAGGCATCTTCTGCACATTTTATTTTAAGAAGTTCATTCTAATTTCAAGGAATAACTTATGCAACATCTAATAAATTGTATTATGCAATCTCCACTTTGGTTATATTTTTGGATTGAAAATAACATTCATGAAAAATGAGAATTCAAAACAGAGAATAATTCAGTCAGTTGCGTGAAATGAACACAGGGAGAACCATTGTGATTATGGTTTCATATCTGCCTTCATCATGATTCTTTTTTTTTCATTTTTTGTAGTATTGTTATAAGCCATCTCTTATTTTGCATTCATTGTTTCTCGAGTTTAAATACGAAGTACTTCCTTCCTCCATGTTTTGTAGTCCAGTAGGAATATAAGCAAGTGTTTCATCAGTGAATTCTGATTGTGCAAAGATAAGCATTTGCTCCCTAGTTTATTTGAAATTCTCTGTGTGTCCCTCTTCCACACAGGTACCGCACTTGCAGTATGGTGAATTGTCCCTGAGTCTGTAAATCGGCATTCCACCAAGAGAACTGGTCTGGAGTTAGCTGATTAGAGCTGTCACTTCATTTTATAGCAGGCATTTTTCCATTTTGTCTCCACCATGCCCCAGGCGGTGTGGCACTGTAGCACACAGGCTCCTTTCTGCAGCGTGCACCTGGCTTCCCAGGCCTCTGGTAACAGGTGTGGGGATGGAGATGCTGTCCAGGCTCTTGCCCTGATTTTTGGGAATACTACAGCCAGCACAAAAACAGTAGGCTAGAAAGTTCTGACTGTTCTTTAGCATGGAACCCCAGTGGACAAAACTCACCCAAAAATATAAAGAGAACAAATGTCTGTTTTATTGCTCTTTTTGGTTATCCAGCTCTAATGCACATTTTTACCTAATTCTCTGAATAATGTTGTTCCACTTACAAAACTGGAGTGTTTTTACTGTCTCCTATTTATTCTTTCAGGATTTGTGGATTTAACACTCCATGATCAGGTTCATCTACTGGAATGTGCCTGGTTAGAGATACTGATGATCGGCTTAGTCTGGCGCTCCATGGAACACCCAGGAAAGCTTTTGTTTGCACCTAACCTGTTATTGGACAGGTCAGTCTGCATGTTACTGTGAATTACTTAATTTATTTCTGCTGCAATCAGATTAATTTTTAGCTCATGATAGCATCTCACTGATACTAAAATTTGACAGTACTTCTATGTCAAGCAGTCTTATAGTAGGTGAGACTGGAAAATGAGCTCTAAAAAACCTAGAAATGCTCAGGAGTGTGATACTGGTCGTTTATTAGACAAGTAACACATCTGAAACTCATCTGCTGCTTGAAGTACTTTCTTTCAAACGCAGCAGTAAATTTCTCCTATAATCTGTACTCTTTGTTGCAGAAGCTATTTAAATTAAAAGCTGAACACTATTCATTTAATTCAGATAGTTATTTTTGTTTATTTAAAATCCTCCTCGTTTTTCTTAGTTAGAATGAATTTATTCAAGCAGCCAGCCAAAATTTTGGAAGAAATTCCTCATAGAATCTCAATTGCAGTCTTAGTTATTTGTAGAGAATATATTAAGTTTGGGGGTTTTTTTCCTCAGGAAAACTGGAGACAATATGACAAACACATACTTGGAGGGCAACAAAGCTGGTGAGGGGCTTGGAACATAAGCCCAATGAGGAGTGACTGAGGCAGCTGGGGTTCTTTAGCCTGGAGAAAAGGAGACTCAGAGGTGACCTTATCACTCTCTACAACTTCCTGAAAGGTGGCTGTAGTCAGGTGGGGGTTGGTCTCTTTCTCCAGGCAGCAACTGACTGAACGAGAGGACACAGTCTTAGGCTGCACCAAGGGACATATAAGTTGGATATTAGGAAAAAGTTTTTCATGGAGAGAGTGGTGAAGTACTGGAATTGTCTGCCTCGGGAGGTGGTGGAGACACCATCCCTGGATGTGTTTAAAAAAAGATTGGATGTGGCACTCAGTGCCATGGTTTAGTTGAGGTGTTAGGGCATGGGTTGGACTCGGTGATCTCGGACGTCTCTTCCAACCTGATGATTCTATGATTCCTTCGCTAAGCCCTTTTTTTAGCCTAATATGCTAAGTATTTCTGAGAGAGAAAATATGCATCTCTGCCATACGACAATATCCTGGATTTCAGCTGGCAGTCTTTGCAATAAAAGCAGGAAGACTGATAATTTAAAATGTATTTTCTACTATCTTAATGTAAACTCAAGCTCTCTTTTCCTAGTCATGGGAAAAATTTCATGAAAACTTTCAGTTAAAATTTTCAGAAAAAGTTGCTTAGAATAGAGTCATCACAGCTATTGGTGGTCCTCTTTGTTGAAGACTACTGCCCACATAGCAGAGTTGGCAGGGAAGAGCTGCTGTGTGCACACCAGTCACTTCAGGGCAGAATTAGGCAACTTTGTCTAAACTGGAAGTGGCAGAAGAGCCGAGCTGAGATGAAGTGAGGCAGCTGAGAGCTGGGCAAGCTCCTGACTTCATCACGTAGCTGCAGGGGCAGAGGGGTGGCAACAGAAAGTCAAGGTCAGTGCCTTCAGCTACTACAGCCACCAGCTGCGTAAATTACTCAAAATTCTTATTATCAGAAAAATGTCTTATGATCAATGTGCTCTGTTGACTGTGGGGTACTGAGTTTTCATGGTTACATTCGTGCCGTGTTAATCCTTTTATTCACTGCCCTCTATTTGCGAAAAAAAAAAAAACCCAGGATTTACTTTTAGCATTTGAGTAAAATACAAATGATAATACCTAACAGGGTAAAATATAATACTTCATAGTAATAGAGGAATATTTATTGCCTTAGGAAAAACCTTATTCCACTTGTGTAAGCACATGGTCTGTGAGCTGTGAAACTAGATAAGTATAAAATACATTCTTATTTTATGTGCAGAAAATATCTGCTTGCCTAAATGTAAATATAGTCTTCACAGAAAACTGTAGGGGTATAAAACCCCATGTCAAGCCCCAACAAAAAAAACACAACAGTTTTGAAATGAATTTAAGTGAACAGAAGAACTAAAATTTACTATGCTAGGAAAGCAAGTATAGTGTTTTATTTAAAACTACTGTAAATTGCAATATAGCTTCTAAAGACCAAGACACCTGTTTCACATTACGTAATTCAGGTTATGAGAAAAAATTGAAAACTGAAGAGTAGAGATAGCCAAATTATATTTTTCCTGATCTTAGATTAAAAAAAAAAAACCACCCCAAAACAACAAAAAAACAGCTAGGGAAACATTAAAATCCTCATACTCTCAGTAAAATGGAGTTTGAGCAGTTGATTCATACAGTTTTAAGCCGACTGTTGGATTAAAGAAGACAATTGCATGCAACTAGAACCACATATTGCTTTAGGGCTCTTTGTTTTCTGAGTTTTAATTGACTGTAAAAGTATAGATCTATTACATCTAATTTTCAAATAATAAGAAACATGTTTCTAAGTCATAATATACTTGCCTCATTCCACTTGGTAAGGATATTTGCAGAAAATAAAATAATAAATTACTTGCCTCTCGGAAGCAGTGATATGCTAATCAGTTAAATAACTCTTAATTTACTAGTTAATTAGTACTAACAATATTTTGATATGTTAATTTGATTTAGGCAAATTGGCTTTTAAGAATGTTGTAGAGCAAAAATACATTGTCAGGTTTGAGAGGGCACACTGCATCAAGTACTTGGGCAAATACTACAATAGTGCCAAAATTCATAGGACCGTAAAATGGTTTGGGTTGGAAGAGACCTTAAAGATCACCCTTCCATGGGCAGGGACACCTTTCACTAGACCAGGTTGCTCAGAGTTCTATCCAACACTTCTATATTCAGTGAAAATTCGGTATTGTTAATACAGAGCTTTAGCACATTTTGTGTATGACTCTAGATCTCTCTGATCATTCTGCTGCAGACATCCTCTCTGATTTGAACGTCCCTTTCCTTTTTTGCATTCAGGCTTATGCTGGTTCTAACAGATTCTTTCTGTCAAGGATCTTGGATATAGGTAGTCGTTTGTATACATCTGTTCGTAAAGCTTAGGTCACACCAAATTTTATTATGCGACTTTTTTGCCTTTTGGCTAGATAAATACAGTCTTGTCTTGTTAACATCTATCTGAAATGTCATAAAAATAACATTTCAGCTTTGCTGTTTTTTTGAAAAAATGTGATCTTTCTTCTCCCGACTCACTCCTCCTACTTGGGTTATATTACACATATGCTTGTCTCGTCTCTGAAGATCTTTTAGAAAGATCTTTTCTAATTCCATGACAGTCAACCAGTATTTCAAATAAATACTTCTTTAACTTTCCTTTGCAACAATTCACACTTGGAAGACTCCTTGAAAATATCTGTAAAGCAGCCCTCAGTTATTAATTCTATGCTCCTTTTAAAAATTTTTCTATATAAGAAAATAATTTCACAACAATTAGGTTGCCAGTATGTGTAGACTGCTGTCTTCTGTATGGATGAATATCATCACATTATCTCTTTTTGTTCCCAGTGTGCCTTGTAATTAGACAATGTATTTCATGAGGTAATGCAACCTTTCTTATTCTGTTAATGAATTACCTAAGCACTTGACTCTTGGTTCAAAATCAGGAATTTTAAGAGCCTGCCAGTTACATAGAACTGGTAGATTTTTACAGTGTACAACTGCTGCTATTAAAAAAGCTCAGATGACAATAATTATAGATTAGAAAAACAGGCTCAATCAGGAAATACAATGGCACACTCACAGTGCTTGCAATTAATGTACAGTACCTGATAAAATCAAAGAATAAATTCAAGTCTTTTATATTCTGTGTTTGAAAATTAGTATATTGTGTAAGGCAAATTTAGAAGTAAAGGCTTAGCTTTCTGATGGGACAAACCAGATGTTTCCTGTCTGGAGAGTTCCCAAGAAACTAGGCTTTAAAAATGTCATTAGACCAGGGTTGAAATTTGTCAGGCCTGACAGCAGGCTGTTTATAATTTTGAAGAAAATGTAATGTTTCTTCAGGAAAAAGATAGTCATATTTTACTATATTTTTACAGGATTTGTTGCATTCACATATCATGCTGATCCCAGGTTACTCAAAGTCTTGAAACATAATTATAAAGAAACTCATGATAGAAGTAGCTGGATTGCTGAATCTCACTTGAAACATTCTCAGTACCAGCAAAATGGGAAATGCAGTGCTGCATTTTAAAAAGGAAGCCTGGTGACCACAGTAAAGAAACTGATGGGATGACATCTAAAGAAGAGAATTGGCTGAAGTGGAATGAATATGACGTAGTGATAAAGAGTCACTGTGCATTTTGTTAGAGGAAGCCATGAATACATTGAAGTCCTTTAAGAAATTAATAAGCAAGTACATGAGGGACATCTTGTTGGATTTCCAAAAAGTATGAAACAAGTTCCAAATTTTATGTAGACAGAAGTGAACTAATGTATATAGGAGAATAATAATTCTGATCTTCCTAAACTGCATTCTGAGTTGATCTTTTCATCTCACTGCTACCAGCAATTAGTTCTATAGAACCAGCAGTTCTTTCGCTGCCAGTAGTCAAAAAGTAGAGACTGCAGCTTCCCTTCCCACCAAGAATCTTTACAACAGGAATTAGAAATAATACAGATCACTGTCATTCCTTTGTTTAATTCTGTGCTTCATCTGTGCTTGGAAAACTGTGCCTTTCTGATTTTCTTTGTCTTGACAGTAATATTGAAAGAATAGAAAAGGTACCCAGAGGTGTTGCACAGGCAATTAAATAGAGATACGAGCTTTGTTACAAAGAATAACTAAATAGACTGACTTCTCTGCCTGTGATGCTCATTAGAAGAAGGGGAACAAAGTAAAGATGATAGGAGTTGTATAAAGTCATGGGCACATTGAGAAGATATGTGATAATCCAGAAGTTATTATCTCTTCCAGCCCAGCGCTAGAGGTAATCACTCGAAACCTGCAGATCCAAATGCCTGTGTGCTTAGCCCACAGCTAAATATACCTTTGATACGAGACAGTATGACTGTCTTCATGTTATTTTCTACTGTTATTTTCATATCATGATTGTAAAAAATCTCTCACGGCAAAAAAATCTGTCTAGGGATTTTTTAAATTTTGGTTCAGTGTTTGGTTCAGTATTTCCATGTTTCTATCAGGTTTTTTCCTTCTTTTTATGGAGAAAGTTAGTCTGTTTTTCAGGGATGGTGTTAATTTGGAAACTTACTCACTTCCACTTCCAGTGCTTGATGAAGATTTTTCGTTCTCTCTAAATAAATAGAAGACTTTTCCTTTTATTGACTTTTGTATTGAGCAATGGCAGGAAGCCATGGATCTCTAAAACTGCGACTAACACAAATAGCAAAAAGACTTACAGCATTCACTGTGGGACAGGGTAGCTGAATAATTTACTGCTTTCATGGCTCTTTTTCTGAACTTTTCTCATTATGTCTGAAAAGAATCTTTTAAGTTATTTATGCAGATATTTTGATAGACAGAAAATTAGATATAAAAACAGTATCAAGATGAAATCTGAGTATGTTTTTCTAGTCTCTCAACTTATAAAATTTTCCAGATGTCTGAGGACACCACACTTGTCTGTCACTTAAGTAAACACACAACATTTCATTTGGTACTGTGCAATTGTGGATGCATTAATTACCATTGATTTATTAGAAAAACTGAAGCAAAGTGATCACAAGTTCTTGATTCAGAATGCTTCCTTAGTGACCTTCTGCTTGTGTTTATTTCAAATGGGAAAAGTCCATAGGCAACAAGTATATCCAAATTTGCCCTTCAAAAGGAATTGGAAAAGCAATTGTACATTTACTTTTCATCACGTCTTTAATGGCAATAGATTCCATCCAGAAAACCCAGCTCAAAAAATCATCTTGTCATTAGGCTACTGACTTGATAGAGCTGAATGGATTAACTTGTAGAGAGTTAGGGAATCTCTTGAAATAGTTAAATTTCTCTTTCATCTTTCACTTCATGGTTGGATTTTGAGATATATTATTATACTGTAAACCCTGTAGAATGAAAAAAAAAAAAAACTATTACAAGAGACAGAATTATAGAACCTAATGAAAAATGAATGTCTATTTATTGGGAATCAGTCTTTACTGACACTTCGAGCAAAATTCAAAGACTACACAATTCTGTAACTCGAACAACCTAAATATAAAATGGAGAAGATCTTTCCAGAGTCTGGGGAAGTGCTGGGTAATGCTCAAAGTGATGAATTCTTAAAAAAAAAAAAAAAAAAGCCCCCTCTCATTATGATCTTCACATCTTCACAGTTTTCAACTGTGTAGATTCCCTGGGGAAATCTAGCACAGGTAAGAAGTTTTCAGAGAAAATGAAATAATTCTGGATTCAAGATGGTCCCTACACAAATTATGAGATTACTTGTTCATCTGAGAACCATGAACTTGGAAGCTCAGGTCCCAGTTCTAGGTTGCATTGTATTGTGATGCTGTTTAATTCCAAAATCAAACTTTCTTTGCATTTCTGATAGGAAGAGAATTTTGAAATGCTTTTTGGCTTTATTATGATTCATACTGAATATAAACTAAAGTGAAAAAGGCTCTCCTGTAAATCAGAATAACTTTTCTTTGGCCAATTATTGTAGCTTAATTATTCCCAAGTGGAGAGCCTTCATAATAATTTTTCAATCTAAATGCCTTAAATGTGACCAAAAAACAATCAGTTTTCTTAGAACTATTGTAGAAGCATTTTAGGGATTTTTTTTCCTCTCTGGCATATTTGTGGATCCATTTCACATTATATTTTGCAAAGAGAAAATCTTTTAAAGGTAATTAGTAGCTAATTGTGTTTCAGACCCGATTGACCACCGCTCAAATGTATAGTGTACTACTCTTACCCTATTTGCCTAGGTGGATGATCCTCTGGTCATCCAGTCAGGAAAGACACTTGGTTGGCTACCTGACTCTGAGGGCAAGTTCCAAGCATGTGAAAGGCCAGGTGGTCCAGTCCATGGGAGCTGCTGAGGAGAAAGGGCTTGAGGCAGAATGGACAGATCCTGCAGGGCAACAACTGGTTACATAGCTGGTGTCAACAACAAGGATTCAACTTTTTTATCATGGAACCTGCTGTGAGGATCAAGGATGTCTAGAAAGAGATGAAATCAATATCATGAAGTGGGACAAGAGCATGATTTCCACAGACTGGCCAAGCTGGTGAGGAAGATTTAAAGCAGGATGATGTGGACAGGAAAGACATAATCAACAAAACTTATTAGTGGGAAACCTCCCCAAGCATGTGCATGCAGATAAATACAGAATTGCCTCCAGGACACCGTGATGGAGGAAACTCCATAAATTTTCTGGGAATTCAGCACAACTGGGTGCCCTCTGAGACAGCAGTTCTCCGCTCTCAGAATGCATTAGAAAAAGCTTTAGCAGCATCTAGAGGTAGGTGATGCTCTCTCACTGCTCAGACATGCTGTGGCAAATCTGGAGTGCTGTGTCCAGTTCTGAGCTACCCCATACAAGACAGACATGTATATACTGGACTGAGGCCAGTGAAGGGCCACAAAGAATGGACTGCAACAACTCTCATACAAGGAGAGTCTGAGAAGACTCAGATCTGATAAATATCTGGTGGAGGGGAAAGTAAAGAAGGCAGTGGAAGATTCTTCTCAGTGACAGGACAAGAGGTTTTAGTCTCAATCCTTGAGATACTGAAAACCCAACAAGATACAGGCCTAAGCAGGGCCACTGAACTAGATGATTTCCAGACAATTTATGCAAAATTAGCATCTCTGGTATTCTGTGACTAACTCTAGGTGAAAATGACTTTAAAATAGATTTTTATTTATTAATATTTTATTGATAAACGTGTCACTTCATATTTATTGCCAATATTTGTCAATGATGACTTCTAAATCTTGGCCCAATTTTATAACTTTTCAATACGTTTTAGCCAGCAAATGACCCAAATCTTTGTTCTTATATTGAATAAGAAACAAAGGGCACTTAACAGTACACTCCAGGAAGAGCAGGATGTAATACCAGCCATTGACTGTAGTCTTTAAAGTTCCCTAGGGTGTGTTAATTGAAAGTCAGTATTTAGGGAGAAATGAAATGAGCAAAAGATACCTTTAAAGGCTTATGATCAAGTGGATTAAAAAAAGCCCAAACCCCCAAACCAAAAAACATACAGAAAACAACACAACAAAACTATAGAACAAGCCCTGTGTATAATTAATTTGTCTCTTTCTGAAGCTTGCAACTTCATGACCACCTACTACTTAATGGTTGATTTGTATGAAGGTACAAGCTTGATTGCTGTGATTAAAACAACATTTTTTTCCAAAGCAAGATGCTGTTTAACCTCCTGGGTACGACAGAACAATATTCATTTCTGTTTATCAGCAGGATTTACATCTGATACTGTGATTTACTTCATAGTTTCTGCTTTTCTCTTCGACTCCTGTTCTTTGCAGATTGCTGTTTTGTTCTAGAGCTTTGGGGTTAATTTTTTTCGGATTTTAATGTTTTCCTGCTTACTTTTCCCCTAACCTTTTCCACAATCCCTTGGTATTACCAGTTAGATGCAGGATGGTCCGAAGTAAAATTTCTCTGCTGATAACAATTTCCTCATCTTTTAATGACTGATAAAGCAGATCATTAAGAAAAGATGGAATCCTCTGTTCGTTAAATAGCCCTGTAATGACTGTCTGGCAGTATTTAAAGCATCCCAGTAGATGTTCTCGATTTGGTCTTTAACCCTTTCAGATGGAACTTTCCTGACATCCTACTTCCTTAGGCTGTTTTAGTGCATTGCTTTACATTGGAGAAGAAAGCTTCGATCAATGTCTATTAATAGAACTGGTTTATAGAGAATACGTTAGTGTATATAAAGATCATCTATTGTTTGGAAGTCTGTATACAGACTTACTGTTCTCCTCCTATGTCAGAGCACAGGCATTTGAATTGTCTGTGAAGGTCCTCCTTCCTGACTGGGGGTGTGAATATTGTCCTTGCAGTTTCCTCTCAGCTATACCCCCCCCCCATTTCCTAAGGAAACTCATCCTGTGCCAAGCCTTGTTTAGAGGTTTTGTCACCAAGTTACTAAGTCCATTTGTGAAGGTGATATTCCCTCTCCTAGCCTTGTCAATCCCATCTGTTCTTGGCAGTCCCTTTTCATCAGATGAAGAGCCACGGTAGAAGAAGACAGAGAAATAAATACACAGTCAGACTTCGTGTTGATGGGTGCATCTGTCTTACTTTAGCATTTCCTTTTGAATGAAAAGTTTGATGAGAACTTCTATTGAGTCCTTGAGTCCCTGTTCCCTTCCACCCAAGCACCCTTCACTATTAATTTTTACTTGATCCTGTTCTTCTTTAAAAGGCATTCCTGGTGTCTAGGTTTTTCCTAAGACGTAAATAAAATCTAGATTCTTATTCTACATATCGTGGAATAGCCCTGGTACTGCTACCACTATCAGTAGTAGCAGAGGCATTAGAGAGAGGAAAGCCATTATTCTGCTTTTATTTGGCACTCATTATCTGGAATACCACATCCATCTTTGTGCTGCTTGTACAGGAAATACATTAATAAACTTCAGTAAACATAGTGGAGAGCCACGAAGGCCAGACCCCATGCCTTGTGGCTGGGAGAAGTGGATTTGTTCTGCCTGAAGGAGAAAGGGCTTTTAAGTCTGCATGACCTGCAATCTACAAGAAGGTTATCAAGGCTCTTTGTTAAAATGCCTGCTGGGAGACCGAGAAACAGGAGTAAATAAATTGAAGCAGAGGAGGTTTTGACTGGATATAGGGGAGGAAAAAAGCATGATGATGAAAATAATTAAGCTGAGAGAGGTTGTGCAGTCCCCATCCTTGGAGATTTTGAAGACTAGCCTTGCATAAAGACTTGAGTGAGCTGACCCCACTTTGAGTGGGAGGTTGGACTAAAGTCATCCTGAATTGCCTTCTGGCCTGGGTGATGCTGTGATTCTATAGACCTACTAAAGTTAATGCACTTTAAAATAAAGTACTTTTATGCAGTCACATAAGACCTTTAATTCAAATGATTTGACTTAGTCATGCAAATTCTGCAATTTGTTCAGACTGTGTAATATTTTGAACTGTTTTGGAAGCTGGCTGCAGTAATTTTATGGGTTCTAAGAACCAAACAAATATCTCAGTCAGATATGAAGATGTGGGGTTTTTTTAATATGGGTCATTTGTCTTATGGGCCACAGAAACTTTTCATTTCTGCAAAATCCTGAAATACTAAATTCTTAAACTTACCTTTTTGGGGCATTATTTAAGTTACTGCAAAAATACTAAAGGATTCTAGTCCTCTGTGCTAAACTCCATAGAGAGGAAATTACTCTTTCTCTAGTTGTAGGCAAATATATTGTATCAGAAGCATCGGAACTTGTCCTGATGTAAAAATTAATGTGTTTTACTTCCATAGGATTTAAATTTTAGCACATAAAAATTATTTTGAGGTAATAGCAATTTTTCATAATCTTCTGTCTGATTTTAAGGGGTTTTATTTGATAGTGATCCTGTTAAATATAGTTTAACTTTGTTAATTTCATTGATGTCTAAACAGAGGCGGAATATACTTGAATACATGCAATTCAGTTTTTCAGATTTTACATTTTACACTACACTTGTTACCATCACCTGTGGGAACCTAATATGTGAAATTATCAAAGTTGCTGGTCATACACAAAATGCTACGATAATTTATACCACAATTTCTTCATCAAAATTTTTAAAGAAGGAAAAGCCCATAAAAGTTGCATTGCCAAATCTTGCAGTGACCAAGTGCCTGCCACACAATGAAAACCCAGCTCTGACCTAAGTGCTAGTGAAAGGATTAGGAAAAATTAAGCAATTCTCAGGAGTGCTCAGCATGCAACTGCCTGGTAGTCCATAGGGACCTGAAGTGAGAAGGAGAAACCCATCCTCCTTATTAAACATACATTTCTACTACTTCCATTCCCAAGGCTGGATCATGTCTTCCTGACAGAAAAATCAGCTAATGTGTGATGTTGCAACAGTTACTGGAAAACTTGCTTGAGACCCCAGGTTTTCAAATATTGCTATAGTTTAACCTAGTGAGTGTTTTAAGGGAATATCTCTCACTTTGTTTTCTCCATATTGTCCTGCTTTGAAAACAGCTGAAATAACTTCTTTCATATTCCACAGTCACTGACTTTTGGACACTGCTCTGCATAAGGGAGATGTAGATTTTAGTTCAAGTACCCAATTAAGCTTAAAAGGTATTTGAACTTCAAAGAAAATGGGTGCACAAGTGTTCACAGATACTGCCACTCCTTCTTTGACTCAAGTTTTTGGTTTAGACATGATTGAGAGGTGCAAAGAAGTTTCTCAGTCTGCCATCAGAAGAGAAGATGTCTGCTTTGTCTGAGGGTCTGATGTGGGTTCAGACATCAGCTACAGGTTCTCAACAGCACATCTGTGTTAGACTTGAGGCAGGTGTCTCTATACTGGTAGCTTTCTTGTTGCAATGAAATTAGGACATGCCCAGTCTGTTTCATGTTATAAATTAGAGTCTGTTAATTTGAAATTTCTTTCGCATTTTCCTATAGCAATGATCTTCATAATTTTGTTCATGAAAGCCATATCTAAAAAGTATATTATTTCTAAACAGCAGATCTGATCACTCATTAAGTCTTATATATTAAAATTTCACTCAGGAAGGCCTAATAAAAGTAAAAGTAGGTAGTTCTTGTTATAGGTAGTAATGGAAATGACCAAAAGATCTGCAGACTAAATTTTCACAAAAAAATAATTAAAATCTGCATTAATTTTTCAATTGCAGGTTGGATGGGTAAGATGAAAATCAATGAGTGGTAATGTCTAGTATTGTGAGCAGGAGGTGGTTAATCGCCATTACTAATGAACACTTTGAGGTGTCGCAAACTTCAGCTTTGTTTAATGCTGCAATGTAAAAAGTTACTTGATTTGTGGAGTGAACTGATAGTTTTAATTAGTCATGCAGACAAGATTTTGGTCTCCTAGGTTCTTCTTGAGCTCATGAATAACTTAAGGAGGCATTATGTTGACATTAGACAAGATGTCTCGCTTCGCGAGAAGCGTGTTCAAACATTAAAGGTTGCATGGCCAGCTAGAAACAAGTGCAAATGGTTAGGGAGGGAGAAATGTAAAGAAATGGGACTATTTCAGTTAAAGGGAGAAAAGAAAAGAAAAAGGAAACAAAGTAACAGCAGCAGAACACATACACACAAATAAATCAAAATGCAGTTTTAAACAAATCTTTTCCTCAATATAAAGATTTGGTTGAGTCAATTTCAAGTGTTCCACCACAGTAGTGCCTTTGTGATGAGTTCCTAAAATTGTTTTTTTTTTGAAATATGGTACTTAATTGTTTATTTATTTTACGTGGAATACTGAGAACAGTGCTTTTGTAGTCACACAAATATCAAATGTGCACAGAGTAGGAAGTCACATGCTTGCTCATGAGCTGATGAAATTAAATTGGAGGGTATTGGTCCAAGGGGATGAAAAACTCATGGTACCACCAGGTTTAAACTGTAAATGTCTCCCCATTGATGGTATTCACACAGGAATCAAGGGAAATGTGTAGAGGGCATGGTGGAAATCTTTGACATGCTGCTGGCTACTGCTGCTCGGTTTCGCATGATGAACCTTCAAGGGGAGGAATTCGTGTGCCTTAAGTCCATCATCCTGCTCAATTCTGGTAAGTTGTGTGCTTTGCTGTCACTCGGGTATTTGTGGCCGCTTCTGCATGTGGTTGAACACTGCTTGCTGTCCTTAGTGGCACTTTCATTTTGAGACAGCAGTAATGGAAATGGGTTTTCAATGCAGACGCAGGCAGGACCACCAGGCAGGGGTGGGAGTGGTTGAGCCTGTCCAGTGATGTAGATGGGACCCAGCAAATGAATGCAGTGAGTAGCTGACACATTGTGTGCAGCTGATGTGGAGGGTGATCAGAGCAGTGCTTTGAACCAGATGCTGGTGGGTCTTAAAACTCTGCTTACAAGACACTGAAGTAGCTGGAACCACAGACAGGGCAACCAAAGGCAATGCCAAACTGCAATGCTTAGGTCATGGCAAAATAAAAGGAAATAAGGTCAGAAATGTGATTGAGTTTTTCATGGTTTAGTTTATATTAAATTATAGGCATCTAAAACTGGTATCATCACTTTCTACTTCCTTTAGTTTCTTGGCTGTAAATCTCATCCTGAAGTACACTTCAAAAATAGATGACTAGATAACAAGTGTAAGTATAGGTACAGGTACAAATATGTAAGGTTAGATGATTTGAGTTTTACATGGGATGATTTAAACAAGCATATTTAACTTGAAGCATGTGACAGAAAACTTCCGTTGCACACCAGAGGGCTCTTTTCTGTTTGAAATGAGAAAAAAACTCTAGACAATTTATTTTGAATATGCAAAAATGAGACCCGTGGTGTTCTCATGGAAATGATAGACATCTAAATTGATAACGTAGGCACCAAAGTAAAAATTTTAGATGCAGTTCTCTGCTAAGCTGTTACTTGGTGACTAAAGATGCCAGAGTTTCCCAAAGCTGAGGATTTACCTACTTGTTCTCTTCTTTTCATGTTGCATTTGAACTTGTAGATGGTACCACCGTCTAGAGAAAACAGACGTGGAGGGCTCTATTGTCCTTTTTATCCCGTTGTCTAACAGATCACTTGCCCAAATTACAGAAAAATAAATTTAGGATATTCACATCAAAGGCTAACTGTAAACGAAGCAGCCTTTGCTTTACTGATCAGGCATTTTTCTTTATGGAAGCTTGGATGTGGTCTCCTCAAAGTTCAAGCAAAATTATGTATTTATACAATCTAATATAAAACTCTTTATGTATGTTATATGGGATATGAATGTGGTTCAGGTTTTGTTGTGGTTGTAACCAATTGCCAAAAAGTAACATTTAAGACAAGCAAGTGACATATTAGGAATGAAGGGCTATTGTTCTTACCTTAGTTGCCTGGATTTGCAATTGTAATTACTGTTTGACATTTTATTTTCTTTTTATTGCACTGATAATTATTACAGAATATTTCCTAGAGTTAAATATTCTTCCTAAAAAGTGATGTTCCTCCGGAATTTTAGCTAATATTGATGCCTTAGGTTCTAGCTTTTATATTTTTAAATCCTGTGCTGCCTAGTGTGTAACTGAAGTTTCTTGTAGCCTGTTAGCTGCTGCTCTCTTATGCCAGATAGACATAGCAAAGCCTCTCTGAGCTTGTTGTTCAAGGACACTTAGGCTGTCCTAGGCCCAAAAGGTGTAAACTAGAGCCTCTAGAAAGGTGGAGAAATCGAAGAGGTTACATCATTAGCTAAAGTTTTAATTGGTGAATTTATGCTGATATGCAAATGGACCAAACCTATTAAAGTGTGAAGAACTCGTGACTCGTCGTCCATCTTGGGGTCCATTTTGGATGTAGCCTTTGGCTCCCCAGGGTGTACCTTTGAAGGCCTTTCAAATAAATATCCACCTTTATTCCCCTACTCCTGTCTAGTCTCTGTTTCTAGGTAGCCCGTCAAGGCATCAGTATATTCAAAGGTAATTAACTTCTTAAATAAATCTAGAATATGTAATTGATTTATAAAAATTTTGAATTTCAATTAGAAAAAATAGAACTGGAAATTTGAATAAAACAAATTAGATGTTCATGACTTGAACATGAAGAATTTAAGTCATGCTGTAGAGAAATTTTGTGCCACTGTTGTATCTAGTATTGATCCAGAAAACTAAATTTTTTACGTAGACGAAGATCTGCCAGGCCTCACCAGCTATCCTTCATAAGCACATCTCACTGTGTTGATGGGATTTTTTTGTTACAAGATTCCTCTAATGAAAAATAGTAAAAAAAAAAAAAAATACAGCAAGTGAAGTCAGTGATAATCAGAGGCAAATTTCCTTCTGCACATCAGAGAGATGGGACCACTGAGTACAACTAGGAGATACTAGATCTTCATTCCTTCAAGGTTCATATTCAGCAAGTTCAAATTGGTGGTGCTCTTCATGGCAGAGCATCAGAGTTGATCTGATGACTGATCTGATTTTGGCTGTGGCTTTTTTTTACACTAAATTTAAGTTTTTAGCTGCTCAGAAGTCTGGCGTTTTTACAAGAGACTCGATGGGGATAGATCAGAGGACGTGGTTCAGCTGAGCTGTTACAGGATCATAATGAAAGCAACCTATACCATTGTTACACGGATCATCATGTTAGTCTGCTTTACAGACTGCCCTCATTGCAGTATTTCTGAGTACACTGTGTATATATGGTCACAGAATGTAGGTCTGTATTGCATGTCATTACCTTTATGCATAAAGGTACATTTCAGTATTTGTATTCCTATAACAAACTAATTTTATAACTAGGTAGTGGGAATGTGGATACAAGTTTTTCACTGTCAGACCCTCTATATGCTCAGATTAAGAGGCTGCCCTACAGAGAGAAATAGCATAATTTGGGGTATGTGTAAGAGTTGTGTAAGTGTTTGGCCTAGATGCTCTCAAATGTCTTCTGGAGATGCTTTACTTTGCAGAACGTAGCCAACCTCCTTACATGAAGTGTTGGACAGATATGAAACATGATGTGCTCTGAAGCACACGGCTGAGAGACCTGAGTTGGTTCATCCTGGGAAAGAGAATGCTAAAGGAAGGTCTTTCTGCAGTCCTCAGACAGCTGATGAACAGGTTATGGAGAAGCCAGGGCCAGACCCTTCTAAGAGGTGCAAGAGAAAAGGACAATCTGCAGTGGAGACAAAACCACAGCAAGGCAGATCCTGACCAGACAAACAGAACAAAAACTCTATCCAGTGAGAGCTTTAAGAGCACTGGAACAGGTTGACCAGAAAGATGGTAGGATCTCAGTCCTTGGAAGTACTCAGAACTCAGCTGGACAAAGCTCCGGGCAGCTTGATCTAACCCTGAAGTTACCACTATTTGAGCAAGAGGAGGAAGTAGATGACCTCCAAGCCTACCTTAACCTGATTTCTTTCTGTGAGTGCATATATAAATATTCACAAATCTTCTACTAAAGAAACAGCAGAAAAACACACTATGAATTTTTGGCTTATTATGCTGTCTGTATTATATATGCATGTGATTAAACCAGCAGATCTCAAAATTATTTAAACAAGTGGAATAATTAAACAAATAGGACTAATTATGCTACATGTCATGTTTAAAAGCAGTCTGCATTTTCATTCTAAAGCTTTGTGTGGATTTAATTCACTGAGTGTACACAAACATTCCTTTATTAAATCCTTGGACATCTGGTAGTCTCTTCGCATGAAGTAGTGTTGTTCATTGCCTTTGTTGGACATTTCTGTTTCTGCAACATCTTTCAAGGCTATTTAATATCCTTACCCTCCTTTTCCATGTGACTCTGGACAAAATGCAAGTTGTTTTTTTTTTTTAGTTTTGCTCAGTGCATGTAGAAAGGGTGGAAGGTTTTGTTTATAAACCAAGGTATATTCTTACGTTACTTCCACATTTTTCCTGAGATATCAAGCTGACAGCATGTCTGTAACAACAAGGACATCTTTGTGTCCAGCTAAATAACAAACCTGAAGGTGCCCCTCTAAAGCTGCAGAAATAAATCTTTTGACTAAAAAAGCAAAGTTGTATTTTTGAAAACCACATTCAGCTCAATATTAAAGGGCTGTTACTTAACATTGGAAAATAAGTATTAGAAACGTGAAAAGGCAACATGATGCCAGATGTTTTACTTTTGAGTGTATTGGAGAAGAGGAATGGTGCTATGTGGCAAAGCAACAGGCTTTCATTTTGGACATGAAGATGTAGATCACATCTGCCTTAGAAGCTGATTTACCTAATTAGTTATCTGGTTAGTCCATAGAGATGGAAAGATTTGGCTAATTTGATGCATACTGTAGACCTCCCGATACATTGTTCCACATGACTGCTTGTTATTCTCTTCTCCTGATGTTTTTCAGTTCCTGTTAAATTGTCCTTCTTATTTATTTCTTTATTTTGGGGGCTGGATGATTCCAGGAGTGCATGCTACAGAGATGAATTTCCTCATATCTCAGCCTGTCTTGCTACAGCTTCAGAGCGATGGGGCATAGTGGAAGAAGAAGAGCCTTGGGTGTTGTTTTGTGAGCCTGAACTCTAAATGTAAAAATATTTTAAACTGGGGTTTATTGAGACAGAAAAGATGTTGAGGGCATTCTCTTCTAGAGTAACATGCAACAAATAAGTAATTATATATGGTGAAAGATATAAAATTGTATCAATGTTTGCCAAGGGCTGGCATGGTAGCACTGCAGTTCCCAAGGGATCCTGTTCTGGTGTGTGTTATGGGCATGGACCAACAGGCCTTGCATGGTTATACGGTGGTGCTTTATCTGTTCTTGTACCTGTTATGTTTTACAATACTGGCCTACAAAAAGAGTTGGAAAACAATCTGGTAGCTGTTTAATTTAGGCTTGGAAAGGCCTTTGAGACTTTTAAATTTCACTTTGCTAAGGCAGTTTTCTGCACCCTCATTCGAAAACTCTGCTTGGATGTGTATGAGTGTGTGATAGCCAGCACTTCTTTTTGGGAAATCTCTGGTCAGTGACCTGGGGCAGGAGCAATCACCATGAGGGTGTAGAAAGGAAAACCTAACATAATTTTCCTTGGCAGTTATTGACTGGCAATTGCCTGAACAGTTATTGGGGAGTGCTTTTTTGATTTACAGTTTTTAATAGCTTCTAGACTAGACCTAGGTGAGAAAAAATGCCTCCTAAAAGATTCTTTTCTTTTACTAGTTTCAGTAATATGAAGTTGTGGGGTATTGCTGCAAGAGCGCAATAGGGTCCTGTGGCTGAAGTAAACTGCTCTGGAGGCACTGTTCATTTATGACATTATTATTTCCTTCTAGCAGATTGTGTTTTGCCAGTAATATTTAAGAATCTTGCCCTTACAGGTACCTGTTAAGCTGTCTAGCCTTGTATTGTCAATGGGCACGTGTGAGGGTGGTTCAGAGTCAGCTGAGAAAGGTTCAGCTGAGAAAAGCCCCAGGACCAGTTTCTCTTTTGTGAATTAATTTCAGTGAAAATAATAATAGCTATGAAAACTTCTGTGAGAAAAGAGGCCACCGTACTATCTATATCAAATTTGAAGTAATATTCATTACCAAAATTAAGAACTCTGGCTGATAATTTTCAGAAGCTGTGCTGTGTTTGACTTATCCTTTTGGTTTTTTAAAGCAGTTTCTTACTTACTCTTTCCCAGAGAGACTCAAATTCACAAACACATTTACATTTCTTTTTAGTACAGAAGACCCAAAATCATAAAAGCTACTTAGTTACAGTTGTTCTAGGTGTCAAGTCCTTAAAGTACCCAGATGATGTGAGGAGGTCAGGTAGGCCAAGAAGATGTTAAAAAAATCTCAACTCCCCAACTGCTCAGATGCACAGCAAAGTATTGGTATCTTCAAGTCCAGTGGTGGCCCCAAGGCTGCAAACAGTGCAAACAAGCTAGAGCATATGTGTCTGTCTGTGTGTGCATGCTAGTGTCTGTGTGTCTTTTATTCCTAAAAACACTAATTGCATTCCATATTCTGCTATATACGATGCTTTAAAGAAAAGCAGAACGAAACGTAATTCCAGAAATGGTTTTTTTCCAAGGAAAAAATCCAGATCTCTTCTTGGCTCTGTGAGCTGATGCAGAAGGGCCAAAGTACAGGTTTGTTTGTCTATTAAAGACACAGGACGATGAAGTCAGTTTGATTGTATTACCGTATGTACATCTTAAACTTCTGATGCCTTGAGACTGGCTTATGGCAGTACAACCTCTTTAGAGTTATTGGTTCAGTCCAAAAGATTTAAAAACTGATGTTGAATGCAACAGCTCTCTTTTGGCAGCATAGTGTTGTTGTTATGACCTGATTCACATTGGCTGTGTGTTGTTGTCCAGAAAAAAAGTCAAGATAAAACAGCCCAAAATAGTTTAGACTTTCCCATTTTGAAAGCTGATGTGCTCCATGCTCCCAAGATTTAGCACTGGCAAAAGCTCTTATGCCTGGATTAGAGACTCTCACAGGTGATGTAGAGGGGCTGTTGGAGGGGAAATTTTAAGGTGTTTTGTCCTCTGGAGAAATTTCTATCTGGTCCAAGCCTTCAGGCTTCTCACTCTCAGCAGTAAGCAATTCAAGACAGCTACATTTGCACAAGTTGATTTGGACATGGTTTTAGAAGGAGAGTCAGGTTGGCAGGTGAAGGAGCACACCTTTCAAGGCTCTTGCTTGGTTGGGTGGATTTTGTTAAGGCAAACATCCATAAACAAACCCTGGTTTTGTTTACATGTTTTGCGGTAACTTTATTCAGTTCTAGATTGACTAGAAAATCATCAAAAATCAAATCTTATACAGCAGGAAAAATGGCAAAATCTGCCAAAAGCTTGGGTTGGTTGGTAAGTATTGAAGTGCTCTCAAGGGGAACAGCACCTCCTCAAGGTTTCAGAGCCAAGTGACCAAGAGAAGAGCACAGTCCACAGGCAGGTCTAGCTTCAGGTGTCACCCAGCACCTGCTACAGACCTTGGTGGGACCCAGGCAGGGAAGAGGCATTGTCTTCCTCCTTCTGCTTTGCCCACAGTGACCAAATCCATGCTCCAGGGTCATTCAAAGCAGCAACCTGGCTGCCAAGCAGGAGAGCTAGCTCACAGTCAGATCCCATGGTTTAACACAGTTTAAGAGGCACCACAAGGCATATCTTGGGCAACTCTGAGTTCACCAAAGTAACTTTTGTCTGTGGTTTGTTTGTTTGTTTTCTTTCTCCCTCCTACTCTAGGTGTGTACACTTTTCTTTCCAGCACCTTGAAATCTCTGGAAGAGAAAGACTATATTCACCGTGTCCTGGATAAAATCACAGACACTCTGATACACTTAATGGCTAAGTCAGGCCTTTCTCTGCAGCAGCAACACAGACGACTGGCTCAGCTCCTCCTCATCCTCTCTCACATCAGACACATGAGGTGAGAGCAAGCACACAGCCAGCATTTCTGTGCTGGGCCTATGCAAGAGAGGTGTCACAAATGCACATGCACACTTTTCATTCACGGGTGGGAGTGCAAACTGCGTGAAGGGCTGTTACAAAAAAAAAAAAAATAAAAAAAAGCTTTCCGCATGAAAATATTTACCCCATTTGTTTCTTCTGGATGTCATTTCCTCTGCTTTTTGTTTTGATAGTGCTGATAGTTAGAGGGTAACAAGTATCTGCCTTTAATCTTATGTGTGTCTTAGAATCATAGAATGGCCTGGGTTGGAAGGGACCTTAAAGATCATATAGTTCCAACCCTTCTGATATGGGCAGGGACACCTTCCACTTAGACCAGGTTGCTCAGAGCCCCAACCAACCTGGCCTTGAACACTTCCAGGGATGGGGGACCCACAGTTACTCTGGACGACCTGTTCTAGTGCCTCACTATCCTCAGTAAAGAATTTCTTCCTAGTACCTAATCTAAATCTGCTCTCTTTCAGTTTGAAGTCATCCTCCCTTGTCCTATCACTACATGCCCTTGTAAAAAGTCCCTCTCCAGCTCTCTTCGAGGCCCTCTTCAAATACTGGAAAGCTTCTGTAAGGTCTCAGAGCCTTCTCTTCTCTAGGCTGAACAACCCAAATTCTCTCAGCCTTTCCTCACAGGAGAGGTGCTCCAGCCCTTGAATAATCTTTGTGGCCTTGCTCTGAACCTGTTTTAACAGGTCTAAGTTTTTTCTCAGGGTGAGGCCCCCAGACCTGAACACAGGTGTTTGAAAAGTACTGAGTAGAACATTAATGTAGAAGTAGCCTAGCTCTGCAAACTTTAGTCTCTTATAAGATAAGATTTAATAAAACTATCACTCTTATGTAGCCTCTTTTCACAAGTGTCGTGATTGCAAATCACTTTAGAAAAGAGATTAGGATCATTATGTGAATTGTATGGATGAAGATAAATGCAGAGCTACTAAATTCCAATCTAGGGGACCATGCCTTTTGCTAATCAGAGGTGAGCTGCCTGACACACTGTTAGTAATTGCAGCAAATGATTCTCCCAAATTACCTCTTAAGGCAGCTGCTCAGTGGATGAGGTGTTAACATGATAAATTTCTACAAAGATATGCTATAGATTTTATAATTATGAAAGCACAGGAGATGTTGTTACACAGATTTAAATTTTAATTATTTCTAATGCTAATAAAATTTAAATTAGAGTAAACAACACATCATAGCTACTAAAGGTGAAACGTGCAGATTTCACCTGCTGGACAGATCTTCAGGAAAAAGTAAAGGGATGTGTGAATGTGTTTTTTTTCACTTGTGTCATTTTATAGAGTTTCTTTGTCCTTGTGTTAATGATCCTTTTTTCCCCCCCTCTAAGAAGAACTTTTACAATTAAGGAAATTCCAGATGTATATTAAAGTTAATTTTTTTTTCATAGTTTGTGAATGGATACTATTATAAGTGAGCCTTTGCTAAGAAATTGGTTGAACTTATTTTCCAGGAAAGAAAACTGGTGGTTTTTTATTATGGAAAAGGCAAAATTCATCCCATCCACTTAAGTCACAGTGGCTGAGTCTGTGTGCTCTAGGCTACTTTTTAGGAAAAGAAGAGCAAAAGAGACACCTTCAGAAGGCAACTTTGCCATGGGCAATCTGCAACATTCTTTGAAGGTTCTGTGTTCTGCTTAACTGTAGCAGACCAGTAGAGCAAATGCACTGCTAAGTTAGTTGTTTTGTACAAGACAGGGTTTTTATGAACCCACCAAATATTATTAGCTGGTAGCTTTTTTTTTCCCCATAGCATATTTGGAAAGTAACTGTTGTTTCCTCACAACACACAGCAACAAAGGAATGGAGCACCTGTACAATATGAAGTGTAAGAATGTAGTTCCACTCTACGATCTCTTGCTGGAGATGCTGGACGCTCACCGGCTGCACGCCCCAGCAGCCAGGAGTGCTGCACCCATGGAAGAGGAGAACCGAAGCCAGCTGACAACAGCACCAGCTTCATCTCATTCCTTGCAGTCTTTTTATGTAAACAGCAAAGAAGAGGAGAATATGCAGAATACGATATAAACAGAAGTCAGCATATACAATGGTATGAGAAACCCAGCAGTGTACTACCTAGCTCATGCTTCATTTCATCTATAGTGCCACCTTTGAAAACACTCCAGTGACAACAGACACCAGCATTTTCCATATGAGTGTTTGTCAAGCGCTTGCCTAAACTGATTGCTTATCCTAAATGGAAGACATTTCATTGCCATGGACAGCCAGCAAGGCTTGTCAGGCTAACTTGATTTAAAATTTGCAGTGTTTTTATTTAATTTTGCATGTTATTTGGGTAACTAAGTCCTAATCTAAACCATATGTTCATTTTACTATAAATTGATAGGCCATACCACCCATGCATATTGCTATCTTCATGTGGTAGTCTTTGTTAATATCCACCTAAAATCCTGAGCTCACTTAATCCTTTACTTGCTTGAAACCTGCTTGCTTTGAAGCAGTTTGGTAGAGCTTCTGGATGACTTCTTGGGCAGTGTAAACAGAAAGTTGACTGGCATCTTAGTGTGCCATAGTGAAGCTGCACTGCGAGGGACTTCCTCAGTAGTTCAGTCAAGATTCCTGCCTCTTTTCTTCCTACAGTATAAAAGAACCGCTGTTTGAGAATTACACTGTTTTACCTCACTGGCTCACACCACCAGACAACTCCCTCTCAAGCTCATTCTGACCAAACTTTTAGGTACCCTTACCGTATCCTCTAGATGAATTGCTTTGCATGCATGCTATCTTGTCTGATCCTAGAAAGCTAAATTGTTCTGTTCCCCAGGAGTAAATCCAGGGTAACATGGCAAAAAGTGATAACAGATAAATACTCTTGAATCAGACCAGATGATTACAAAAATCATCAGGTCTTAAAGAAAGGTCTTCACACACATACAGGATCCAGCACTATTTACAAACAATCCCTCCCCGTCCTGTGCTTTGTTGTGCTACAAAGCAAGGGGTGAGGATGCCAGTGTGAGACAGGCACAGAAGGGTGGGATGGTCCCATTCCACTCAGCAGAGTGTGGTCTAGCTGCGTGTGGGAGTGCGGGCATCACAGTCAGAGAGCAGGTTTTTCCTTGCCTTGGCTTTCTTTGGCTCTTGTTGTGGCATGTTTCAAAATCACTGTTAAGAGCCAGCTCACCTGTGACACTACAACTGGGCAATGAGCCTCAGACATGGTGTAGACTCTGGGACTGCACGTCCAGAAAGATAAATCTGTCTTTCTCCATGCATGTCTGTAGCTCCTAAGGATATTCACAAGGATCAGTCTGATTCTTCAGACCAACTGAAAATATACTAAAGGTCCACTGACATCAAGAGTTTCAACAAGACATGAAAGAGACTGAAGAAATCAACGTGATATGCTATCCAAAGTAGGAGTTGGTGCTGCTGTTTGACTGCCTCTATGCTAGAAAATTAAATGTCAGGGAACTTTGCTGGGTACTGGAATGAGATTATTACATATGCCAGGGATATTTTACTAATCTAATGATAAACTTTGCCTGTGCTATCTGCACTTCTGGTTGACAGGTGCAGATTGGGAGTTAGCACAGACCAGGGACTATTCCAATAGCTAGTTGGAAGCAACCACCCTGCCAGTGAGGACGTTTCCTAACACGCGTGTAGGCTGCTCCATAGCAGCTGGCCACAGTGCTAGTGAAAGGGTTGAGGAATGCTTCTTTTACTATAGTTGAAAACTTTATGCTGATTGGAATATCCTGTAGAAACTAAATATAGGAAACAGTGCAAGTAATGCCATACAGGAGTGCCTATGTCTAATTACACTCCCTGTCACGCAGTCAGAGTCTGTGTGCAGTGAGATCAAATTTCACAGCAATTGTGAAGGCAGCAAGGCATAGGACGGGTTTGTGCTTCAAGTCAAGAATTCAATTCTTTAGTGAATGTACATAATGGTGTCTATAATAGTTTCATGTACATATCTGAGGATATGAGCAATTTGAAAGTCTAAAGCTAGATGCTACCTACGTTTGAGAAGATTCCTTGAAAACTGTTCAAGCCTAAACATGTGAAGCAGTCACCGTAAGCTCATAGGCCTTTTCTTGATGCATATTGTAGTGTCATTTTTTTCTGAATGTGCTGAAGATTTTGTCTGTGTATTCAGTAAAAGCATGTGTGTGTGTGTGTGTGTGTGTGTACACTAATTTGGTACCTAAGGGCTTTTTGAGGGCTCCTAAACATCATGAAAGAAAACGGACGTTTCAGAGTTTTTTTAGTAGCTGGTTTTCGGATGTGTTAGAAAAACCATGAGTTCACTGAAATGAGTGCAGGCTAAGATCTGAACGGAGCACAGGAATCCCTGTAGTTAAATTCACATGCTTACACCATCATCATTCACTTGTAGCCCAGTGTGCATTAGAGCTGCTCTTTAAATACTGTACATGCAACTTGGTGTTCTCTCGGACAGAACACACAGACCAAGCTCATAAGCTGGAAGGCAAATTGGTTTAAATGAATGCCTCCCTTCCTACATCCCTGAATAGGTCATTACATTGATTCAAGTGTAGATTTGACCTAGAGGATAAAAGGTAGTTCACAGAGACCAATTCACAACAGAGGGTCAGATTTGGATCGTACCTATATAGGGCAAGGGCCTTTACACTCAGCAGGTTTTCCCAGTGAAGATGGAAAAGCATGATTTGAAGTGGTATGCAGCAGGCAGAAGGGTATCTTAATGTGTCTTGGAATATACAGAATAGTATCAGTCAGCTTGCAATAATCATGAATGCTTTCCTAGCCCTTGCAAGGAAGAAATTTAGCTTTCAACCAGTCCTCTCATGTTTGTGGTGACAACAGTGAAGGGCAGCCTGGAAAAAGTAAGAGTGATTCCCAGTAATACATTCATTTACCTCGGGGCAGATTTAAGATCCATGTCATTAACTTTTTGATGGGATTTTAATTGAAGCAGCACCTTAATGAATATAGTAACCTTCCCAGAGTTATCTATAAAGATGGCCCCCATATCAGACAGCTGAATGTAGTTATTCAATTGATTAAATAAAGTCTATGATACAAAAATGGCAAATTTCTTCATATGTAATTCTGAATTATGCTCTTGTGTATGCAAAAAATTGTGCCTGACTATTGGTAATTGTTATTTCAAAAAATGCTATTTTAAAAAATGCTATTTTATGTGTGTATATATGTATATACATATATACTTTATATTTGCAGCTGACAAACCAGTACTACCTGAATATCTGGTGCTGGATATTACATAAAAATATATAGCATGTAAAAAAAATTGAAAGAAAACTTTTCAAGGCAGCTAATTTTGCTTTTACCAAAACATTCATAGTGATGTCTCTGGACAGCTAACAAAAGAATTCTTTTGTAATGTTTATACATGGATTTTTTTAAAAAAACAACATCCAAAATAAAAAAAAAAAAAAAAAAAAACAAACCCTCTAGAAACATAGGCAATGTAGTACCAGCACAAGGCAAACAAAAATAGACCAGATGAATTTGCTTTGCTTGAGAACATGGTTGTTACTGAAGTATTGCAAAAAGCTTGGGAGGTAGAAGAGGAGATAGGGAGATGTATAGCACTTAGTGGTGTCAGAATATGTGGTGTTTGAACATGTGAAAGCTACTCTGGTTTATCGTGGTTTGAGCCATGTCTCAATGTTGCAGATTTTGTCTCAGGTAAAACTCCCAGTTAGGGTACTAAGATTTGTACTGGGGTAAAATAGTTTCATGGAAGTTTATTGGTATGTGTTGTGGTAAATTTACTATTATATTTCAGTGACATCACTTGATGGTTTTTCTCCTTCTCTACACTGAGGGGTTTAAAAATGTGATTAAAGAAATAATCCAAACTGAGCTCCCAAGGATATTGCAAGGACTGTCAGCAGATCACTGGACCTTAAGTTGAAAAAAAGAAAACACAAAACCCTCAAACCATCCCCTTCATAAGAGCCAGGATTTGTATTGGAGCCTCCATCCATTTCAATTGATGCCAACTGACTCCTTAAGAGTTATGCCAAATGTTTAAAAATAAGCAAATTATCAACAAAGTAAAAGTTCTGCCTCAGTAGGTCTTTAGTCTTATTACAGGCTTAGGTAAGAACATGGCAAGCCCCTCTTGTGTGTATAATATCCTGCTTTAAAATTAGAATGCAACTCAACCTACAGATAATGGGATTTTGTACATAAGGCATTCTCAGCTGAACGTGTGTGAAGTGCATTTCTTACTTTGAATAAAGAGATGGATGTTTTCAGTGCTATCTACAACCATGATACGGCTTTACAGATAGGACGTCAACACATGCAATAGAAGGGGGATGTTAATGACGGTATCATAATACAAACCAATCTTTGCTGTCACCTGCACCTGTAGCATAACCTCAAATTGATTTGAGAGTTTAAAATTAATGTTTTCCCAATATTAATGTCCTATCCTTTCTACTCACAGTTCCCTTTCATCCTTCAAATGTAGGTAGCCTTATATCCTGAAAGTTGGTTTCAAAGTGATTGTTGCCCATAAAGGGTATTTGGTCTTGCACTGTGTTAAAAAGAAATTAAATTCTTTTGCATTCAAATGTGCCTAAAGAAATAAACAAAAATTTTTAAAAAATTATATGCTGCCATCTTGCAAATTAGTAAGCTCTGTAATCCTGTGTGCCTATGATTAGAAGTCTGTTTCTTCAGAAAGTGCCCATTGAAAAAGGAAGGGATAGACTGCTGGTCACGAGACTTGCATTATCAAGCCACTTTATGTATTACCTTATTGTATGTACTATGAAACCAATGCTTTTGTGTGCACTATGTAGTCTGTCAATGCAAAGTCCTTTCTTTGGCATAGGCTCAGCTGTCATAATGTATTTGTCAAAGTATTCTGTTCTTTCAGTGATGCATATGAAATTATTGACATCTTTGGTTTTGGTGAAGTATTTTTTTCTTTGTTTTGCACCTAAAAAAGTTCTAAAAAAGTCTAAATAAAAAATCTGGTAGGCTACCTGATTGGTGCAAGATTTTTATCAATGTATTTGATGTTGAAAATAAAGAATTAATCAGAACACATTGTTTAATTTGTTATCTTTTGCATGTCTTAAAAATATGCTTCCCTGCTTATTTTTTCCAGTAGACAGCAAAATGTTACACTGTTTTTGAAAGAATCAGAATGCGTCTGTTTCTATGCATCTAAGTGAAAGTGAAAACCGTTTTTTGGTTTCTTCACTTTCCCTGAAAAGCATCAGAGAGTGGCCATATCTAGAGTCAACAACAAGCTAGGTGTAGTGTCTAGTAATCCTAATGACACCAGGGAAGTAATCTAAATACCTAGTACTTTGTGTGCTTTAATGTCCTTAGTATTTTGCTTTACATTCCTTATTTTGGGTTGTGAAATAGATTAATGCAGAAGAGACAAATTGTGTGAATTTAGCCTTCTGTAGCTGGCCGCCACGTACCATGAGCTAGCTTATATCAAGGCAAATAGGACTCCTTTCCCAAGTGAAACTAGTCCTCAGGAAAAAAAGATTGTCTTGACTAAGCCATCAGGAAGGGATGAAAAGAAATGAAAGACACTTTTATTGACATAAGACCACTTCAAACTCAACTCTATTCTGTAAAATAATCTCAAAATCATATTTGATGTTTGCAAAGAATCAAACCAGTTATCTATAGCATTTGCATACATATGTAGGTATTTCAATACTTGTAGCATATACATTTATCAGTAACAGAGAGAATATGCTCTCTATGTTGATTTTTTTTCATCTATTTTCCGTGCCATGCTGGTTCAACATGGGAGTACTGGCTCATAGGTTCTTTTCTTACTTGAATATATAGGTAAAAACTGTTTTGTTTTTTTTTTTTTTTAATGGGATGTTTCACTGTACTTAACTTACAAGGAAAAAATTACAAGATTATTACCTTAATTCTATCATCTCAATGATGAAGACAAAACAGGTAATATATTTTGTTCATGTGAAACCTCACCTTACAGTTTGTCAAATATGAAAGCAAATAGCCTGTTCAGACTTCCAAAAGAAAGCTGGGGACTGCTGGGATTTATAAGTGCTGAGTAGAACTGAACAAGGGTTCCAAATTATGGGATTGTTTTGCAATACGCTTCCATGACAAAGAACTTGACTGAAAGTTGCTTCTTTGGCCACGAAGGGTGGGTCAGAGCAATAGGAACTAATTGCACATGTACATGTGCCCAAAATAATAAACTAATTTTCAATGCTGACTCAAAATATGACACCATTCCATGGCTTTATACATTTTTTTTAACCATGGGACCAAATGAGCACTTACAGTTCATGGAGAAATGGCTTAAGAAGACAGTTGCTACATAATGCTGAACTCACAGGCTTAACCCAAAAAAAGCAGCTAGATAGGAAAATATTCCTGCAAAATTAAAAACATGGCATTCCTAAATTAAAAACTGCACAGATAAAGTCTGAACATACTTACCTCTGCAAAAATTGTAACAATTTGAATGAGCAAAGGATTGCACATTGCCTGGGATTGCACACTTCCTGAGATTAGGCATTCTTTTGCCCATCTCCTTCTGCAGCACCACATGACTGCACAGCATCACACTGCAATGAGCTGGGAATGCATTGCTGGAGACTGTCTACTCCAATTCCTGGCTCAGAGGAATCACCTAAAGATGACTGCCAAGGGCCATGTCCAGTTGAATGTTGAATAGCCACAAAAGGAGACCCTTCTTCCTCTCTGGGCACCCTTTTCCAGTGTCTGACGATCTTCACATTATAAAATATTTTGCCTGTGCTCAGATGAAATTTCGTGTGGTTTAATTTGTGCCCACTGCCTTTTGCCCTGACAGTGGGAACAACTGAAAAGAGTCTGTCTCCCTCATCTTCACTCCCTCCAACGATATATCTTCTGTGACAGGAGAAGGTGGATGAGATGTCACCTTGCTCAGACACCCAGAACCCACCAGAAAGAGGGCCTCTGCAACTGGGCACTGGGCACATTTCAATTGTCAGGAGCCATCCAGGACTCCAGCTTCATTCCCAATTTCTTACATGTGTTGGGTGAGGAAGTTTGAGAAATGATACAGCGAGGACATGCCTTTCAGTTTCTCTGCAGAGCTTTTGCAGCTAAAACTCCTGGCTCACCTTCACTGGGCCCTTCACCCTCGCTTCCCTCACTGCACACACAATACTTTACAGAGCAGCTCCCCCAGGGGATCCTATATACATGCACACAGCTGGATGCATTGGCATCCCCCACACCCCTCCTTTCTCTCTTTCCAGACATGAAAGTGACACCTGCCTTTTTCCAGCATAATTTATTCTATTTAACTAATTAAGAGAGTTGTGACATAGTTAAGGCATCATAAAAGAACGTATTTGACTGCTTTTCTTTTCTATCAGTTAAAGCAATCCTCATAATGCAATGACAGCGGCTTCTTCAGGAGCTAAAGCCTCGGTGTTCTCAGTGGGGCACCCTCCCTCAGTAAAAGCCTTTTGGCCATGCTTATTTCTCAAAATTAAATGATGGATTTTTATTTTTTTTTTCTTACCCAAATACTGCAACATTAAAAGCTCCATGAAGCAGCTGTTTCTTAGGCTGGAAAATTTTACATCTCCTTGCTCTGCATTACACTGCTTGTCTCCACCACCCACATAGTGAAGAGAAGAGGAAAATCCAAACACATAAAATAGCACTCATCAGAGTGCTCACATAGAAAGAATGCCCATGGAAGGGCACTGCATACGTGTTTTTTCTTATGCCCAGCCAGGCTCCAATTACTACCATTCACCACAGCATCCCGCAGACACAAGGGCTCAAGTGCAAAAATGGTCATCAAGTCTTCAGGAAAATTGACCATCAAAATAATAACATTTGGCACTTATCTCAGCATGAACAAGGCTAACTAGCTCTCATGTCTCTTTAAGAACTTTGGGCTGTGGTATTTAGGTGTCATTCTGCTAATGTCTTCATTTCTGCAGGCACACAGGTGATATGAAATTTATCTCCTGCTGTCTTCCATTCCTACACATTTGTGCACAACTTCAGAACGTTACCATTTTAAACAGGTGAAAAATGTGCATGTGAGGAAAGAATGTGTTTATAGGCATTTCTAATCCAGATTTTGCAACACTTTTGGGACTAAGTTATTTATCTCCTCTACAGATAAAGACAATGCTGCTGTCTAAGACAGAATGATTTGCTTCTTGTCAGATTATTTTTTATTTTTCACTCACCTCTTAAGAACTTGTATCATCCATGGAAAGGTGAACAAATATGTTATACTCCATAGAGATGGGCAAAACGGGCTGTCCATTTCGTGGTGACAGTCAGGGCACATAAAAGCTTGAAGGTTTAAGCATTTGTATGAAAGCAGAAAAGATTGAATTCTAGTCTGCCCTTACAGGATTAACTTTTGGTTACATTGAATCTGAAAATAGGAGAAGAAACTACAGCTCAAAAATCTGTTCTTTGTATTTGTCTATCTGTCTATCTATCTATCTATCTATCTATCTATCTATCTATATCTCAATCAAAATGCTACAGCATCATGCTTTCTTCCACTACTTTTTTCTCCCCTTGCCCCCATGGTCTGCATACCTGCCTGCACAATGCTCCAAGTTTAGTAAAGGAGTCAAAATCGCAACCATGTGTTTTAACCTGCAGCTCTATGTCCAGGAGAGCTCCCCAGACAATTTCTGAGTTGTTTATGAAGAGAATACTACAGCCATGAATGTCCCACTTCTTGGATAGCTTTGTGAGCACTTGCACTTACATAAAAAAGTGGACTCTGGTAGCTTTAATTCCAACTGTTTTTTAAAACATCATTTCTAAAAACAAAGGAATGGAAAAACCCACAATTACAACATCCATAATAGCAATGTCTCAGGAATTACAACATGCCAGAAAAAAAAGCCTGACCTGAGTAACCTGTGTGCAAACTACATCCGTATCTGCATGATCCCTGACCAGAAGAGCTCTCTCTAGTGCACCTCTCCCCCCCTCCACCAAGGACACCTTTGATACAAGAAATGGACAATACTTTCCTACTTTACTTTTCCTTTTCTTGTCTTTCCAAAAAGTTAAATGTGCTAGTGTTATTCAGACCTCACTGTGGTCAAATCCATTTGCTGGGTCTCAGGTCTTTAAATAGATTCTTACTTGAACAAAGAAGTTTTGACCAGTTCATTTCTGGAATGACATATTACGTGGCACCAAACAATAGATGTTACAGCTTTCAGTTCCTATCTGCTTTTAGAGCAATCATTTACCAAAATTCAGATTTCTATCACTTAACCAGGTCTTAGTCTATGACAAATCTTCAGTGCTTCAGCTAGCAGTTATTCATTTTCTTTTATCTTGTTTTACAGATTTTTATCTACTGCTTTCTGGGAAGACAAATTAATTCTCTAAATCATTCCTATTTATTTATCTATTGGGGAATATTATTAGAATAGTCTAATGTTCTTAATATTATTACCACAGCATAACTTCTCCCAAATACACCCCTATGTCCCTCTGGGTCTAATTATGGCTGAACAGTGCAACAACAATAGAATTTAGCTGGCTGTAGTGCATTTCACAACATGCTGCCAAGGTTAAAACCACTCAGCCACTACCTAGACAAGTTCCCTTATGCAGGGAGCTCTGTGCCTGTAATACACACAATCCAAAAGACAAATGACCCCCTCCTGCATTATCCTTTCCCCCCTCAATTTAGACAAACACTGTTTCAGGTGAATTCTGCATTTGACTGCTGCCGAACCATCCAGCTTAAATCAAAACTCATTATTCTGCTTTTTTCCGTTCCATAATCCATTGCTTTAAACACCAAATAAAATATGTTAAGTGCCAGAAACAGAGTAGATCAATGGCTTTTTTTACTTCAGAATCTACATTTCTTCTCCTTGACTTGCTCTTAGTTCTCAGAATCCTCCTACAGTTGCTGTCTTGATAGCATCTGTAGTTTGAAGGCTGTGAGTAACCAGTTTCTGTTATGCCTTTGAACACACAGACACACATCCACTCAGATGCACATGATGATGATGAGCATGTTGAGAGATGCTATCAGTTGTAAACAGATCTCTCAACCGCAAATAACTCAAGAGCGAGGGCCAGGAATGACTGCTCATAAGCAATCCCAGCATCTTTGTTCTCGTTCAATAACCAGATGCAGAAAAAGTTCTAAGGAAGGAGAGAGCAATACTGCAGATGTTCACAGCATTTGCAGCAAAGCTGGAAGGGTGGCAAACCAGTGGTGAGGAACAATTGATCTGTTGCAGAAAGAAGCTGTTATCGCTGCTGGAGCAGGGTGGGGAATAGGTAATGGGTGTCATCATGCTATGAGGAACACTTCTGTCAAGCCGAGATCATTTGTACTCCTAACGCTGTCAGACATCTCTAAATGCCACTTTGCAGCCTGCCTTCAGATTTTGCAAAGCACAGCCCACAAATGAAGCTCCACAAACAGTTGCAGGAAGTCCAGGGCAAATTGTGCTCATTATTTTTCACTATTATCAATACAAGCATAATGAGACAGTGCCTTGATACTACGGTCTGGAGACACTGAGCAACCAGTTACCTTTAAACACTCAATAGCTCTGAGGAGTCTACAGACCAATAAGCAAGGTTCAGAGCTGCAAGGTATGTCAAGCTGCAGGGATGATTACACCTCTACAGAAGCTACTGCATTTATTTACAGTAGAAAACAGGAAAAAATACAACATAGTAATAACCTGAGCTCCCCAAGAGGCAGAGTCTACTATCTCTATGCTTGAACACATGCCTTCAATTCAAACCCAGAGTTTGGCAGCTCCTGCACTGCCTTTCCTCATGCCAAGGCTCAAGATGCATTACCAGAAATCAGTCCCTTGTGTTTGCAGAGCCCAAGTAGGTGATGTTTCATAAAGAGGAGAGATGTTGGGTTGCAGGCTTAGCACAGAGACAGGGCATCTCATACTCTAACTTGTGCATTTCTTCAAGAGTTTTAGCATCCCATTATCAGGATGAGAAATATGCCCAGGCTGCCAAGCTGGCTCGTGCCACTGGCTGCAATGCTTGACAGCTTTCTTGGCGTGTTTTCTTCCCCCCTACAGTTGCCCAATTCAACCTGATTCATTCTAAGGTGATAAATGCATAGGTTGATATCTCACGGGGATTTGCAACTCAAGCTAGACCTCCAAGTCACTGGTGCTCTTGGAATGGAACTTGAAAAGAGCCTGCCCACTTACTTACATTTTGCCTTCTTTGTGCCAGTTTTTAGGATCAAGATCCAGTTCTGCAAAAACACATTTGAAATTATAAGGGAATTGGTTCATGGCCAGAAAATTCCTTTTGTAGGAGCATATTGCTCAAACCACTTTAACAGGTCTGATGCTGATTTTGAGTCGAGATTGGAAGTATCAAAAGCAAGAACTGTGGCATTCAAAGGACCCTCTAACCTGGTGATGCAAATTGTCTATGATTCCCTTGACACATCAGCTTACAGACTGACATTCCTGTCCTTGAAGGTATGGGAAATTTAGGATTTACAAACAGGCGTTTTTCCTGACTATGACATTTTTCTAATGGGTCTCTTGTCACTGTCTGTGACTGCCTTATTCACAGGCATTGTAGAGAGTTTGCTGTTCACTGAGAGGACTGCTTTGTGTGAGCAGATCTCTTGGGGTCAAAAAAAGTTCTCTACATCAACAGTCAGTACACCGATAGTCAGATCTATGCCTACAGATCAGAGCTTGAAGGTATGAACACAAGAAACTTTACTCTGAAACACCTGGAAGGAAGCAAAGAATAGCAGGGACACTGTCCACCAGTTCATCAGCAAGAGACAGTGCATGTGTGTCCTGCAGGTAATCATCAGCCAAAAATGCACTGAATTTGAAAGGGCTACTGACACTTGATGATGTGATCTTCCACATTCTTTCCTTCCAGGAAAATAGGAGACAGTCAGGCTGAGATCCTTGTTTCTCCCTAAATTAGTTTTTTTTTTTCCTTTACAGTGTTTTCTTTAAGAGAAAATAAAAGTATCTTTCAACAAAAAATTAACCAGCAGACCCAGAGACTGGCTGATGAAACGATGTCTAAAGCATGCACAGACCTAGACTAATAGATCCAGCAATTCATGTGGGTGAATTATTCATGTAGGTGCACTGATTACCATTGATTAAATTACGTCACCAAAGAGAACAGTATCAGAAAAGAGAGGAGGGGTCAATTTTATGTAATATTTCAGGCCTTTTTCAAGGAACAGCTCTTCCTTGTAGCCCAAATGTGTGTTCCTTATCTTTGTCTACCAAGAATGAGTGATTATGAATGTTAATCTAGCCTAGCGTAACTTCTGAATAACAATGAAGGAAACTCAGCCTTGAAAAGAACACATACTTGTGTCAGTCCAGACTTGTGTCTCAGACATTGAAAATATTTTGTGAACATACAAAATCCTTTTCACAAAAATGTTAATGTTATACTTATCTGAAAAGGAAGCTTTATTTTGGCTCTTCCAAATGCTGGAGTTCAGCTTGGGGTTCCCTACCTTTGACCACACTCTCCTCATAAAGGTCAAAAGATGACATGCCAGAAAAGTAATTCTACATAACAGCAACTAATGTACTTGTAGTTTTTTCTGGCTTTTTTATTTCTGTCATGAAGGCAATATATTCTAAGCAAAAACATCCAACTTAGAAGAAAAATTCACATTGTGTGTGTCATGGCTTCAAAACCTCCAAACTTACTAAAGAGCAGTAACTTAAGAGTCTTATTTTTTTCATAATTGAGAAGAATCCTGTTCTTTTTAAGTCGAGTTCTGACAGATAAGATGGGCAAAGTGCCATTGAGTAGACTGCAAGTTTTCACAATAGTTCTGGAAAGTTAATGAGTTTTCAGTTTGCTCTTCTTTTCTGCTATTTATGCTTATGTTTTGGGCCTATTCCACTAAAATAACGATGGGTAAAACATAAATATCTATCCTGGTATTGAGCTGCTATGGTAAATATTAGGAAGTTTCCAGTATACTTACAGGAAAAAATCTACTTAAGTGTGGACTGGTACAACCCCAGTTGACAAAGGCTGCACATGGATGCAGACACGGAAACAGAGAGAAAAAAACCACACAGGTGAGAAAGAACTTCAAGAAGCAACTTGAAAAAAGAAAAACCTGAAGTGATGAATCATTAATCCAAAACATGTACTGCTTTCAGTATCAGCACAACTTCTAACGTTATACCTTTCCATGTATTCTGCCAGTTGTCATTTTCCAGATTTTCTCATTCAAACATATACCTAATACCATTCATTTGTTAGAGAATTTTTTAATTATTTTTGAAGTGCAGCATATGGATGTCTTCTATTTTTTTTATACCACACATATCTTGTTCTAAACTTAGAAGTTTCCATAGTTGTCATTAAAAAGCACGTAGACAAAATATTTTATGGTATCTATAATAAATGCAAAGAAATCAATACAAACAAAACTTGGCTTAGCAAACTGTACATACATAAATATGTTCTTTGTTTTTCAACTTGACATTCAACATTTTTTCCTCATAAAAACTTCTGCAATCTTATTTATTACATCCATTTTTTTTTACACCTTAAAAAATGCTTCTCAGATTTACACCTTGTGCATCCAAAGCAAAAGTTAGAATACCATGCCTGAAACAGAAACCACAGGGAGTAATACATTGCCATACAAGATTCTTTAAAACTGTATGTTACAAATGCTCTAAAATTCCTTAAGCATTGGTTATTTTGTATACTGTAGATACTGAGAGGGTATTTAACAAAGACTGGCTAATGGGTCATTTAGAGCAGCACACAGGAAAGGATCTACAGTACCAAGTCCTTGGCTATGCATAGTACAGGGCAATGACCTGGATATAAAGTGGCTAAAAGATCCCAAAAGCTGTACAGAAGAGGCTTTCCTCAAATACGTCGCATCCTCCGTAGTACCCAGGATGCGAGTATTGAAATGATGCTACTCAGGTAATACGTTGTGCATCTGAACACTGATGCGTTTTGAGCTGAGTGCCAGCAGAGAAAGATACGGGCACAGTGGTGGCTACAGCAGACAGGTAAACCTGCCACGCTGAAAACCCTGTCACCCTTTAAAACCATCCTGCTCCCAGCCAGCACTCCAGCAAGGTCTCCCACTGTCTCACAGGTCTCCTTCACAATGGAGGAGGACCATTCATGTATTTTAGCATGGGGTGGAAAGAGCGGGCAAAGTTGTTTGCCATAGCACAGCTGTAATCCTCCTCGGTCATTGGCACCAGGCACGCCAGCCCGATCAGGAGCAGCAAGAGGAGCTGAAGCGGCAGAGCAGCTCTGAGGACTCTGAGGAAGAAGGACGGGCACTGCCACGCTGGCCCAGCCTCAGAAGGGGAGGAACCTGAGCCACCTCTTGTGGACCTGAGAAAAGAAGATGGACAGTTGAATATACTAAAACATTACTGCAGCAGAGGTTGCCCTTGGGCACTCAACCTCCCCTGAAGGCCAGTTTACAATTTGCACAGACTTTGATTGACAACTGCAGAGGTATTTTTCACTGAACATGCTATTTCCCTAACACTCTTAAGAGACCCCATATTTCAAGACTGGGTAGGAAAACACCAAATGATCACAACAGAAGGGGCTTTGTGACCCCACAGCCCTTTTATCATTTATGGGGAGGACTCTCCACTTAAAGCACTGTGCTATAGAGAAGGGGAAAATAAAAGGTGGGCCATACCTGTCATATTTGTTCAATGCACACTGTCTAAAAAGGCAGCCTTCTTGTTTAAAATGGCCAGTTGCATTTGATTTGCAGAAGTTTCTACATTTGTTTATGTATAAGGTATCCATGAGGGTATAATGCACTGAGATTCAGTTACATCATCTTCAGTCAATCAATACACCAATATGCAGGTAATGGGGACTTATTTTCTACAAAGCACATTGTATTTTGATTCTTGCACAGAATAAGCAGTTAAAATCTCTCTGCTCAACTGACTAGACACTATCAGCTCCCAAGTGATTTTCTCCCTTATCTTGATGGATCTGACTTGAAATGGCACATACCTATCACATGTCTGTGAGGCAGGAGAGATCTAACACAAATATTTCCAACGGGACACTTCAAAAATCCATTCTATTACTTTAATGAAGGATAAAGACACAAATTTCACATTTTTCTTTCTGACTGAAACTGTCAAGAGCTGAAAAGAGTGGCTAGGAAAGATTAAATCTGATGGTCTCAGTGTGCTAATTAAATGGGATGGGAAAATAAATACTGTATTTCAGCATAAGCCAAAAATGGAAGAACTCAGAGCCTTCAAGTAACTTGCTTCAAGAACTCTGCCATTAGGACATTAGGTCATGAATTTTGTCTCAGACATGTTGCTATAAAACATTTGCATGGTTGCTATGATTATGAAGCCTCAGAAAACCAATGGTTTCCTAGAGTTTAAGAGATAAAAATGCTCATAAGAAGATGTGGGAAATCAGGCTTATTGGCTGAGGTCAAATGCTCCCCAGTAAAGTAAGTATGGGGTGATGTTTCCTTAGTGTTTCTTTGACTTCCCCTTGTTCTTTTGATCCTATCTCCCTGATAAATCTGAATCTGTGTGGGGAAGCATCCAAAAATGAAAATACCATCTTCAAAACAATGCCAAGCTTAGCAAGGGTTTCCTTCCCACATGTTCAGAAAAGAATTATCTCTATGCTTGAGATTATTTTATTTTCTTGTTCACGTACGTGTAGCACCCCACTATGAAGACCTGAACAAAGCCAGGCGGATTTGGTAACGTTCAGATGACCAACAGATACATAAACACTCAGATATGCTGAATGATTAGCTTGAACTAAATATCCCAGGAAGTAGTGATGATCAAAACATCAGATCTTGTGGTTTCTGAATCCACACTGTTGTAGCCCAGATGGAAAGTTGCTTATTGCATAACGTAGGATCACGTATTATAAAGAAGATATAGAAAGGACATGGCACATTGAACAGCATCAGAGCATTCCGTATTAAAGTTCAATTAGATCAGGACTTCTACTGTCTGAGAATAGCAAGACAGAAAGTTAATGGACTGAGGTAGGAACAAAGGGAACAAGGAGTGCTTAATTACCTTCTAAGCATTTGATTGCACAGCCTACGTATTTACAAGGCTCTCACTGTATAGACGTTATTAATCCAAATCAAAAAACGGCCACATTTCTGCAGTTGCTAACCGGGGCTTGATAATGAACAAAGTGTCATTTTGTTCACTGGCCCAGAGTTACTCTGAGGCAACACTGGGTGTCAGAATGGGAATTTCCAAAAGGCTGAATCAAAAGGAAGCAAAGTTAATACCTGGTTTTTCTTTTCTTTTTCCTATGCCTTTAGTAGCACATAGCACAATCTAGCACTTCTTGCTTTGTGTTTTTAAAAAAAAAAAAAAAAAGAAAAAAGAGAGAGAAATGGTGTATGTAAGCTTGCATTGCTGATCTCAAAAAGGAACATCAACTTTCTTTCAAAAATGACAACAATTGATGGCAAACCATTTTTTCTGTGGTGAAGTAGGGTATTGAAGAATAATAATGCGTGGAAACAATTAAACAAGCAAATAATGAAATGTTACCAAGACATTTTCAGAAGGGGAGTTATACAAAGTTTGAGTGCTGTACCGCCTGTATTTATGGCAGGTACACCTCTGCAATCTACATAATTGGCTGAAAAATGGAATGGGTCAGCTTAGAGTATTTCATGGATTTGCTAAGGAGACATGGTTAAAAATATACATTGTTAATTAAAAAAGCTCACTATTTTTAAGGACAGAACACCTATTTAGTCTGGCAGGAGAAGGGAAAGCTGAAGTACTGTGTGCCACTTCGGAGGAAAATGTAATTTCTGTTCCGTGGGCTTGTCTCTTTAGCTGTCTCTTCTGACTGCTCCACCATTTGTCACACTGTGAGGAGGGAAGGAGGTAGGACCATCTGCTACTCACTCCACTACACAATTCCTACTCAGCAGATGAAAGAGGGAAGCACAGCCACAGTCGTGGCCAACAGTAAGCTTCTTCATGGCCAGAAATTTTATATATTAACCTAAGTGCAAGCAATAGTTACCCTTACTTTGAGAGTTTGTAATGTCAGTGATATTGGAACTCTTCTATAAACATTTCAAGAGAGGAGAAGCTAATTTACCAGGCTATAGATAGGATGGTCAAAGTGAACTTCAATTTCAGCTCAGAGGGGAACCTTCTTGTAAAGATGATTGCTATTTTTTTTCCCAAGGAAAATATGGTTGATGTAACCTATTCGTATTGCAGTAAGCATCTGAATGCTTTCAAAAAGGAATTTATCATTCAAGGGAAGCTGATAGAAATAAATAAAGTGAGTTTAATGGTAAGTGACTAATGGAATAGAGAAAACAGGCTTACATTGAAAGAGGCACTGCTGGCCTAGTAGGATGTTATTTACTGCAGTTAATCAAGAATGGGCCTTAATTTAATATCTTTATTAAAAGAATATTGCACAAAGTATAAGAATAGTAAATTTCATCTGTATGATGACAGATGCTGAAGGTCTTTGCAAATACCAGACAGGATTGGCTTCTTGGACAGAAAAAAAGTGGGTGAATCCAGTAAGTTTAAGCAGCAGTTATATATGATGTTTAAGTAACAAGCACCAAGTGACAGTGAGGGAGATAACTGAGAAGAGAATCATGGCAAGCCAAACCCAAACTGTGCGTTTGAGCTACCTTGTAGCCATGAATACCATTTTGTGGGCAAAGGCATAAAGAGTGATGTGGTTTGGTTTGTTCCAGGAACAGCAAGTGACCTTTAAAGATCCACTAGTCATTTTGGGAGGCTTCGGGAGAGCAGGAAATGGAGGTTGGCACTAGGGCACGAGGACTTGAATAGAGCTGCTCAAGAGAGACAACGTAAACAACCTGGAGCAAAATGAACTACTATTTTAATCTTTTAACATTTTGATCACCTCAAAAAGATTCACAGGCACAGATCCAGGTGTGCACTTATGACAGTTCTATTAAACTGATGAAGAAAGAGGAATTGCTTTTTGGACTTGCTTTCCCACCTAGCACACAATTACTAGTACTGCTTGGATGAGACTCCAATTAAATCCACAATGTAATGTCTAGTCTAAGCCTGCACCTTGCTTAGCATCACACTATGTATGTCTGTCTTTTTGCGGTGATAATGGAGAAAGCAAGGCGATACGACACTTGTTATACACAAAGAATGGCCCCTCTAATTTTTTAGATGAACTTTTCTCCACAACTTCTTGTGTGAAAAATCTTTTAGGATTGACTTTATTTCTCCTTTATACTAAAGTCTAACAGGGTTCGCTGATCCAGTGCAAGATCAAACACAAAGTACTCTGATCAGAGGCATGTCAAAATATTAAAGAACATAGTGACAGCTTGTACCACATTATCAGTTAAAACCACATTATACATCAACCACAACCTGTCTGGCTTGTGCATTTGATTAAGTTTCCTATTCAGCAGTGACTCATTCGTATTCCATGCTTGTCTGAATGACAAATTGAACATTGTGTTGTGCTGCTACAAGATGTGTTAATAAACAGTGCTGGAAAGCCTTGATCTGAAAGGTGCTGCACCAATGCCACTGCTAGAACAGGGGTTGATCTCAAAGCTGCAAAGCACTGCTAGCTGCTCTTTGAGCAACCAGAAACACCTACAACGAGAAACCTCAGAAGGCTGGCAGAAGTGGTTTGACTGCACGGGAGAGTGGAAAAGCGCACACAATGTGTTCCTTGAGTACAATGGTGCTAGTGCAAGCATGCTGATCTGTCAAACACATCGGCCCCTCCTCCTCGCTGTTAGTGGCTGCAGAGTAAAGCCCCTCTCCTCCCTTGTTTTCCTCCTGACAAAAAACAAAACGTCAAGCTTCATAGCAGACTGGAGCTGAATAATTAGCTCTCTTTCTCCATCAGACAGAAAGATGGAGTTTACATGTATCCCCTATTTTCTATGTGGTTTCCTTTTGTTATAAAGGTAAAAAAAAATCCTTAAAAATTGACAGCTTCTTAGTGCGTGTGGAAGCAGTAAAAGATACTTTACCTGTTCTATCTGTTACATGGTTTTACAACTGTGCCGCTTCACTCACGGTCCCTAATTACACATGTAAAGCAAACTTTTTGCAAAGAAGTGTTTATGTAAATATCTCCGTGGGCAAGTAGTTTTGCTCTTTACTTCATTTATAATGAGAATAATTTTGCTGATTAAAGTCTTGATGTTGCTCATGAAAAAAATAATACTCTTAAGGTATCTTTTTGTCTGCTTTTTTGTGGCTCAATCACTGTATTAAATCCAGTGTTCTCTGACTCTAACAGGAGTTATGTAAAAAAAAAATTACTTAATTTTGTATTTTCTTCTTTCCAACGTAAAATCTTTGACTCTAACAGGAGCTATTTTAAAAATAAATCAGTTCATTTTTGATAGGCAGAGAATAAATGAGATTTATTATTAGATTTAATAAAAAAAATATACCTTAATCACACTTCCTGATTATTTTAACAGTGTGTAAGATGCTAAATTAGCAAAAGATGTCCTCTTTACACACGTTGGCTTGCTCATTTGCCTTTTTTTTTTCTTTTTTTAACTACATAATTGTAGAGGCTAGTAAACCAATCAGTGAAAGAGCAAAGGTACACACATCACACTGACAACAACAAGAATGCAGAAGCACTGTTAGCTGCAGAGACGACAGGTTGCTGGAGACACTGTGGAAAGCAAGGAGCTGTAGCTGCAAGCCTGCTCTCTACTGGTCAGACAGAAATGGGGCAGTGCTGCTCCTGGAGCAATGCAGGGATGCGAGCACTGGGCAAGCCATGGCAATGTTAGCATGTTATATTGCAGTCACCTGAGGAGGGGAGAGAAAGTGATCCCAAGTCTCAATACTCTCAAATTCTGACTTTTAGTTTTGAGGCTAAGGTATTGAAAACCCACAAACTGAACAAAACGTTTCAGAGAAAAAAAAAAGGAAGAAAAAAAGAAATAAATAAATAAAGAAAAGGATGTTAGTATGTCTCATCCAGATCTGTGGGTTTTGTGAATTCTAGAATATGATACTGGCCTATTACCTGCCTTAATTTAATATCTAGAGGTAGAGAGGATGATAGAAAGTGTTTGCCATGAACTTACTAGCATTCCTCTTAAATCATGCCAAAACAAAATAATCATTAAATATCATGAGTGTAAACACACAATCACCCTGTTCAGGCATATGAAAAATAAATGTTGATTTCATGGGATTTCTGTGAATCACAAGCTGTAGATGTCCAAGGATTAGCCTGTATCTCTGTTTAACAAAGAATTTGAAGTAACTGAAAGTCCCTTTTGCTAAATGATTAACAAAAGGGAAGTTACCACTTATGTAAGTCCTGACCACCAGATGGAGTCGGTGCAGGCTGAAAGGAATCATGGCCAATTTCTATCATCCCCTTGGTGTTCTAGAACAGAGTGCGGAAACCAGGAGAATAAGGTACCTGCTATGTGGACTGCTGACAGAGGGTCCAGGCTGTGAGAGACTACATTTGCCCCGTGGCTGTTTGCAATGAACAGGGGGTAAAGAAAGAAGAATGTTCAGTCCAGGCAAATAAAGACAAGCTACTGATGAAACTAAATTAAAAGTGCAGCAAAGGAAACAAAAAAAAAAAATCAAATGAAGTGACCAATACCCATGGAACAAGGAAACTGGCTTTTCTTTGCACCTAGCTGAGTATGAAAATTATTGGAAGGTACATAGGGAACTCAAAAATAACAGTTCAGACATTATGTTTATGAACAGTAGGTCTGGGTTTTAAAAAACGTCTCTAGAAATTTAGTTCAAATAATTTGTAATATGAAATACATGAAATCTTATTAAGATGGATATGGAAAAATATACAGATTTAAAAATGCACATGCAGAAAAATCAATATTCTCAAGGAAAAAAGGTCCTCCTTTGACAAGTTCTGCCTCTCCTCCACCCCACAATTTTGAAGGCCAAATAACTGGAGGTGCATTCTTGCACTCACAGCTATTTGCTGGATTATTTAATGCAGTTAGATGTTTACAATTCTGATTGTATTTTTTTTGTATTAGTATTTATTTCTTTAGCATCAGCATATTAGGCACCGAAACTCTAAACAGTATCACTTCAGTCTTCAAAACTGTGTGCATGCAGAATCCAGAAGCTTGAAAACTAGACCCAAGGAATCATACAACTTAGCTATGAATTATGGACAAAAAAAAAAAAAAAAAAAAAAAAAAAAAAACNAAAAAAAAAAAAAAAGTAGTCACGTACATTAACAATAACAAATTAAGAGACAGACAAATCCTTATTAAAATATTAAGATGAAACCTATCATAATTCTAAATGCTCTCTAGACAAAGATTTTATGGTAAAATACTTTTTTGTTTCCTGTAATGGTCAGGCAACCTTCAGTTACATCTGTGATATCAGAGTTATAAATTATTTAGGTTTAAATTTAAAAGACAAAAGCATTAACCTTTGAAATAAAATGTTAAGGTTTATATTCTCCTTTGGAAAAGCCAGTATTCCTTTACATTCTCATACTAGCATCTAAAAGGAAACTAGTGAATGTAAACAAAAATTAAAAAAAAATCAATTTCAAGAGCCATAAATTTATCAAGACAGAACTCAGAGGCTTTACAAAAAAGTGCAAATGGAAAAACAAAGCAAAACAAAACCAAACCAATCTGATTGTCTTAAGAACTAAGGAAAAAAGCAAATTAATTAACCAATAGAATTGCAGAAAAAGACAAAATAATTGCAGTTCCAATTTGGGCTCAGAGTATGGAAGTGTTAAGTACTAGGCATGTATTGCTATATTTCTTGAATTTTGTGCCAGCGATGTAAACGGACAACTCCAGAGTTGCCATCATAGCCATTGATTAGGTCCTGCACAACTAGCTGGTTTAAATAATGTTTTGTGCCCTTCAGCTCTACTTAGCCATTCATCCAAAGTCTCAATAAGACCATCTGGAACCTGCATCGGAAGTAACAAAAAAACTTATTGAGATTCTTGATGAAGCAGCTCTGAAGAGAAGGCCAAACAGAAATGGAGGACTGATTATACCAGACAAGACCAGACTTTGGGGTGCTGCCATCACTAGAGCAAAATACAAGAGACACGACATGCCATACCATGGTAAACCAACCACACTGACAGCCCTGGTTTCAGATAGTATTTACCACTTCTGATTTCATGCAGGATGGGATATGCAGCAAGGTTGGGGAAAGCAGCTGTGTTTTGCTTTTGGTTTACGCCATTTCCTTTCCTAACAAGTGAGAAGGGGTGACTTCCAGCTGGCTAGAACTGCTGTAGACATCTAGAGCTCCCACTGAAGAGGTGGAAGAAAATAAATGACGTGAAATTACCGTTCTCTGTCTGCTTGGAGTGCTTCTTCCAGATACAGGACTCACTGAGCCTGATGTGTCTAACTCATCGGAAGACCATGAGGACAATTCCTAAAGTTCAGAAGGAACGGAGCTCAGAAATACAGCAACTAGCTGTACAAGTAAGCAAACTATAAAAATTACCCTGAGTGAAATTCCAGCAGTTATTTCCAAGGCAAATAAAATAAAGCAGCTAAATTTTGTAACCAAATTTTAAAGGACTTAAGGCATTACATGTTTTCTCTGTCAGCCCTAAAGGAACAGAAAAGCAAACAGTAGTTAAAACTTCATTTTTTTTAGGTGACATATTTTCCACCAAAGTCAATACAGGGGAAAAAACAGTTGTACTGGCTGTGCATTACAAGAAGAGTTTGGTACTACCACGATTTTAATTAAACAGGCAAAAATCCACTAGAAGGAGGGAAGAGCCGAGTTCTTGTGCTTTAAGCCCCTGCTAATCCAAGACTTAAAAAAAAAAAGTTAACTAAAGGAGAGTCTTGAAATCTTTACTTTATATCTGTCACTGCTGGCAAAGATGCATGTGTAACTCCCTCTCACATACCCTGGGATACACGACAACTTGAAATGATTTGGACTATAGCTCAAAGCTTAAGAGGCACATATGAGAGACTCCTTACCCTATTATAGAATTTATTTTATGCTTTTTTTTCTCCCTTTGACAGAGTGCGTATTAATGCCCTTTCCAGTGACAACTGACATACTATAATTTTCAGTACTGCAACTGGAATAATTATCTCATATACTTTGCCAGTTGACTGATTCAGTAATAGCAGGGTAAACAAACCAAGAAGTTCAGTAATTACTGCTATACCAAATAGAAAAATATTACTGAATTAAAAAACCCCACCATATCAGAAGAGATATTTACATTAGGAACTTTAAGATTACTTTATGATATTCAAGATTACATGTTCCATCTTGATAAGCACTGCAAACCACAGAAACAGAGCAGCCAACAGCACTTTTCAGAGAAAGGCAGTCAAAACAGCAGGAAACACGCTCAGTGAACAGAAAGGAATAAAAAGATGTGACTTACCAGTTGACTACTTGAAATGTCTAGAATTTTCTCTAGGTCTTTAATATGACGTGTGACCTCTTTCAAGAGGAGCTTCAGTCTGTTTCCAATGACATGTACCTTTTCCTTGGCTTCAAGACAATCCTTGCCTTCAGCATTGACTAGCAATTGGCAAGACATATCTTGCAGTGACGCCACCTTCAACTGAGACTCCAGCAGTTCACGTCTGATTTGCTGTTGCCAAGGCAAGCATCACATTTTTTTAATAGCAGTTAAAAAAAAAAAAGGAAAAAAGCTAGAATTCACAAAACTTAACACTTGAAATTAAAGAAATGGAAAAAAAAGAGAAGCAATACAAATTTCTAACCTGACAGGAAGATATACAGAGGCCTAGTAGTTGTCTGAGATTTAAAATCACATGTTGTGCTACTAATGAAAGTGAGTGGTGTTCCCTACCAAGGTAAAGCCAGTCACTGACACTGGTCCCACAGCTCTGTGTTAGCACACAATGTACAGTGCTAACCGTCAAGAGAGAGAGAAATCTGATTAGATGCTTTTCTGGTGATGTGTTTTGGGAGAGAAAAGGGTGATTATAGTCATACCATCAGAAGTCTGTGATGATCCTGCAGTATTTCTGAGTCCAGGTTTGGATTGATGGGCACAATCTCATTTTTTCTTCTGTCAATATTCTCCAACCAAAGCAGCAAACCATGGCTGAGTTCATGGAAATCCTGCAAATGATGAATCATGATTTTAATAGGGTAGCAAAATATTCCAGTCAAATTCAGGTTTTTAATTTATCCTGTGATACATCCTACTAGATAAATAAAATAACTTCCACAAAGCGTACAATAGACTATTAGAATACTATTCCAGAGACGACAAATTTAGTAAATATTGGCCTGTAAATACATGTTTTAGGTAGCACAGGTGCATCCTTCAGAAAAACATATGCCAAAACTGTATTTTGTCTTCCATGGGCAAGTTTCAGATGGATCGTGAGCACACCAGATAACTAAATGGTTTATACTTTCAATATATGGAACACTGACAATTTGAAATAGGCACAGTACAGACCTGGCACTGTATTAGTGCATCCTGCAATGAGCTGCGCCACTCTTCGATCATGACGCACACGTGCTCCCAGCGCACGTTCATCTGAGTCAGGCGCTCCTGGAGCTTCTTGCTCTCCTCGCTGTCTGACTGAGTGAACTCTGAGCTGCACAGATTGATGGATAAGATGATTGCTTTGCGGTTATCAATTGCCTTCTGCAGCTCCTTGATGATAAGACAAAGGGGAAGAAAGAATGGAAATTGTTAAAACGTGACTTTCAGAAAAAAAAGCAGAGAGGGCATCACAAGACTGCAATGATTTGCCATCAGCAGCTGCAGAAAGGCACCATACCGTAACAGTCCTTTTACTCTGGGTATGACATTTCTGTGCTCACTCTGTGACTCTGCAAATATTCACTCTTTAACATGTACTAAAACTTTACTGTGGGCATAAACAAGACCAAGCCAATTAAACTTGCCTTAAAAGCCTGAAGTCAGAGTTGAATTTTAAAGATCTGGCTCATGTTTCAGATATTTTAAAGACAGAGGAGGTCCAACAAAATTTAAAGATGTAGCACAACTGTGTTTTAGCTCACAATAAAACTTTTGCCCTCACTTCTCAGTTTTGCTGATAAACATGAAAACCAACATATTTTCAAGTGGAAACTGCTGTCATCAGTATTTTAAAATAAAAGCTTTTACTGAGAGAAACAAAAACATACAAAGAGCATAAAGAACTTCAGTTTATAGAAGCACAACTTGTATAAAAACTCTGATTTGTTTACATTGGAAGCCACAAAAGAAACCCCACCTCTTTTGGTCTGGAGGGTACTAATGGCCTTTCAAAGAGAGGGTGAGATAAGAACAGAACTCTTATGAAACATCCCGTTTTCCACCTACATTACAGCATTTACTTAAAAGCACGATGTCACAGTAACCTCTGCAGTACTTATAGCAGCTATATTTGGATTACAGTGAAGATCAGCATTGACATGCTTCACATGGATCACTGCCGGAAACAGCCCTTACTGTCTGTTCACCTCACCCCTGGCATGAAGCACAGTGCATTTTGACATTGGGTTCCATATTTTCGTGCCCACACTTGTAAGGTACTAGCAACTGAATGTGAAGTTGTGGGCCACCACATTTACAGATCTTTATAGCTGTAAAATATACAGCAGAGGTGAAAAAGTAACATTCAGATCTTGATGCACCTGAGATGACAGAAGAAGAAAAGGAATGTTGCAAAGGGGCATCAATTTTTTCTTATGTTGCACTGGTGACACTGGGTAGGTTACAACCCCTTCGGACTCTTTCTCCTTCCTCCACACAAAGCAGTATTTCTCAATGAGGCATTTCTTTTGAAGCAGCTATTTTGTTACCAATTTGAGTAGAAGACAATCTATCAAACTTGGCACTTTTTTTTTATTTCATCAGTTTGGGTGACATCAGGAGTTATCTGTACATTCTGGAATTACAGAATTGCCACAGAATTACTATTCCAAAACTTCATTTGGATTGCCAGTGGTACATCTTCCTGCCAAAAGGGGATTGAGAAAATCACTTTCCTAGTTACCTTATCAGCAGCAGTCTGCTATGTGGAGCAAACCAGCCGCAATTATTGGCAACTTCTTTAACATACCTGTTGCACTCGGTTTTACAAGGTAACTCATGTGAATGCGGGGAAGCGTGGGGATTGAGAGCTGACCGCGTTCACCCGAAAACTGTCCCTGGCAGGGGATCAGCCCGGTGGTGCATTATAGCACTCTAGCTGGCAGATTTCTCTCACCCGTGCCGGTGGAAGGCACTAAACACATGCACACACCTTAGCTAGGATAGCTCATGCGTTACCAGAGACAAAGAATCTGGAGGGCACCTTGTTTGGATTTATTCCGAAGCAGACAGCACAGCACCAACAGGAGAGCCAAACACAAAAAAGAGCGAGGCACACTCAGGCACTCACCTATATGGGGTCACAGAACCAACTATCCAAGGGCCCAGGGGCAGAACACAGGCGGGACTAAGGCATGGGAGCCAATGGGGAAATTCTGGGGGAGTGGCGAGGGGGCAAGGTTTCTCCTTTCATCATGAGTCGGAGGTGCCCACCATTTGGGGACTTCAGGGGTCTCTTGCCCCTTGGGCTTTACCTCAACACTCATGGAAAAGAGCAATAAAACTCACTTTCAGTTTTTTAATTCTGAGCTCAATTGTTTGTATGTCAGTGCTGAGATCAAGGCGGTGGAGCTTCTCCAGTTCCTCTTCAGTTTCTCCCAGCCAAGCCCAGATGCTGTTAAGGTCAGAGTTGAACTGCTGCCATTGCTGAAGGTTCTGCTTCATCCTCAGCTCCTTGCTTAGAGCTTGAGCCTGGATTAATTCCCATCTTTCAATTACACCTGGAATTACAAACACAAAATTCAACAAAAGCCAAAAATCCCCACTAGCTACACAGATACAATTGCATGAGTTGAATACTGTTCAGGACAAAAAGATGCTCCATAAAAACCCTAAGCCACAAATTCTAACCACACTAAAAACTAAGTCAGATTGAAGAAAGTGATGTTAGAGAGAAAGAATGAAGAACCTGGATGATTTCAAACAGCAGGCAATTTTATTGCTTTCTAACGTCAGACTTCTATGAGCAGAATCAGGTGAAAATAATTTTCTTTATTGTAGGCAGATAATCTTAGAGGTGAAAGCTAGTATTAGAAGAAACAAATGATGACTTAGGTGTTTTGTACAGCAACATAAGCAACCTTTTTCATGAGAAATCTTACTACCAGAACCCACTGCATCCACAGGGACTTTCTGAAAGGCTTAGGGTTATGCCTCATGATATGAAGGGGTTTTTAAAATGGATTTGTATGCCTAAACTCTTCATAGGGCATACACAAGGAATATGTATGACTTACTATTCCTATTCCTATTAAAAGATGTTAAACAGAATATGGTAACAGACAGTCATGTAAATATATATGTCAGCAAATAATACCAATGTTTATTCAGAAAAGCTTTGAATGTTTGCTATTTTCCTTTACTGCTTTTCATCAAATGAACTACATGTTACTTACCAGCTGTTTGTGTTTCAGTGCTGTTCATGTTAATGAGTCCTGAAAATTTTTCTTCTTCCTCCTTCAGTTTATATCCAAGCCTTCTTACCGAGTCTATGCTTCCACTGCATTCACCTAGCAGTTTCATCTGTGTTAACAAACAAAATACCCCTTTTCAATATGCACTGTACAGGACCAATTGTATGGGCAGTGCGATTACAATGCAAATTACAGAAATTTCCAAAAGCAAGTATAAGTGTGAAGAAAAAAATCTATTATTTTAAAAACATGTGCTGATCCTACAAAACAAGTATATGGAGACAATAAAGGCTTAAAGCTCAAGTTAAGACTAAACAGAAATAACATAGCGCCATTATGCCAAATCGTTCTAGATGTCTTAGGTGCCATGTTTTCTGAATTTTAAGACACTACGGGAAAGACACTAGAAGATTGATAAAGAAAATTAACCTAAATGTGGAAATACTATAATACATCCAAGCAGCTAATTTTTAAATTCTGTCTGTAATAAAATTGAGTGGTTTAGAGAGAGATTTATCTTCCAGAAAACCTCTCTGAGAAAGCTTTTTAATCAGGGATTCCATACATGCAACCTTACTTATATGATGCATGTTTATAATTCATTAGCAAGATGAATACTGCGCCTGAAGCTATAAAACCTGCTTTTAAAAGCAGAGGAATTTCAAACAAGGGTATCATCATTAGATGGATAAAAGCATGTGTGAGAAAATACTTCTAGGCATCTGCAACAATGTAATAGGAAAATAAATTCCTTAGAATCATGTTCCTCTAATCTTATGCTATTGTAAACACACCAATAACATAAACAACAATAGCATGTGGTTAAGGGTAGCAACCATATGAGTGAGTTTGAGAAGCAGTTACAGCTAACTGCTCTGTTGAAGCAGCTGTATTTCCTTCAATGGCAAAGCTAAGCTTGGAGTGCATATTTGACTGGGGCTCCAAAACACACGCACATATCCTTTGTAAGTGGAATCCAGTTCTGGTCCTGTGGGTGTTTTGCTACGGATGATGTTTTCTGTTTGCTGTATTTGGAAACGACTGGTGTCCAAGGCCTTGTCCAGCTGTCGGATATGTGCTTCCAGGGCACCCGGTTCACCTGTATCACAACCAAAAAAGAGTGTCACTCCAATTTTTCCAAAGCTTTTTTTTTCCCTTGCCCACACAGAATAGATACCAGGAATACTATTTAGATTAGAGAGTAAAGGAGAAATGTTGCAGCAGCAGTATGAGTGGTACAATGTCAAACATAAGTGATAACTAGTTACATTAGCGTTAGCAACCTTCAGAAGATGATACCAATGAACAAGCTTGCCATAAGCATACTGTAGAAGAGTCCACAGTTTAAAGTAGGCTTGCAAATTATTCTGAAGTGACTCTTCCCCCACACTGAATGCCTTGCCTTTTTTTAAAGAGAAAGTTTTCTGCAAAGTGTACTCTAACCTCAGTGATTTTGGAAAACATCTTGCTCCCTTTCAAACACTGTCAAATAAAACCCTGTAACCCAAATCTCCATTTGTATGATCTAAATCCATGTGAAAATCTGGTGTCTTCATTTCTCTTAGTATTATTCCTCTCCACTAAAAAGCAGCAAAATTTGGATCTCCATGAAAGGATCCTATTTGTATACAATTTTAAAAACTGGAAGTGGCATACAAATGCTAAGTGATACTGTTATAATCATATCGTCAAAATCCATACATGACTGGACATCTTGGAGGCCCACAGCAAGTAGTCAATGACTGACTTGGGCAACCACACTAAGCAGCAAAATTTACAGTATTTTTCCAATTATATACTTGACAAAGATCACGCTTAACATATCTGCAAGATGGTATTATTCATTCAAGCTCTTGGGAATCTATACCAGTGTTTCTGAAGCAGGACTAACTTGTATTTTACAGAGGTCAGCTCAATTCTGTAATAAAAATTAGCTACAGACAATTCTAATGTGAAGCAGACTGCAGCCTAGAGGACCACGAGATCCTTCTTACCCGTATTCTATCACTATGCCTGATTTCCATCTGTTTACAAAGACAGTTTGAATTTATTCATGAAGACACAATTAAAAACACGAATAGAAAAGGAGAGCCTTCTGTCCAACTAATTACAGGAAATGGAGCCTCTTGGATGATTAATCTTTTTTCATATAAAACACCACCTCACCCCAAATGGACAGGACAAAGTGCTCAACACTGCTTTTTGCTCATTACTTAAAAAATTTTCACAGGTCAGAAAACTAAACATATTTTTTCCGTAAGTACTGCTATTGCTGCTATTAAGGGTATTACTTATACCCTTAATCAATAATATTATTTCACTAATTTGGGGAGTAAATAAAAATAGGTGGTCAACCTGAGGCTTGTGTCACAGACACTAAGATTTTAAATGTTTGCTGTTCGCAATGAAGTCGTTATGTAAAAAGAGAAAATTTTGAAATCATGAGAAAAGGTATTTCATATGCATGTATTTCCTCCAAGGGAGTCATCTAACAAATGAGACAGTCGGTTTAATCTTGTACAATGAGAAAATAATTTTCCAATATATGAGACTAAGATAAAGACAGTACCTCAACTTGACATTTTGATCACATGAAACAACAACTAACCTAAAAGTTTATATCTGCGTGATAATCCAAGATGTGACTGTGTTAGAAAAAAATAAATGTGAACCCGAAAACTACGTATTGCTCTATACCTTTTCCTTCTGCCTTAAGATATAACAGTGTATTAAGTCCAGTTGATGGACACTGGAGAAAAAAGACCAATCAGATCAGTTTAGTTTAGTTAGCCAAGGTGAGAGGGCTAATAATTCAAACATCATCGTTTCATCCATGCCCCTAATGAGACCTTTAAGCGCAGCAGTAAAGCAGGAGAATACTTCTAAGTTAAGATGCCAATGCTGCCATGTAAGAAATACTTATCTTGTAAGTTGTGAAAAGATAGCAGATGCTAAGAGAAGAGAAAGAAGTTATGCTTGCACACCATGGTGTTTGCATCTGGCTATGCTTAGTCTTTTATGATGCCTACCAGAGATATTTTTGAGGGCGTTTTCTGTGAGTGTTACATAGGCCTCAAGAGTTTCAGGGATCTCTACATCTGAAAAAATAAAAGCACAATCTGAATTGATGGCTCAGCAATGGCCATCTCCTTACAGCAGGAGTCCTTTTCATGGGATGGCTTATATAAATGGTTCCAATAGCAAATATTCTCTCTGGAGAAGGAAAAAGATGAAGACTGAAACGCAGGGAGGCCGCTACAAAGTCTCTTAATATCCAGGCAAACCTGACTCTTTCCAGAGCAATGACCTGGAAAGCAAAAGACAGCCACAAGATCAGAGTAAAATACACTGGTATGTCTTATCCCACAACTAGCTCCATTTGGGCACTTTCACTTGTTAAGATTTATTACACAAAGCAAAAACACTTAGAAAGGATTTCCAACTTCACTGGAGACCAAGACCCAAGATCCCACCTCAGACTAAACACTCATTTGCTGGAGTCTTGCCTGCATAAGGACTGAGTCAGGATTTACTTAAACACTTGACAATTTTCTCTGTGGGTCTCTCCCACAGCATTTCTTCACTAGTTTGCTCTGAAGTTTTTGCCATATCCAGTATAGTTTCTTCTAGTCAGAATAACTTAGGACACAGGGCTGTTAGGGATGACATATTCCATCTGGCAGGCCTCACGCACAGATACACAGCCAATTCCCTGCCGTATCATGCACGCCTTTGCCATTTTCCAAGGCTGTTGTCATCCAGGAATCTCCATCACTGTCTCTAAGGCCAGAGGGCCACTGAGATCACTTAGGAAACACTATTTAAAGTCATCAGGGGCTATTTAAAGTACTTTTCCACAAGAATCTTGGCCACGCAATCACACATGTAACATTTGCCTTTTCTTCACTTGGAGAAAACAAAGCACACAATCTGCCACCATACCTGCTATGCCAGCTGCTCCTCTCAGGTAGAAGTCTTTTTCTTGTCCTCCGTCTTCTTCAGAGTGCAGTGCCCGTGAAACGGCTGTCTCCAGGTCCCTGCTAAGGTCGTAGTCATGATCCCACTCCAGGGGGATGGAGTCCACGCTCGCAGGGGTATCTCGCCCTGATCGCTCACTCCTCAGCGGCTGGGAAAGAGGCAGCGAAAGGTTGGAAGAGGGGTGCGGGGAGAGAACGCTGTCCGCAGATTTGTCATGCCAGCGTATGTCAGAGAGATCTGCTGATTCATCCAGATCCACCTCTCTGTCAGAGAGGTCGTGCTCGTCATCTGTTAGCTAGAAGCATAACGCAAACAGAAGTGATCAATGAAACGTGCAGAGGCACTGCATGGTCAGCCTGGGTCAGTGAAATAAAGTAGCATTAGGTGACAGTCACACTGGTGGGGTTTTTGTTTTGCATCCTTTTGCACTTTCCTTTCATTATTTTTAAAGTGTACTAAAAAACCAAAACAACAAAGAAGATCAAAGTGCCAGCTCATTTTAATTACTCGAGGCACCATAAAGTCTCACATAAGGCAAATATCTCCAGACTTTTACTGATGTTACTTCAATGCAAATATTAAGTTAGAAAAACATTAGGAATCAATTAATAGAAAGCATAAGTGATCTTTATCATGAGCACTGCTCCCACTATGTTATTTCATATTTAGAAACCCCTGGATTTTGTTCCTTTCATTCAGTAGGACTTGAGCTACCAAAAATTGTTTTCCTTCCACTTTCTCCTTTTGTTTTCCTTTTCCACTTTTTGAGCTTCTGTTTAATTCTGGAGACAAATTTCTGTCTCTTCTGATGAGAAAAATCATGTTATCATTGTTTGTTTTTAAAAAAACCTCACTAAGTTGCCAATCAAACTATCTGACAGTGCAGGGATATGTTCTTATGACCAGTACCACAGTGCTACCCCCATGAATAAAGTTCTATAAATCTCCAATCTACATGGATTTTCATGATGATTTACAGAAATTCCAGATCTTGTCAGTTTGCTCCCTGAATAGGACACAAACAGCGTGTAATGAAGGGAGGCAGATGGTCAGAGTTGCAACAAACTTTAACCACAGGACTTTCGGAAAGTTACGTAGGCTTCATTTCAACATCTTTCCTCATTCTCCCATTTGTAAAATGGCAACAAACCAAACAAGTAAAAACATATGTAAATATACACACAGGAAGGCGGATAAGTTTCTTGTGGTAGCGTTCCACACGACCGAAGACCTCTTGGCAGTAACGATGCAGCTCATCTAGTTCTTCTTCAATCACAGCTGCATCCAGGGGCTCGCTTTTCTCAATGAGTTGCTCACCTTGCACGATTATCTGCTCAATTTTGTTGTTGTTCAGTGAAATTTCTTGCTGGAAAGCCTGTGTAAAAGAAAAGCCCATGCTTTATCAACAAAATCAACGTGACAACAATCTGGGTAATTAAGGATGCAAGTTTTTGGAGTTCTATGGAAAGAATGGCGTGGGTAACAAACAGGGATTGTGCCAAATACTCCTCTCATGAGCAACAATGAGCAATTAAATTAAATTTAGCATTCCACAGTCTTTCAAGCCAAAACCAGTGATACTTCATGGTTTACCATCTCATTCCTCACTTGTTGAATTTGGAAAGAAAGCTCTTCTCTAAACAAGCCATGCCAATGACCAAATGTCTAGAATGAACACAAATGCTATACCTAGCACAGTGGAATTTTGGATAATGTGACTTTTATTATTATTCTCTCCAGATAAGGAGTTTTCTGATGCAAAAATGGTTGAAAAATTTAGTAATTATTAGATATTAACAATAATGGAGACTTTGCATAAATAATTTTTATTAACATTTCCTATTTTGATGAGGGAAAAGTACACTATTATCCCCGTTTTTTCTTTTTACATTTTTCACAGCTCAAAGATCTCATATTTTGACAGAAAAGTACATATTGGAATCTGACATAACCTGTAACTTTTGAGGTTGAAGTCTCGGCCTGCAAGTAAAGGAACTGTATCATGCTGCATTTATACATAATGTTTCTTTAAATTTTTTTTCCCACCATGCATGTTTTTTTACCCCCTTCTTTCATCCCTCCTTCTGTAACTACTCAATCATTCTTTACCTTAAGTTGCTTTATCTTTGCTTGGACATCACACTCTGAGAAATGCTCAATGTTGGTCAGCTGCAGGTCCATCTCTGTTAGCCATACCAGGATGCTGTCACGTGCTGTTTCAAACTCCTCCCGCTGCCCAATAAAATGCTGGAGGGTGAAAAATTGAGTGGCATGAAATAACATGAAAACCCCCAGCAATAGTGGGGAAATGACTTTCATCCACAACAAACCCAATTTAAACTCAGTACATTTTCTTTCACTTCATGCTTTCTAAAGTTCCCTTTTCAATAACACCATCTAGAGGTGCAATCAGCAGACCTATGAAAGTTATCTTCTGTGAGGAAGGTGGTGTTTGACGTCACCAAACGTCTGCCTACAGCCTATACTTTGGCTACTTTGGACTAAGTGAACTGATAAGCTTCCTTCCTCTTCCAAAGGTAGGAATCTCCTCAAAAACACTGTGCAAATGCATTAAACTGAAAGCTGCTGAAGCACCCTTGATTCATAACTAGGGTAGTGAAAGTGAAGCCTTAAAAATGGTAAAATACTTTTAGCCTGCGCAGGATGGAGGTAACTCGCTTTTGTAAGTTGTCCCATCTCTGGTTCCCCTCATGAACCATCTGCTTGAGACTGCCATCGGAGTCAGTGCGGTTCTCCCGGGCCAGGCGCCGATACTGCTTATTGATCAGCTCCAGCTGAGTCAGGCTTTCATGCACTTGTCTCTGGAAAGCCTAAAGCAGTATGAACACAAGACACCTTTAGACTTTTAGTTACTGAAATCAGGATACATATATAGATCTCTTGCCTTATTTTGACCCTACTCCTGCACTCTGACTTGTGTTACCCAATAAATTCCACTAATTGGAGATATCTCTATACCCTGTAGAGATAGGGCTTTCTGATTAAAAAAAGCAAAACCAAAAAAACAAAAAAAAAAAAACCCTTCCAAAAAACCAGAAAAAAGTTCATAAAACTGACACAGTTCACTGAATGAAAATTTCAACATGACTATCCATTATAAAGGCAAAATCAGTACCAAAAAAAGTCTTCTTTCTACGAAATTATATGCTTTTGTATTTGAGAACAGAAGTACAAACAATGAACATGAACCTCTTCTTTTAAAAAAAAAGGAACAGAAATACAAGATTCCTGTGGCTTCATTGGATTTCTTTTCACATATTGAATTTGGAGAAATGCAAACATTGAAGAGATTTGAGCAACTGTTTATTGTGAAACATGGTACTGAACGAGACATCTCTTTAGTATACTGGTGTACAAGTAAGTTTTGTCTTAAAATATTTGCGGAAAAGACAATGTCATGAATATCCATGCCAACTTATGTCTGGGCAAATGTTTGCACCATGTACTTTTGGTGCTTGCTCTGCTGTTACAAGAGAGACAGAGACACAGCTGAGGTGCATTGGTGACCTAGTCCAAGGGTTTTATGTTGTGACTAGCAATCATGAAGCTTGGAGAAAGCACCTTATAGAGAAATGACTGAATTAATACCAATAATAATAATAATAATAATAATGACAAATGAATATTCTTTCAAAAATCTACTTATTTTTATCTTGTCACATCACCAAAACAGAAAAGCAATCAAAGGAAGACTTAAAAACCTAGATGACACCAGCTCTCTTTTGAATACAAGTAGGGTTTGGATCCCACTGTAGTTCTACAAACTTGCTCTCTGATATTCCTCACAATGCAATAAAACAATCAATCTCTTCCAAAACTAGACACTTCCCTTAATAAGGACTGTAGAAGTAGGACAGTTAATAGACTTCTGTACAGAAATTTTAATTAAACAGGTGAGTTTTCTATGTAAAAATATAAGCACTTCATACTGCACCATTTAAAGCTAAAAATGAAATAAGCACATTTCTGCTGTAGTAGCAGAGAAGAAAGTAAAGAAACTGGTTGGAAAAAAGATCAAAATCTGTAGAGTCCTTTCAATATAATCATTCTATTCATTGAATGGCAACTAAATTGGGTAGGGGACAACCAAAAAGGAGCAAACGGGCTTGCAGCTAGGGTAAAATGATTAGCAGAACTGAATTAATTTAAAATTGCACAGGTATTCCTATATTAGAGGTACAAATCTGACTGTATTTACTAGGATCATGAAATCTAAAAGCGTGCAGTTGTTTCACCTGTTACCAAGCCTTCTCCAGCAAAAGAACAGCTGTTTCTTCGCCTTCCATTTTTTCATCTCAGCTACACAAGAATTCATGTGTTGCATTCCTTCCTGTAAACTCTTTTCATTTCTCCACAAACTGCTGGAGAGGAAGGAGTTTGGTTTTGTACAGTGAAGTCAGTGAGAGCCATCTCTGACCCTGTGCGCAGGAACTGCAAGGTACTCATGTGGTCTTATGAGCTCTTTTTGTTGTGTGTTCTCGTTTTTTTTAATGAAAGTGAAGATATGGAGAAGAAAATAAAATTAGAAAAAAGTTATAGTTAAAGCAGAAACCTGCTTCTATCAGTATTTGTAAGGGGCCAACTTAATACTGAATTCACAGTGAAGCTGCTGAATTCCACTGAATTTGAATACTACAGTTTTGTTACTTGCATTCCTGCTATTTGGTAGGCAAAGAAATAAGGTGCTCAGGAGGGAGAAAAAAGAGAAAAAAAAGAAGGAAAAAAAGAGAAAGAACCAAACTACAGGGAAAGCAGGCTTTTGGAGAGGCTACACTGTTCTTGTTGCATCTTGTTCTGGCTGACACTCTACGGACAGTAAAAAATCCACAAGTCTGCTGCAGAGGAAAGGTCACCATAACAGCTCAGGTTCAATGAAACAGACTTTGGGCAAAGTCAATTCAGCTGTAAAAATCAAAGAGTCAATATACTTTTGGTACTGCTTCTCACACAGAGGCTTACCAAACAAGAGATTTAAATCCTGATCACCGAATAAAGAGACAACAGAAAAGAGGTCTGAGGCACAGTGCTTGTGTCGAGGAAGAAATGTTTTTATACTATGGCAATCTACAAGGCCATAATGAAGTCCGGCATAATGACATCTGTCTAAAACCAAAACCTGGCCAGTACATTCATAAATATGAATGTCAATTACAGAACTCAGCACTTCACAGTTTATGTTTTTGATTTAACTATTAAACCAAAACCTATTAACTGGTCTTAGACATTGTTTAAAATTCACATTTCTTCTTCACAGCAAATACTTTACAGTGTTTGACTGTTTATGGAATTGCCTAATTTGTTCTCTTTCCTGTCTCTCATCTTGACATACTCTTTGCAAATATGAATCTAAGCAAAAGATTTTCCCCTGTGACTCACCAGATGATGTGTGTGTGCTTTACACACAGGTTTACAGTCCCTCTTAACTATGACACAAGCTCTCACATCCTCTAGACACAACAGAGTCATGTAACAAGCTCCTAAGCACTGACCAAAGTGATAGCTTGTCAGTTTTGAAGCACGCTTAACTTAACTTCTAAGTCACAGGGGACACCATGTGGACATATAACAATATTTGCATGAACATGAATTTCACGTATAAGGATCTAAAGGGGTGATATTCTGCATCATACGAGAGAGTTCAGAGGGCTGGCTTAAGAGAGTTATGGAAAGAAGAAGAAGGATAAAAACAAAGGAAAAGCTAAAACATGCAGCATGCGTTTGAAGAGGCACTTGGCGAAGGGAGATTTAGGAAGGCTCTGGAACATCAACTGACTGGACATATTAAAAAGTTGCAGAAATAAAAAAGGTGAGGAATCTAGCTTTGATGAACAAACAGTGGAGGGAGAGTGGGTTGATTTCTTAGCATTTCCAGTGGCCACCTTCCACGGTCTTTTTATCTTAGGAACCTGCCACTGAAGACAGCTACAAAATCAACTCCACTTTATTAATATACCATCTCTGCTGAGTAACTTGGTTACGGGAAGGAAGAACACCAGGCGGCTGCTGCAATGTGATCAGTAAGTATTGAATTTCAACCACTATAAATCACCTCAAATTTCTTCAGTTCTTCCTTAGCAACAGTGTAAAGCACACCAGAGGAGCTTGGGAAAGCAGCTGTTCTCTCAGAGACTTTTAGCCACTCTTCAAATCTAGAGTAGTCATCCAAAAATTTTTGCCATAGCCTCCAGGTCTCCTCAATTCTGCAACAGACAATGGAAAATTAGAGAATGCTTGGACTGATGGCCAGTTGACTTACAGAACTTTAACCAGTCATCTGCAGCAGCAAACTAGCACTGCACCAGACAGTAACTGACTAATAATCTAACTCAGCCAGCCAGACTGATAAACAGACCACAGGGAAGGCTGGCTCATTCCAGACTGAGCTGGAATTATACGAAGGCTTTTTTTTTTTAATGCATCTAATTTTGGAATCAGTATAAAAAAAAGTTTTAAGTTTGTAATAGGAGCTCTAAAAAGCTGAGCACACACTAAATAACTTTTGAAATGCATTGCCAGTAACATCAGTAAAGTTGTTCTTTAGTACAAATAACTGTTTCTAGAACAATAAAGATCCTAGATACTCATAGCTCAGTTAACTTACAAGTACAAATCTACTAAAGCATAATGTGTACATTCTAAGAAAGTAAAATAGAGTTCCATGCATAGTTCCACACTAACTTAAAATAATTCTGAATTCATTTGTTGGACACAAAGGTATGAAAGCCCACGTATGTCCAAGACAGACTATTTTGAAGATAGAATTTATAAATGTAGTTATAAGTAGAACTTATAACATGGAACTGCACTTACAGATATATACAATTCAAGAATTTCCATGGCAACAGTATAAAATTACTTAAAGATGTTAATCTACGGATATAGAGCAGCAAAACCTAAAAGCAATAAATGTTTCGCATAAAATGAACAAAAAACTTTACTAAATACATTAAGAACATCTCATGAAATGAAAGATCAGAAAAACTTCAATTCAGCATTTTGAAACGTCAAGTTCTTCCTAGAGTTGTTTATATGACTGTACAAACATGACAGAAATAAGTTTCATAACTTAAAAACTTAAAGAAAATATCTTCATAAATACTGGAGTTTAAACCTGTAAATATGTCTCATTACTAGTCAGCACACAGTACATAGCATTGCCCCAATCTAGCCTACATCATTATTGCTGTTGAAATCACCAAACTATCCTATGTGGGAATAGAAAATCTTCTGGATATGATGAGTGTGCAGCCTACAGATGGTCTAAGCATGTGCAGTTACCCAGACTACACCCAACAATCCTGGGTGCTATGCTCTCACTTGCTCAGCACAGCTAAGGTGGACAGGTGAAGAAATTCCATGTGAGTGCTCAGTCCCAAAACTCTCCCAACCAAACAGAATCATATATAAGAGAAACTGCTACGAACACTGGCTACAAGTAAACCCTAATACCTGGAATAACATTCCACCCATCCAATAACTAGCTTCCCATCAATCTCGGTAGTTCTTGTGTAAATTTAAGTGTTACAACCTCCCTTTTAGGTCATGTTTTCTAAATCTTTGGAGTCACTGCTATCATCTAAGCTTTCTCTAGTTTCTCTCTCATAATTTCTATGAAGCATGGGAAATAATAAATCATTCTATCAAAGGACTGTGAGTGAAATTTGATGATTGTTATCTGTACTTTGTATAAAGGCATGTGCAATCCAAAATTTCATTTTTTTCATAGAAGCATAGCAACTATTGGCTTCTACTTGGTTTATGATCTTTTTCTGACCCCTACACTCATATTCAGCACTACAACCATATAATACACATGCCATCCTGTATTTCTGCCTGTGGAAGGAAATACTAATCTGTAGGCATTTTAGACTTACTTAAGGCGCCTTTCCATTGACATTGCACAAATATTCCTCCACCTTCTGTCCAGATTGCGTGTAGCCTGCTGGATAGAGTCACACTCTGCTTCTGTGGCACAAGCATCACAGTCATGAAGAAGAACTTCACACAGATTGAGAACAGATGCCACGCCAGTGCTGTGCTTCTCTATGTCCCTCTGAAGTTCCTGCAGGCAAAGAAATTAGTTCTTAAGAGAAATTGCAAAACGTGCACCCATGCAAATGTATTTATCTTCCACTTATTTAAAAAAAGAAAGCTTGCAAACAGGAGGAAAACATCCAAAAAATACCAATTAAGAGTGCATCTACGCAGGTGGTGATGCAATGTTATCAATGAGGCCAGGAGAACCTGGCAGCATGCACAGCTCTCCCAGGGACTATGAACATCAAACCATTACCTGAGACAAACTGCCAGAGCTCTGCACGTTCAGCTGAGCATCTTTCACTCACACATATTTAATCAACATCACCAATAAACAGCAGAATTATTCTGAGCCCTTTCCCATTATCACAGAGAATGTAAAGCAGAAGTTAGTAAGAGAAGTGTGACAAGGAAATATGTTCTTATGTACTGCAAGGGTTTGGCAGAGGGACCCTTCATGAACATACTGTTCCCCAGGTGAGATAGCTGCTAAGTGGCATGTTTGACACGGAGATTGGCAGCAGCGCAACGTTGAACAGTGCACGTGCAGGAGATTTTTACTCCTTCGGGTTTCCAGTTCTACAGCATTTTCATTGGAAATGGAAAGTTCCAGACACATAAACAAAATGCACTGACATTGTCTTAGCACTTATTATATGTGATCAGTATTATTTTTTCTGTCGGTTTCTTGGTTCCAATGGCTTGTTCTACACTGATAATAATGTTTCATCTAGAAGTTATATTTCACCTTCAGTTTTGATCTCCAGATTCAAGCTAAGACAAATCACAAAAGTACTTGGCTGTTGCTGTTGGATCAGCACAATGAAAAGAAACTGCTTGACTTTTGTCTACATTTGTAATAAACCATCAGAATATTAGATGGAAAAATCAGTATGGACAATAACAAAGCCAAGACAACATAATTCCAATAGTGACAAAGAAATACTAATGTAACTACATCAGAAAGTGCTATATTGCGTCTAGAATACTAGTTCAATTCTGATTCAGATAAAAAAAGGAACCAATAGGACAATTAGAGATGTGGAGGTTTACTTAGGAGAATGCGACAGCTTGAGGATGAGTAAACAGCTCCTTATAATTTTGCTATTAAACTATGACATGCAAAGGGAAATACAGTGTCAACATACTGTGCCTACACACATTTAAGGTCTAACTAGAGGAACTTTTGTTAGAGCTAGCAATATGATCTGAAAATGTCTTCCAGCAGGAAACGAGATCTAAATGTTGAATTTAAAAACTCGGGAAATTTGAAATAGAGCAAGGTTGACCTACATCAACCATTTGTTTTGAAAGTTTGTAATAACTGGAGTTTCACTTAATGAAGTAATCTATTTCATCTTCTCATCTAGAAAGTTATTTTTTAAACATGTACTTGAGAACATGGAGTGGAAAATCACAATCTTTTCTTCCTCAGCAACAGCCCTTTCACTTAACTTGCCTGAAAAATACTTTCATCGTGATGTCAAAGTCATTATTTTTCTTTCTATCTGCCCTGAAATATTATAGAAGGGCAGATATTATAATCAGATGCAATACTTTATGAAACACACACTCCAGACAGCTATGAGACTTGAGGTTAAGCAAGTTCAGGTAACACAACCTCCTTTCTAACGTTTTGGAGTAAAGCAGTAGTGAGAACTGTGGGCCCTGAGGATTCCTAAGAATTACACTTTTTAAATTCACCTACAGAACATTTTCACAAGCGATGTCTAGACTATTTGCTCTCCATAGTCTAATATTTATTTCCCAGATTTTAAAATTTATTATGTTTATTAGAGAACATTAAGCCTTTGGGTTAGTTCACAAAGGAATATCACTTTTATGCACTGCTGTCACCCATATACAACCTTTATTTTACTTTATTTGGCCAGAAGCAAACATAATTTTTTCACATTTCAAGTGGTACAAGATTAAGAAAATAAACAAACAAGAAATCCTTTAAATGGAGTTCATTACCCTAGGAAAATACTGCATTGAAGTTACCCTACCTTCCCCGGGATATCCAGATTCAACTGTATTTTTAATTTCACTAGAGACCAGCAATCTGCAAAGCTGATGCTTGGCTAAAGTAGATGCTGAGAAGTAGATAATGGAGTTTCATAAATGGAATTTGTCCCTCCTCTTTCATAACATAACATTTTTAACCTAATTTTGCATATGAACTACTGAAAAGATAACATGACCTCAGTGGAAGATCAAACATGGGAAAGAACATGAAGTCACTAACAGAAGAGACAGGGAACAAAATACTTGAGAATATTTCTGAGGTGTGGTGGATAGTGATATAGCCTCCAACTAATAAAAGTACTGGTTGCCATTCATTGAAGGCAGGTGGGTTTTTAAAATTATTTAATTGGTATTATTATAACCATGTCTTGTATTGGTATCACATCAAATCATCACCATGTTTCCAAATATGGCATCCTCTCATGGTAAGATTCACCTCTATTTCTCCCCTTTAGAGTTCAAATTAAACCACTCTCACTTCTACAGAATATCACCGCATGCTGCCACCATAAGGAAACAGAGAAAGGCAGAGATATACCAGTCTCTGTGCCCAAGACAAATCCCATAAGAAGTGGTTGTAACAAACTATAGGGATTCTAGTGAATGATCTCAACTATTAGCCCTTCCCAGCACTTTATTGTCTCAGAAACACCATTCATTAGTGATGCTTCTGTTATAAATTATTATCCCTATGTAAATTCCACATAGAATATTAATAAGTAGTTCTGAACAGAGATGTAGCAAATCAGTTGAGGAGCTGGCAAAATCTCTGAAGGAGTTCTTGGCTCTCAGTTCCACACTCAGGTTAAAGGAGCAAAATGCCCATTTGTACTCTTCATAAATTACCCACAAAATATCCTGTCTTTCCTCTTCCCACGCATTTCTTCCTTCTCTGGAGAAAGGACCCAAGAGAGCATCTAACTCATCTCCCGTGGGCACCAGAAAGGTATTTTTGCCAATAAATAACCAACAGAAACACAAAGGACAACAGCTGTCTCCAGGAATGTGCTTCTAGGTAAAACTGCACTGGGCAGTGAAGTAAAACAGGAAGGAAAAAGTACAGTAAACCATCTTAGAAGTAACAGTAGTTTCAATGCCAAAAACTGGCTGACTTCACTTTTTTCTACATATTTTAACCAAGCACTGCATAAAGGCTTTGCGTAGTATAAACCAACCAATCTTCACTTCACATGTATAGCTCATGCATCTTTGCATGCAAAGTGACTCTCAAACAAGCTGCAAAATAAAACTGAGTTAGAAAGGTTGCTAAAAACAGTAATTTTCAAGCATTTGCAAAATTTGCATTGTCTAACAGGTGTCAGTTTTGCCTCTGGGAACAGACAATTCAAACAAACAAAAACCACAAGCCCCAAAGGAAAACAATTGCAATAACTCGTTCAGGTTACATCTCTTGGTGCCTTACCTTTCTTGGAAATGTCAATCAGCTCCTGGAGGATTCGATGTCAAGGCCAGCAGAAGGCTCTATAAGTGACACAGTAAGTACCACTTGCCTTGATATTTAAGCATTTTGCCTCATGCCCTCTCAAATGAACTGGGTATGGGCAGCCCAAGGACACTCTACTTTGGCTCTCCCCATGTCACTGTTCACCTTGTAAGTGTGTTGTATTTTACCTGCTGTTCATTTAGCTTCCTTTGTATCTCCTCAGAGTCACAAGTTTCATAGACGATAGGTTTGGACAGCTCTGACTCAATGTGGGCAAGCCAAGATCTTAGGCTACTCATGTTTTTATCCAGCTGCTGCACTGCAACAAGGGTTTCCTTCAACTTCTTTACCCTGTAAAGAAAAAGAAATGGCAATATTAAGTACACCCTGAAGAAAAATTTTCACAGCATGCGTTTCAGAAAGTTTTCAGAGAAACTTCACTTAGATGATAAGTTCTGCTGTAAAGTCTTCGTAATTTAGTTGTGTATTTGACCAATAGATGACAACTGTTTTTCTCAGAGTACAAATAACTTACCCATGTACTGGTGGGAGAGTGCACTGAGTGAACAGGCCTTTTTCACACCCATGAAAACACTGAACTACGTATCACAGAAGGTTTGGGTTGGAAGAGATCTTTAAAAGTCGTCTAGTCCACCTGCCCTGCAATGAGAAGGGACTTCTTCAACCAGATCAGGTTGTTCAGAGCCCCATCCAGCCTGGCCTTGAACATTCCTAGGGATGCGGCACCATCTGGGCAATCTCTCTGAGCAACCTGTTCCAGGGTGAAGACTTGTCCTCAAATAAGTAAGTTTCAGAGCAAGAAGTTCAGCTGAGAACTTGGGGAGAATTCTTGAATCCCAAGGGCTGCTTTAAGTCGGTGTTATTGGACTATTTCAGGTTTAAACAGATGAAATTGGAATGGAACTGCACAGTGATTTCTAACTAGTATTTTTCTTGGAATCCTGATGCTGGAAGACCAATGACCAGGAAAAAATAAATAGATTTTTGTTTGGTTTTTTTGTGTTTTTTCTTTTTTTTTAATTAGGAGAGCATTAAGCTTAGAGAGTGAATAATTCAAATAAACTTTCATCCTGTCTCAATTATTTTCCTTCAATCTGTTTGAACTGCAAAATTGTCCCTTCAGTAACTCTCTCCTTCCTATCCTCATATTTCATAACACATATTATTAGTGGATTCTGAATTTTTTTATAAGGTCTCTCTTTTTCCCTGTTTGTGTGGTAACAAAAATCATCTTGAGTAATGTTCCCTATTATGCTCCTATTGCTCTTCTACTTAAGTGTTTCAATATCAGAAAGGTTTAAAAGATGACTGCAGTTGGGAATAGACTGACTAAATTGGGTTGAAAAATACAAGATTGCCTGATTTGCTAGAGAAACAAAATGCCACCTGACTATCCTGTAATTCAAAAGAAGCAATTCACATTTTTTTCCACAATACTAACGAGCAAATTTATCAAGTGTTTCCATACTGAAAGCAGTAGCTGCAGCTCACCATTAAGAGAATAACAGAGATATTAATGCCACCTTAAGAAAACTAAAAGTTAAATCTTTCCAATGTTCATCTCTTTATAGCCCTCTCTTCAGCTCACAGATGGCTAAACTTGTGGTTCTTTATTGCTAAAACCCCTTAAGAACAGTTTAAATACTGCTTCCTTGCCGGAGTCTCATGATCAATAGCTGTAGGGTTTTGATTTGAAAAAAACCCCACCTGGTAACTGGAAAAAAATCCAGGCAATCTGAAAATCTGTCTGTGATGGGACTGAAGTCAATACAATTATGCTGGAAGACTGCCTCAGTCCCCATCATGAGGCTATCTCAAAACACAGCTATGTATTTAGGCTTGGGGAGATGGTAGGAGAACACACACTGTCGGAGGGCACCATCTCCTTGTCACCTATGGTTGTACATAGTGTGTTTAGTGGGTTTGAACCAACTGAAATTCGCTCATAGGGTGACCAAGAAGCTTGGTTATCACCCTTCTGGAAGTCACATACAGCTTTTCAATCTCTGACATTATCTAAAATGAGCAAAATCCTGCCCATTTTCTGCTTATATTTTCAAGGCTCTGTACTACTGATCTTTTGCAGGCCTGCTGGAGTGGGAAAGGGAACAATGAGTCATGTCAGCCCTGTGGAGAAGCAATGTCACTCGATCATCTGCAAGACCAAACTGTGGACCAGCATTTGTTTGCAGTCATGTAGTACTCTAATCTCTGTGCTGGATTTAATTTACATTTTGCCTGCAACAATTATAAAAGGTCCATCACTTAGAAAGTGCCCTCTGCCTCAGGCAAACTACACAGGAGTACACCCCGATAGAGCATAAAAAATAGTCTGGGCCAACTACTGTTATTTTCAGTCACATGATCTAAGTTACTCCACAGAGAAAAAGAAAACCAGCGTGACATACTAAAAGAACACTCCAACCAAACCCAAACCCTACAACTTCCTTCCTGTCCCCCCACTACACCTACCCTTAACACTGTTCTTTTTTTTGTACTGAGTTTAACACAACAGGTTCCTTGCCCACGGTACAAATCGAAACAAACAAGTGCTTATTGGAGTCTGCTGGGATTACTTTTATTTTGACTGAACTGCAGTACATTGTTGTGCCTCCAGCTACTCTGAAAACATATCCGTGATCAAATAATAGATGCAATCCATCATGTCTGAGAGTCTTCCTTCTGATTTTCAGCAAGCAAGGTTGCCTATGCTCTAAAAGCTCTGCTTAAGAGACAAATGTCAAATTCTAAATCAAGTATGTGGGACCCCTAGCCAAGTGTAATTTTGATGTTTTGAGATTTCACTTGCAAGATTATGTTTAAAATGTTAATTATTCCAATAATCATTTCATGCTTCTGTTGCAGCACTAGGCAGCACAGTAACTGCACATTACTGTGAAAGACTTGAGATAACTTCTCTCCTTGATAATGAAAATTCTGCGCTGAAATCAAAGGGTTGGAACCATTACAGTCGGCTTAAGGGTTGTTTTTCATAAAACACACACCCCAGTCTTATGTTTTACAAATACTTAAAACTCCCAGAAAGGAAAATCCTGCAGAATTCAATTGTTTTTATGGTTTACTGATGAAAAATCATCTAACAATTTGAATGGGCTTATGATACTTATGTTTTCATGTTCCAATTAATATGCCTCAATTTCACCAAGAAAGCAGTAACTTTAGATTGTCTATTAATAATGTCTATTATTCTACAGTAGGCAAAGACAGTGGGAGAACAACTTGGAGCTAAAATTAAGCACAGATACATTTAATGGAACTAGTCCTAAAGAAGAAAGTCTTAGATTCCACTTAAATCTAAATGGAAACAACCCTGTAAGTACAGAAAAATGCATCATAAAGAAGTCATAGCTACTGCATTAGTCATTTAGACAGCTGCTTACTAATATTAAACTTTAAAAGCAACATGAAAAACTCAGTGAGAGCATGTTGGCTAAGTCTGTACAATAAAGAGCAGAAAGCAGAAAAGGTATTTTTTAAAAAAGTACCTACTTGGAACAGAAGACAAAGTTTTAAGAAACACTCCTTGAACTAGTGAAAAATGTTGCACTATCAAAATCAGCTTTGAAAAGATCAGTTTAAAAATAATCTTTTTATGAGAAAAAAAAAATTTATTTTCCAAAGTACAGTACCACTGTGTAGTAGGACACCACTAAAGCCAGTTATATTTACTACTCCAATCAGTTTCCTTTTTAAAAGACTGAATTTCTAGAATTCTGAACAACAGCTAAATTTCTAGAAAAGATAATGAGAAAAGGGAAAAAGAGAAGCTGAATCAAAAATCCAAAATGATGTGGGCTGAGTTCAAGTATTACATGCAGTTACAAAACAGTCGTTAATATGAACAGGACAGACAGACTTTGGTAAATTAAGTCTGAAATACTTTCTTTACAGCTTCTTTCCTTCTCTGCCTTTTGCTTGCAGGCATGCCCCTATGATGACACAAACACCAAGCAGACAGATACAGTCTGTTTCTTCTCATGTGTGTACATGCTCTCATATTTAAAAACAGCAGTAAAAGCAGTCCACAGCTTCTCTCAGACAGCTAAGAGATTTGACTTGTTCTAAGTCTCCATCACTATCAAAAAATTATTCCAGGATCCAAAGGCACTAGCTGTAAAACAAAGTATGCTGTTATCACTGTCAACTGTTTTTAAACTGAGCAGAAAACAGTAATTTGTAGCTACAGTACTGATTTCTACATATCAATATTTCAATTAGTTTCCCAGCAAGCCAAGACTTCAGAAAGAACAGTTATCAATCAAAAGCAAACAAAAATAGCTGCCTGCCTTGTGATATCACAGTTACAGTCTGGGAGGTCTGAATCCACACTGCTGTCCTCCGCCATCCTCACAGCACACAAGTCTTCCACCACAACCATGAAATTTTCCAGTACTGTAAAGAAGAACTTCCACTCCCAAAGCCTGAAAACACTGTTCTTTTGGTGGGGGGAGGAAAGGGGACACACTTTGCTGGGGAGTACTGTACAGAAAACGTTTCACACCAAACAAATGTTACCAGCCGTTGCTTGATAACATGACACTGGATGGTGACAAGTGGTCATGTTTCTAAATAAAACTTGCATTCATCAACATGTGCCAGATTTGATCTCCAGGAATGTGGACTGTGAGTGGTAGGGGAAAGGATGGAAACACATACAAAGCCTTCTTTGCAAAGCCTGAGCAGTTGCAGCAAAAGCACTGTTTCCTGGCTGTAAACAGTGGCAACTTTTTTTCCATGAGGCTGACATATCAGAAAAATTCATCTGAAAGGATTAAAAGGTTCTAGAAGGGAAGAAACTGAAGTCTCTGGTGCAGAGACACAACTACCTTTCTGCAGCTGTCACTTCTGCAGTTACAGACCTCCTCTGAATGGAGGGGCAATTAAAAGGAATGGGTATGGGAACAGAATGTGAGAAAGAAAGAAAGACAGAAAGAAAGACAGAAGGAAGGGAGGGAGGGAGGAAGGAAGGAAGGAAGGAAGGAAGGAAGGAAGGAAGGAAGGAAGGAAGGAAGGAACTTTCATCGTAGCAAGAGATATGATGCAAAGAACTCATTTAGGGAAGAAAAANGAAGGAAGGAAGGAAGGAAGGAAGGAAAAAAGAAAGAAAGAAAGAAAGAACAAAGAAAAAGAAAGAAAGAAAGAAAGAAAAAGAAAGAAAGAAAGAAAGAAAGAAAGAAAGAAAGAAAGAAAGAAAGAAAGAAAGAAAGAAAAAGAAGGAAAGAAAGACAAGAAAGAAAGAAAAAGAAAAAGAAAAGAAAGAAAGGAAGGAAGAAAGGAAGAAAGAAAAAAGAAAGAAAGACAAAGAAAGAAAGGAAGGAAGGAAGAAAGGAAGAAAGAGGAAAAGAGAAAAAGAAAGAAAGAAGCTTTTACAGGTGACTGGAGAAGTTTCACCACACAGTATAAAAATCAACAGGTAAAGATTCAGACTGGACTGTATTACCATAATATTATACGAAAGCGTTTTCACACAGCACTTTCAGTTGGTTCACAGCTCTAGGAAACAAACCACTAAGAAAAATGCTCTACGCAAGGGATTATTGTAGCATTGCAGAAAAGTCTGCAGGCTCTAATAATTTATTAATACTGTCAGGCATCCAGAACGTGAAAAGATGTATTTTATACCAGGACAATTAATCTGCCTTTACTAGCTGAATGAAGCCAAAATCATGTTATATGATACATTCCATATTCCAAAATATCCTAACAGGAACACATGCCAATATATAAGAACATATTCTAAAGGGCCTCTGGAGTCTTCTAAAAATTATCTTGGGGGATGCCAGCCCTTTTGTCCATTGGTAATCAGACATCAGTACAAGCATTTTGTACGTACATTAATTAATAAACAGCTTGGGTTTTATTGATTTCCAGCCTAAGATACAGCTGAACTAGCTTTTCATAGCCTAGCATCACACCTTTCCACAACTTATTTCCAAACTTCAGAAAATTTGCAGAGTTTTTTTCACTTTAGTGAGCACTGGAACGTAAAGAGCTATATGTTTAATTGCATACAATAATGTTGAGAAGGGTAAGTTAAAATGATTTGGAAATAAAAGTAAATAATATTTTACATACATTAGTTCAGAACTAGGACTTGACACTTCATGATAATAGAATAAGAGGTTTTAAGTGTATTATATTGCATCTTATGTCTCCCCACCCAAGAATGATACAAAATCCTAAACCCTCACCTCTCTTATAGTGGGGACTAATCTGTAAAACTGAATAGACAAGACAGATATTTTAAAGATGTAGTTTGCAGTTTCTGAATACAATCCCCTTTTGCTAGAAACTTCCTGAAGGTTATTATTTGAACATTTCTCTGAGTAAGCATTTGAAAAAAAATAACATAAAAATATATCAAATATACTTTTAAGTTCAACAACTGGTGACCTGTCACACCCTCTGAAACCAAGCAGGCTCCTCGACGGTAATGGAACACTTCCTGACTTAATTGTTCTGTAAGAAATATATGGTGTTCATTACTTTAAAATGAACTACTATTAAAGGAGCTGGAGCCACTGGATTGCTTCTGCTTACATAAAATTTACTGCTCCCATGCTAACAGATTTCAGAGCAAGAATGCAGTAAAACCATATGAAAAAAGAACACAAAAAAAGATGATGAAACTAAACAAACTCTTTTGCTGCTAACAGGACCGAAGTATTACTAATGCATATGTTCTTACACCAAAGAAATGTGAATTATAAAATATATGAGCTATTTGTGAAATTCATGAAGTGCAAAACTGTGAAAAAATTATTGCTGGTAATGGAAGAGAGGCTGTAGGACAGCTCAACAGAAAGTGTTGAAACAAATAAACTGGCTCCTTTACACATCAAACAACAGTCCTACATTTCTTTAACTTCTGAAAATTGCTGTTATACTTTTGACCTTGAATAAAAAGAGTCTTTAAGCTCGATGTGCATACATCTACCCGCAGTTTCTCTTCTCCATCAGTGAAAAAAATGATCTGGCAGAAAACCTAAGACTTAGTTTTGGACCTGCTCTTCTTGGAATTCAAAACGACAAGGGCACTGTTTTGATTCCTCTGTCAAGAAATTTTTAGAAAAACTACATTTGCATCCAGTTTAAGCACCATGTAAAGTAAAATGGTACTAGAGCAAGGCTCACTAAACCTGACTGCAACTGATCCCGTATTGTAGAAACATAGAACTGTTAAGTTTGGAGAAGAGCTTTAAGATCAAGTCCAACTGGTAATCTACCACCATCACCATATTATTATAATAAAGCTTTTCAATGATTTTTTTTGAAGAAATGTTGTCCTGTACCATAGAGTAAAACAGGAAAGTGAATTTCACAGAAATGTCTTGCTGGTTAAGAATAAATTTGTTTCAGAATTTATGATGAAAAGGCAGACAATAAAGGATTTTAAATGCATGACATCCAGCATACTAATTTGTCCCACTTAAAACTTAGAAACAAAACAACTGTCTTACCTGGCTGCAATAAGATCTAGAAGATGCTGCCACCTGTCATTGATCCTGCCAAGTTTGTACTCAATCTCTGATGCCTTACTCTCATGGCTGGCTTTAGCAAGTCTCTCTCCCATTTGCTGAAGCTGGATTTTGTTCTTCTGGGCTACAGCAATTTCCTCTTGATAATCCTAGACAGTAAATATCAATCAGAAGACAGGGTACTTATTCTAAATATACTCTACTCTACACTACTAAAAGAATGGTGCAAAAATACACATGAATGTTGTTTTTTCAGGTGATTGATACACTGGAGTGACAACCTCATATATTTGATGGATAAACAAAAACAACTACCAGAAGAATGAAAAAAAACACCCAACACAACCCAAACCACAATGCCTTCTAAATATGTCTGCTATATATATTCAAATATGTCTGCTATAGTTTAGCTCATTACAGATAATTCTGATTGGACACTTATTAAAGCATTCAGATGCCTCTGACTTTGCATTCACTTAATTTTCTGGTATTCTGGGAGGTCCTATCTCAAGAAATACAGGAAAATGCTGCATAGCGAGAGAACACAAACACCAGAACACATCAGGGTAAGGTAAAACCTTAATTTCAGCTAATTCACAAACAAGTAAACAGTTAAATAAGAGTATGCAAGTGTACACTATACCTTTTTAAGTTTCTCAATCATTTCTTCTATGAGGATGTCACCATTTTGAGACACCTTACTTTCCATTTGTGTCAGCCATTCACAGAGCTCCTTGTTCTTCTCACTGAAGACAGCCCACTCATTCAGTCTCTCACTAACTTGTTGTCGACGCAAGGAGACCTTAAACCATTTGCAAAGAGTAAATGAAACTAAAATAGTAAATGCATTTAAAACACGCTTAAAACACTTTGTGCCTCAACGTGAATTCCTCTAGCCCTTGAAAAGTGTTGCAACCACTTACTTGCCATTAAAACAAACCAGAGTTGTACAGCAAAAATTTGTGTGACTGCCTGTAAGATCAGGGGAAACCACTGATCTCAGATTTCCTGTCAGCTACATCCTATGCACAGAGAGAGGCACCCAAGCATTAAGCTCAGTAGTCTGTCAGTATCTTGTTTCATAATGTCTTAACCCAAAATTTTCATTAGAAGATAAAAATTGTGTTTTCTTACAATTCTTGCTCACTTATAAAATTTTATAAAATATATTAGTTTCTTTTTAGTCTAAGAGATTAAATTAAGAACAAAATTAAAAATTCTTTACCAAAGCATTAAAAAAAAAAAAAAAGATGCAGACACAGTACAGGCCGAAATCCAAAAAGTCTGTGTAATTTGTGCACGAGCACATGAAGACAAACCTAAATCCAAGATACACTGTATTTTGCAAAAGCAATTTTTTACTTGAGTACCAGTACAGTCATTTCATAGATGACTATTTCCTGTGGATAGGCATGACACCTTGAGAGATTCCAAAGCACTGAGGTGTGCCCTGACAGGAAAGATTAGGCATGACACATCACACAAGCAAATGCTGCAGTTAACAAGGAGGAAGGAACATATTGCTGTGTTTAAGAAATAGCTGTAACTGTGGTACTCAGTATCTGAGACTGAGAACAGTAACATACCAAGACAGACACTGAAATCAAAACAGCAGCACAGGCTGAGCAGCAAAGTCATCTCTCCAGTTTCAGACATTGGGTACTACTACTTACTTCCTCCTCATTGTGATCTGGGTTATTTCTGACTTTATGTCATAATTTCAGCTGAAAAGATGAAGACTGCATCTGCTCTTTCACAAATGAAAGCGATGTGCTTTTTAACTACTGTGTTAGGTTTAACAGGGGCATACACATGATCTTGCACTTCCTTTTTGTGGTTCTAAACTTGATGACAGCTTTCCGGAAATAAGCAGCAGTTGAACAAAGGCTTGCGCTTGGTTACATCCTGAAACACTCAGCATACTCAAAACTAAGATAAAACTTCTTTACTTGGCTCCTTCTTGTACCACAAACATACATGCAGTGACTGTATCATAGTTTAGATGTATCTACATTGGTTCATTCAAATGCAACTAACTCAAAACTAGATCTGTGCTGGTAACTGTGAAGCATTTTTCCTACTTTGGGGGTGTTTTTGAAGTCTTCATAGGTAGTTTACATGAGGTAAATATTACAAGTTAGCCCCATCATATCTGGACTGCAATCTCTACTGAACCACAGAAATGACACCAGGATAATCTGAAAAGCTGGGTAAGGAAGACTCCACTACCTGGAGCGCAAATCAGAGGCCAGAAGCACACCAATAGGGTGATGCACCTGAAAAAACTAAACAATATTCCTCAGCTCATTTTGCAGGCAAGCAAGTCACCCTCAGACTAAAAGAAATGCAGACACTAAGGTCTGAAGGAGAAGCTATCAGCAGAACTGAAGGTACAATCAAGCAATGTTGAATGGGGAGGGGACATCCTTTCTGAGCTTCCACCAAAGCAAAGTGTAACTGTATTATTTCTGTCTTTTTTCCCAGCCAGCCATGCCAAGTCCCACAGCTCGCAGTGTGACTTTTTTGTTGATTTTTCAAGGCTGTTTAAATATGACCTCACAGCCATTATAAAGTTCAAGCGATCTAGAAACACTAGCAGTAACTAAAGGAATATTTCAGTGAATGTTTCCCCTGACTCAGAAAGAATTCACTTTTGAATTCAGAGGTGCCTACATGGATCTTTTCTAAAAGCTGCCACTTGGATTCAATTTTTCTCCCAACATTTTTGTAGCCTCCAGACTGCTCCCATCACTGCTCAGTGCTGTACTTGCCTGGTGGCACAGCTCCTCCCACTGCCTGTGCAGGAGCTCTATTCGCTCACTGAGGATTGAGATATCATCTGCGCTGATATATACAGACAGGGTCTCCTTCAGCAGGGAGAGGTGTGCAAGGTCATCTGTCCAGCCTTCAACAGCATTCTCTAACTCCTTAAAAGAAGAACACAAGGCAAAAGGACCAGTATGCTAACAAATAATAATTTGAATACGTTGATGAAACAGACAAGCAGTGTTACCCCACTGATTTAAGTCATATCTGAGCAGACCCACCATGTCAAGCAGACTGTTTCAGCCCCATTTCAAAGAACAAGAAAACATCAACTCCAAATGTACCAATATTTTCAGAGTTATGATGGAATTAACTTCCCAGTACAGAATGATACATCAGCCTTGTAACATGAAGTTGCAAACTAAGATACTACTCAACTCTCCAAAGTTCAAAGGTATCCGGGAAGTTCAAGTACTGGTTTGGACTTCTCTGTATTGAAAATATTTTCAAGTTGTAATCCACTTCTAAAATGTAAATAATACAGCCTAAAAGTGTTGTTTTAAATCCCCCATGGTCACTTCACCTCAAATAAAAAGCATTAAACCGGAAGTTTAGATACCATGAGTTTCAAGTTGACGTTAGAATTTCTGTAATAAAAACACACAAATACATAGCCCTTCTACAGTATTTTTCAGACCCTGTTCTGGTATCACTTTGATCAGAACTGTATTTACCCTGCAGGATTTGCATTATGGCGAGATTACTCTGGCATTATGGTGTCCATAAGTAACATGGATAGTTTCTTGTCATGGGGATGGCTGACTGGTTTGCATAGTCAGTAATATGAAGCCAATTAACAACAGAAGAGGTTATTGCACAAAGGCAGGCAAAGATGAGACAACAATCAACAGAGCAGAAGTGCTTTTTACCTTGCAACGGATCTGTTCCGCATGCAACTCATCATGGTGATCTGGCAATGGCTGAGAAAGCTTTTTTTTGAATGATCGTAGCTTCTCCAGGGAGTCCCCTATGCCCTTTTCACATTTTTCCCAGTCCTGAAAGCAGAATGTTTATCAGACTTCAGTTCTGATCTGTGTTATACTTATGTCAGTTGATTTGCCTAGAAATAACAGGCCCTGAAATCTCCCTCTAAATAATACTCGAAGTCTCAGATCTTGAGTCATGTGTAGAACTGTGCTGAATTTTTTGTGTGTAGGTCTCTGTTAGTAGAAATACACAAGGTCTTCTGTTATTAAAATGCTGTCTAGATCCAACTCCATCCTTTCAAAAAAGTCTCTCCCTGACAAAATCAATTTTCCACTTCCTTTCTTGAATGTCTGTATTAAACACACCACTATTCTTTGACAAGAGCTTCATTCAGGTGCATTAATCTTTGGGAAAAAAGAAAAAGTGGTTGGGGAAACTGAAAATTCAGGGCAGCTTGAAGTACATGTAGCATCTTCTTTAAATCAGGATTCTAGCAGCTACATCCTGCTTTAGTGTTTGTATACTTTCCAAGAATTTTAATGTGTCCAATGCAATCAAACCATGTCAAGTGACAGTATGGTTTTACCTGCCTCACCTGCTTGTTAAAGCCTTATATTAGACAGAAGGATCTCTAATAAGCCAGTCAGCCCACAAAGAATGCCACCTGTGTGATACCAGAAAATACAGAACTTGTATTGAAACTTGCATTGTATTGAAACTAAGTCTTCTGTTTCAAGATATTCTCCTTCTACCACTGCCTTTGTATTTCTCTCCTTCCTTTTTTCCCAATCTATGCCAGTATTTCATGATCATTTTGATGAGGAAGTACCCATACCAAATAATACAACTTGGCATGACCATAGTCTGTGATGTTATTAACACTCTTCCCCTGCTCCAGCATGGGGTCCCTCCCATGCGAGAGAATCCTCCATGAACTTCTCCATGAGTTCTTCCTACAGGCTGCAGTTCTTCACAAACTGCTCCAGAGAGAGTCCCTTCCATGGATTCCTTCCAGACCCCCAGGAATAGACTGCTCCAACAAAGGTATGGCACGGGGTCAGAGGTCCCGCCAGCAGAACTGCTCTAGTGCGGGCTTTCCATGGGGTCATAGCTTCCTCTGGGTATCCACCTGCTCTGGTGTGGGTCCTCCATGGGCTGCAGGTGGATCTCTGCCTCCCTATGGACCTCCACGGGCTGAGGATGGATATCTGCGCCACCACAGAGCTCCGTGTCTCTACCATGAGCTGCACGGTAATCTCTGCTCTGGCTCTCAGAGCACATCCTCCCTCTCCTCCACTGACCTTGGTGTCTGCAAAGTTGCTGCTGTCACATTGTCTCACTCCTCTCTCTGCATGCAATTGCTCCTGCACAGTAATTTTATTTTTTTCATCTTCTTAACTCTGTTATTCCGGAGGCACTACCACCATCACTGTTGGGCTCAGCCTTGGCCAGCAGTGGGCCCATCATGGAGCCAGCGAGCGCTGGCTCCATCAGACACAGGGGAAGCTTCTGGCAGCTTCTCACAGAAGTCATCCCTGCAGCTTCCCCCTAGAAACACTTTGCCACTCAAACCCAATACAAGTATGTATAAAAATTAAACAAAATTTTGCAAAATAAAATAAATTTTTGCTCTATTTTGAAAATAGGAGTGGTGTGAATATACTTTATTGGCAGTATTCTGGAAATATCAATTAAAATATATCAACTGACATGCAAGCCTGTTGTGAAGTATTACCACGCCCAGTTTCAGAGCTGGTGAAGGGGAATTGTTAGTTCATGTACTGTATATGCAGTTCCTGTATTTGTGTTTGTCCATTGAGAATACTTTCCTTTACCAGGGTTCACAGCGAGAAACCACAAACTTGCTGAAGACATACAGAAGAAATGGCACACTTACTTTTAGCAGCAAAGCAAGCTGTTTCTTTTGTTGCTCCAGCTGAGTGCTAACTATCTTCCAGCGCTCCTGGATTTCAGTAAGCTCTGCCTGCAGGACTGCCTCAGCTCCACTGTCAGCAGAGACCAGCAGTTGCTTCCCAGCTTCCACAGTGAGGATGTAACTCCCTTGCTGCCTTAAGAGAACTTTCTCTTTAAGCTGAAAACATTAATAGTTTTCTGTCAGCTTTGTCTTTTTAATTACAATTAGCAATTCAGTAATTCACTCTCAAGCCCATACTTTAATTGGATGCATACCCTGTTTTAAGCATGAACTACGGCCCAAATGCTTTACCTTAACATTTTCACAATTGTTTACTGCAGCAGACATTTACAAAATTTCTCCAAGGAGATTAAGACATGAAAGACTTCTTTCTCCCCATTAACTTCAATGTCTCAATTGCTCTTAAAGAGTTCCTCTAGAGCCTGTTATGCTTATAAGGGTTATTATGTCCATCTTCCAGCTAAAAAGCTTGAAGACACCAAGCTGCTCACTAGATACTGTTAACCTCACATGCAGATGGATGCTCAAGGAATCCTTGTTATCTAGTACACATTCCTCAAACAGGTCTTCACTATCTTTTCAAGACCGTTTCAGTGTGACACTGGCTGAAATCAAAAACAGAAGCAAACACGGTTTGAGAGGAAGTTCTCTATTTCAAGCTCTTTATGAACTCCAACTTTGCTTCCATCATGCTACTGCTTCTGATGTTACACCAGTTCCAAAGAAGAACTGGCAGAGCAGGCAGGCTGAATCTAAGACATTTTAAAAAATGTTTTAAATGGTGAAGACTGTAAAAAAGGCAGTGATTTTTTTCCTTTTTCTTCAAACGCACTGGACATACCTGCACTTCATCCAGCAGCACTCTTGCTTGCTGCAGTGGGATAGGAGCGCTGCCCAGCTCGGTCACCGGCTGACAGGACATCTCCAGCAGCCACCTGCGCAGCTTATCCGCCATCTCCCTGTAGCGCTGCCACTGGTGAATCCGGCTGTCAATGATCCCCCTCATCTGCTGTGCCCGGCGAATTACTCCTTGCCACTGATTACTCAGAAGAGTCAGATTCAGATTAAATTCATCCCTATTACAAATAGATAAATAATAAAAATACACAGTAACCTTCATACTTCGATGTATTTGCTTAATGAAATAAACTGAAGGGAAAAGAAGGCGTCTGTTTGTCAGTTAAAAAACACTAAGAGAAAAGCACTGAAGTCTCATGAAGGCTGACTGAGGCTAAGAACTTCACACTTCCAAGTACTGGGAGAATTAAAGGGCTCCAATCATTGAGACCGTAAAACCCCAAGCCTTTAAGGTACAAGACTCTTCTACCATCTTCCCAGAAACACACAAAGAAAACCCACAGATTTTGCCAGTGTGGATTAGTCAAATTCATAGTAAATCATGGGGATTTCACAATTCACCCCCAGATTTACTACTGAGCTCAAAGCAGGCATAAGATACACATAGGATTAATAAAATTCTCACATTTCAATAAGCAGTTCATCTTAGTACCATGATAACCTTAGCAAAGTTAATGTATATGCACTGGTGTTCCACTGATTTTCATTCATTTGATCATATGCATTTAAAATAAAATCCCAGGCAACAGTGAATTCCTACTCCATCACATTAAGGCTGAAGGTGTTCTTAAATGGCAGTAGGGAATCCTCCTGGTAGAGGCAAATCCCCAGGGGGCATAAATCAAGTGTAACCCACTAAATGTGTCAGTGCAGGCTCCTTTGGTGAAAGTGACATCTTGAAAACACATTGAAATAGATACATACATAACGTGCTTGATATTCCAAGACAAATCTTTGTCAGAGAAGCAGCCTCAGAAGGTTGTTGTATTCCCAAATGCATTCACATACACATAGCATTCTAACGAACACTGTCTTAAGATCTGGCTAATTAACAGCTTAACCACAGCAATAGTAACGTCCACTTCAGAAGAGCATGATCTGAACACTGCCATCTGCTACCTCCTCTGTTAGGAAATCTCCCACTAGCCTAAGTATTACTTCACACAACCAGCAGCAGCAACAATACAGCAATGTCTACCTGTCATCCACCTGTCCTTGTTCTAGGAGGTGCTGCCCATCAGAGATAATTGAATGCAAAATCTGCTGGCGGCTGAACATCTCTGCCTGGAATAGCTGTTGTACAGGAGACAAAGATGTTAAAACAAGATCTTACATTTTAATTCTGTCTGTATGCACTAATAAAAATGAATTTTCATGTATTTAATCTCATGTCAGATTAATTCAATTGGAGTTTTGTCATGACCTTAATAGAAACATACTGAAAACTCTCATTTTAGAGTTACGTGCTGCTTCTAGTAATTATTATTAGTTCCTCAAGACCATTATTATAAAGCTAAATTATATCAACAGGAGCTAAGTTTTATGTTTCTGACTACAGTTGTGTGATTGACATCACAATTGACAATATAATTTACAACAAAATCCAGATAGGGTATTTTTTGCTTGGACAGAAAGGGCACTTTTTATTTTCTGACATGTTTAAGAATTTTATAATCTTTTGCGTTGTTAAACAGACCATGTGTGATAGTGTTATATAAACTTTTAATACACTTTTACATTGCCAATAGAACTCTAAAAGAAATAGACAGCTACGTATAGGAGCTATAAATCAATTTTCCATGTCTTCCAAGTTTTCATATTCATTTTCCCCACAAATAATAATAGCATAATAAACTTCCACAATATTTTTAAAACCCTCTTATTACTTAAATGTAACTTAAGACAAAACATTACCTAGTTACTACTTAAGCAGACATAACTCAAGTGTATATACTACTTAAATTTATTTTTAAAAACATCTTTTCTTTTAGTAATGGACTGTGTCTCTACGTAAGGTTCTTCGGTAATATTTTTATGTTCATGAAGGTACACTCAGGCATCACTGGACCCAGCCTACGTTTAAAAGGTTTACAGAGAGATTCAAAGAAAAAGTATACTGGTATGAAGCTTGAGGTTTTTTTTTCCTTAGTTAGTGATGGTATTTGCAGCTGATAGAAGTTCACCCTTGCCTGAACTAAGAGCCACTATTCTCCAAAGCTAGACCACTCCTGTTATACAGCTTCGCACCAGCTCAAATTATGGTTGTACCAATCCTTGCATCTGCACCTGCCAGCAAAACATCCACTGGCACCTGCACATTTAAACCTCTCAAGCACATTGCGTGTAGTTTAGGACTTCTACACGATGCAGTAATTTTTCAAAATGAGATTTTGCCTCTGAATCACTGAGCTAACTCTGAAAATTCTACTTAGGTCATAAGTTTTCCCATAGAAAGAAAGAATGTTGTCTGATTTCTTTGTAGAAATATTTGATATTGTTCTTTGAATACCTTGGCGCTTATCATTAACTGAGCCTGAATCAGAAGGAAACTGAATGCTATTATTACCTCATGAATGAAGCCACAATAGTGTGGCACTGACAATTTCAGAAAGCTGAGCAAAAAGGCAGAAATTTTACTTTCTGTCACATCTATTTTTGTCAAGTCAGGGGACATGAAGCACAGAAGGCAACAGCATCTACCGGCACTGTTGAAAGATTGAGACTAAACAGAACCCAACTGGTTGCAACTCATTAAACAACTCCCCCAGCCCAAAGAGCCAACCATCCCCCCCTCCCCTAAAAAAAACCTGAAAAAACTCCAAAACTAAAAACCAGCAAAACCAATTCCTCCAAAAGGGAAACTTTTAATACTTTTTTTAGAAGGACAGGTGAAATAAAAGCTTATCGAGCATGAGTGGATGTATTCAAGCCCTACACAAAACTAGATCTATTTCGGTCACGATGCACTTCCTTTCCATATTTACACTCTGTAGATAAGAAGGATACCTCATTATCTGGGACCACTTGTCACCCAAATTTATTCTTATATGTAGATCACCATGAATCACAGAAATAGGAATTCAACGGAGGAGGAAAGGAGGGCAAGTGTTGAAATGGACAACACCAGCATACTGGAAAAAAATTCGGTAATTGAGTTGGCAAGGAACTTCCTTGCCCTTCCCCTGACAGCACTTTCTCAAACACTTGTCTCAGTGCATTCCCACTGCATGGCATTCCCAAGCACTGTCCCATGTACTGGAGAACTGTGCAAGAGTGATGGCGAGATCGTCTTGGCAGACTGATGCAAATGTCAGTGTTAGCATAGGATATCCGAAAAAGCTATCACTTCCACCTTGTAAAATTCACCAGGAAGATATTTCAAAATAAGGCCACTGAGGTGGTTGGGGTCTTCTTTGGGTAAAAATCAGCAAAAGTTATGAGTCACCGGAAAGGCAGTAATAGAGCTGGAAGCATTTCAATATCCATTCTGGGAATTAAGGTGGAAACAGAACATTTTCTCATTATTTTCAAAAATAAAAAGCAAAATGTGGAAATGCATCTCAAGAAGATGAGATTTGATCCTTTCAGCCAAAAGGAGTGGAAAGAAAATTTTTTGTGGCTATCAGGAAGCACTGAAAAGGACATTTTGCAATGAATATATTTTGATTATAAAAAAAGCCAAAAAGTAAGATTAAAAAAAAAAGAAAGTAGGTTACTTTTCCTAGGATGAATTGCAGTATTTAGAAAACCAGATATTAATTATCTTATTCTGAGATGACTTTACAGTTGCAAAAAAAGGGCTTAAACAGAGTGCCCAAGTAACATTCACCTGCTCAGATCAACGTTTCAGGAGAGAATTAAGCTGAGATTTCAAGACAAACAAATCCAAGAAGATTGCCCTAACTCCCTTTACAAAATTATAGCTATGACTAGACAAAACAACAGTAGGAAATTATCCACTTAGTAAAAATTTTTGGACATTCAAATCTCAAACACCCGAGATGTTTAAAGTTAGAAAGAGACTGTCCAGTAAATGCTGGCAGCAATAAAAGGAAATTAAACGGATGACATTTGTGACAGCAAAGGCAGTTAGATGCTACAGCAAACGTATGCTAAAAATGGCTGTGAACTACTTTTTGCTATCAGACATTCATTCAAACACTATGCTGTGAGATATAAGGCAAGAGAAGGGAAAGGACATAACTCTTCCTGTAATCCAGCCTGAGTCTAGGGGAAGGTCAGCTGAAAAAGTTGTGGGAACTGAAACTATTGCGGCCACATGGGAGCTCTGGTATGAAAACTGACTTCTTTTACTTGATCTTTACCAGGATTCTTGGCAGTAACACTATGGGTGGAGAAAAAGTGTGCACCACTTGACTTCACAGAAGAATCATAAACTCTGAATCTAGTACTAGTAAAAACTCTGAATCAGTTTTTCCCTGCAGCAAAAACTGTGCTAGTTCTTAATTTGCTACAAACAAATGACTCCAGCACACAGCAAAGACCACATCAGTTTGTTCTCCAAGGAAATGTTATCAAATAGAGGTGTCATGGTGAATTATATAACATGGTACTTGACAGAAAACTCTTCCTTTAACATGTTCTTCAAATGCTATGTGCATTGATAATTTAGTAACAAATAAGCAAAATCAGAATAGATATTTTCTCCAGTTATGACTGAAGGCGAAGAGCCAAATGGCATGAGAATTGCTAGGTATTTACAGGAGCTTTGGTTTCCTTGGTACAGACCAGTCTGAAGTAGACTAAATGTAGGGGATGCACTCATAGGCACAGTGATGCATTATGCACAAACACAGACGCTCAAGTCCTCCTCCACGCTGGCTATTATTGACATATTCGCATGCTTCTGTTTTTAAGTTATCCTCATATGGTGCACACCAAAACAATTCAAGGCATGCTACTGTATCATTCAAAAAAAGAATGTGCATTCCTTCTATGTATAAATAGTATGTGTTTTAGCTGTATATAAATATACGTGATTACTTGCCTCATGTTCCCTCTGTTGCTCTAAAAGCCTTTGGTAGTTTCCTGAAACCTCTACTGCCAACTTCTGCTCAGTCTGAACTAATAAATCCATCCAAGTCCCGCATTTCTCCAAGAAGGTCTGCTGCTGCAGCAAGAAAGACTGCAGCTTACTGAAAGAAAGAAAGAAAGAAAGAAAGATGGATTCGGGTAATTCCAAATCAGATGGTAACGCCTTTCCCACTTAACTGCCTCATTCAATTTATTTAGTCAATACTTGGAAAAGAAGCAGTCCTACTCGTTTCAAATCCTGGTAATTTGTGGCAAAACCTACTTCTCAGCTCAATGGCTTTGCTCTTTACTTATAAGTACACCAAAGAAAAGGAACTTTGGCTAATAAAATATCTGAAACATTTTCTAAATTCTGCAAAAGGTATACTTTCTAACTTGTAATTGAAGAAAACTATAGAACAATATTTATTTATCCCCACCTGAATCTCTCTGTAGTCTGAGATGAGATCAGAGACCAATGTCTGTTCAGGTTCTGCATCCTTTTGATTTCTTTGTCATTCAGAGGAAGCCTGTAACCCAGCTCATTAAGACGGTCCAAATCCGGGGCCATGCTGCTGAACTTCAGCATTTGACTCTGCAACAAAAAAAGTGATAACTGGGAAGTTCAGGAATTACATTATTATTGACTTCAAAATTATGAACTAGCACTCAGTTAAATTTAGAATGGCCTTGGTTGCCACCAAGTGGTAAGCAATCTCTATGCCAGGGAAAAACTGCGTTTCCAGTTTTCATCTTCTGGTCCCAGACCAGGAGAAGACTTGTGTTCATGTTTAAATGTGTGCAGAGAACTATAATCAAATTGCACTGAAGTGTTTTGCTGAATGGGAGATTTACAGTTCAGAGCTGCAGAAGTAGCCTTGTATTCGAAGCCATATGTTTATACTGTCAAAATAAATGAGCCTTTTTCCTTGTTTCTTAGCCTGAATTCTAGGCTGGTAAATTCCCACTGGAATTCAACTTTTTATTTCTATGTTTTTGTTTTGCAGTACAGAAATACTCAATTCACTACATAAGGAAAATGCTCTGCTTTTTATCATGTCCAAAGTGGAATTCTGTCTATAGTAAACCTTGACAGAAAAATAATGGAAGATTAAAATGACAAAAACAGCCTAGATGGTGAAGTTTAGCAACTTCCTGTCATGGCCTCTGAAAGAAGAAGAGGGAAAAAAGAAGCCCCACAAAAAGAAAGTGTACAAGACCTCAAATGGAGATCGCACAGTACAAAGTACGAATGTTTCTTCAGTATATCAAGTTACTCAAAATGTATGATTTACTTCATACCTAAATGAAATACCACTGAGACAGGAATTAAATAAATTCAAAAAAAGTTGTGAGAAAACAAGATGAAGAAAATCTCCAAAAACTGCTGAAGTTTCCATTCCCGTTCTGATCTGTTATTAATTTTATTTTGAACAGTTTGACTGTCCTTTTCATCTTTACCCAGGGACAATGTAACAATCGTTCCTTGACTGCCATCAAACTTCAAGTTCTCAGTCTTACACTTTTCGTGAGTGAGAGTCCTTTACCACATATAGAATGCATGTGTGATATCTGTGCATACCCTGTACTACAAATAACCAGGCCAACAGAAGAAAAAACTCCAGCACTTCCTGCGTTTATTAGTCACCTTGAGTTGCTCCATTCTACTCTGTATTGCTGAGACATCAGCTGAGTGACTGGGATCCTGTTCTTTCAATGTTTCTTCTGCTTCTGTTATCCAGGTCTCAAGAACTTCCAGGTTCTTGGCAAAGGTTTGATAGTCCAGGGCTCCAGCCTTTAACACAAAAGGATCCACAGTTTTGGTTTTGCAGCCTCCTTATTGACATTACACTCCTGGTTATTCTCATTATAGATTTGCAAACAGGTGAATTGGCTAGTAGCAATTGTAACTGCTGCTTTGCTTGCAGACTGTGGAATTAGTTGGATTTTCTTTTTTAGGTTAGAAGAGGATTTTTGATCATAGCAAAGCAACATTTCAGCAAAGTGCATAAATATCTCCTTACCTTGAAATAGATAACCTTTTCCAACTTTCTTTTATGAAGGTAACTCCTCTGTTTAATTTACTGCCAGCAGAGACGACTAGTTACTCTTACTGCCATTTTAAATTAAGAACTTTTCTTGTGTTTTGTCTCCTCACAGTACAGTGATACTATAACCACATCTCAGACACTGCTGGATTTCTTGGGTAAATCCTCTTTTCTCTCAAACAGAAGCTGCTACCTTTGTGGCTTTTTCAACCAAATAGTCTCCTATGGAATACATTCTTCCACTCTTTTTTTGCTCTTCAGTCCCTGGTAACACAAGCAATTTGGCAACCTCTACTAAACAAATGGTAGGTGTCAGTCTGGTCACTGACACTAATAGGAAGCACACAAATCAATTCTACACAATATTCAGAATCTCTCATTTCTTTTACTGTTAAAGAAATAAGTGGGAAGAGTGTCTTCAGGGGAGCAGTAGCTGTTAGCACTACTGTGGTGTGCAGAAAGCATGGCCACTCTGGCATTCCAGACAGACATTTTCCTGCATGAGGTTTGCTACCCTCTTCCCACAATTCGGACCTTCTTCCAACGTCTCTTTGCTGGACTCGAGCATATTTTCTACTCTCAGCTTTGGCTTCCAGGGAAGTCTAGGAAAGGCTGATGAACAGGTTACACTACCCTCTTTTCCCAGGCAGATTTAGCTAATTTATGTCTTTTCAGGTACCACAGGATGATCACTTTTTAGGACTGTAAATACTGTCTGCATACCTGAAGTGCAGCCTGTTGCTTGCGGAGAGCCTGCTCTAGGCTTGACAGATTCTGGTTCAGAGAGAGATGATCAGACTGTATGGCTGCTGCTGCTGAAGCCTCCACCTGGCTTTTTAGCTCCTCCCCCAGCTCTTGAAGAACAACCAGTGACTCCTGTGCTGTTTTCAAATCCGTGAGTACATCCTGTGGCAACACATTGAATAAGGACACGAATAGTGAACTTGACACTCTGTTGATGTCATCATCCCCCGATTTAAAGGAAGAATGAAATGACTGAACTCAAGCACTGTAGGTAAAATTTCTATTTACTACTGCATTTCAATATCAAAGTTTCCAGTTACGTTCTCTATGACTTGAAGAATAAAAAGACATGTCAAAGAACCTGTACAGAAAGGAACAGAAAAAAGACACTGCTCAGCTACCTTTGAGCAAGTCTGAGTTGTTGATGAGACAATAACTCTTGAAAGAAACCCTTTGAATTTAGTTACATGATGGTCCTATGCAGTGGCAGCTCTCACTGTGAAGTGATTCAGGTGTAGACCTCCCTTTTCTTCCTGCTATGATTTACCAGGAGGGCTGAAAAAACAACTTTTGTAAATGGCCTAACATAATGGTTAAAGAATGGGACATCAGGAAATAAATTATTTTAACTGAACAATTTGAATTGCCAGTCCATGGTGCCTGACCATGGCAGCAAATGCTCCAAAAGATCATGAACATGTTTTTTTTTTACACACGAACAGGTTTATTTTTCTCACTGCAATTGTTTTGCTTGCATTGAGACAATTAATATTTTATTTTTTTGGTCAATGACACTTAACATCACCTTAAGCAAAAAAGAACCAAAATATAGGCACAGAGAGGAGATAAACTATTCTGCTGCCTTGAGACACGATCTTGAAAAAGGAAGAATATCAAGGTTTTAGAGTGAATGGTGTTCTTCCATAAGGAAGGATAAAGACATCTCCATCATTCTGAAAATGTGAATGGTCTTGATTGGTGGGAACAGAGTCAAAGGATTTTGTGTTTTTTTCTACTATAAGGAACTCAAAAGACTCGGTAGAGATACTTTCCCAAGCAAGAATACCTTAACAAAGCAGGAACTTAAGGCTGAATCAAATGATGTAATTTATCCACCTTCATCAGAGAGAAGACTTTAGATACAAGCTCCTAAAACAACACCACAACAACTAATTGAGGGATCAAAATTTAGAGACACCCATGAGATTTGGGTAGCAGATGTAAAGCCATCTCTCCTGTGCCTAAGCTGCATTAGTAAAATGAAATATGATAATATACAAGATTCTAAAATACCAACTATAGAGTTTAGTAATGAAGAGCCTCTTGAGATGTTTTTTAGCCCCCACAGCTAAGAAAAGCTGCAAAGCTTAAGTGAACATACATTACAGTCCCGAATCCAAGTAGTAACTTCATCATCAGCAATGTCTTTGCTGGTTGCAGTCTTCAAGAGTTCATTGGTCTGGTCTTCTCGCTGATGGACTGTGGAAGAGCACTGCTGGTAGCACTCCTTGTACCTCTGCCACAGCTGGAGCAGGGCCCTGCTGGCACGCAGACGCTCTGCAATCTCCTGCAGGAGGTTGTTCCACCTGGTGAAAAGACTGCATGAGAAATCGAAGCCTGGGAGTCCACAATAACTATACGTGTCCCTCTTCCTCTCTGGTGCTTCCCATGGTCTCCTGACTTTCAAAAAATTTGGTAATAATCAAGATCCAGACACTTGGTGACAAAAATACCAAACCAAGAAATATGCTGACAGGCTGTTCTGACCTGTCACAGTGTGTCTGATCTGTGCTACATCTTGGGTGCTGTTTATTAATGCTTGTGGTCAGAGCTGCAGCACACTTTTTGAAGTGAATCTCCTGCTATTTCCACTTAGTACCCTCAGCCTCAGAGAGCATCCGTGAACAATCATGCACTGCCAGTAGTAGATTCCTGTGAGGGCCTAACAGGCCCAGAACAGATGTAAACAAGACACCATTTTTTCTCCTGCAATTTCCTCCCATACTCTGACACAGAGGGTTTAAGTCATAAAGCTCTGTGTAACTCACTTGTAAAATACTCCGAGACATATTAAATATCTTTATATTTCTATTATCCAATTAAGTAAGTGATTTCCCTTTGAATTCTTTCCTATAATAATCCCCCATGGAATTTTTTGCTCTAATAGCAACCAGGAGCACATACTTTCTCAAATGTGCTGGTAGTTATCAAAGTGCCTAATTGTTTCCTTACCAAAGAAAATCACAATATTTCTCAATTATTATTGTATGATGAAAAGCAAAGGTTTTGAAGCAAAAATTCTGTCAGCCGTCACTGAAACTGTCAAATTCTACAGTATCTTTTTTGAAATGGGGTTAAATAATCCCTCCCCCCACTTCCAGTTTCTAGGACAGGACTGAACAGAGACTATAATAAATTCGGCACGATTCTGTTTTCAAAAAAATTCCCAGCTTTCCACCAAACCGTCTTTTTTCTTTTGGACCCTCCCTTCCTGTATCTGCTCTGAGTAAACCCTTTTACTGGTTCTTGCCTGAATTTAAAGCTGGGGAAGCTGTTTGCCAAGGTACTGGTGAGGGGCTTAGATCTTCCCGCCTATGATGCTCTTCCTACAACTAAAAATTGCAACCTAGAATTTGGGGAACCTGATGCAAACCATTGCAAACACAATTTTCAGACACAATTCTCAAATTTCAAGTGCAGTATTATTTTCCAGTATGGTATTTATGAATCTTGGTTGGCAGTCAAGCATGGAGCAAAACTACTGACATTAATGTCCAAATGCTCACTGGAGAAAGTATTTCATTTATTGTTAGCAGTAAATGAGAGTTTTACTCCAGTCCTTGGCAAAAGGAATAATCGTGCCTGTTCCAACAAAGCCCTCATGACCTCAGGTACTTAAAATAACAAAATATAAGAAAAATACGGATAATGGAAAACTGGGTAGTGGATAAATACAGATTTGCTACTGAAATTAAAGTTTAACACACAGACATTTTCTACCTCATATTCACGTCTTTCAAAGTGTTGGTAAGCGTTTCAGTCACTGGTGGGTGACATTCTTTCAACAATTCATTTGTCACAGAACCAAATTTCTGTAAGCTGTTCTCTTGTTTTTCCAATTCATCTTGTAGGCTCTAAAGTAGAATAATAAAACAAAACAAAATCATGAGTTATTGAAGTTCTATGATGTAGAAACATTTCAAAATAGTATGTATCAATTGCATTAGATTATGAATGAAAACTTGATTTCATGTGTTTCATATAAATAGAAGGTTGTTTAATATAAAGATTGTTCTTGGATTAATTTGATTTTATATAAAATTTAGCAAAAATTAAATTCTAATCTTGTATTTTTGCAAAATGTAAAAACCTTGTAAAAGAAATTATTCTAAACAAACACTTTTTGTACAGAGTAAGTAAGCGCATGGACTGATTCAGATTTAAAAACTTAAAAGACGGAAGAAAACTAACTAAATAACATTTTCCTGTTTACAACAAGATGAAAAACTAACAACATAAAGAAAGCCATATTCTGAAAATAAGGTTCTCGCTCTTTCAGTTACCATCCTGATGTATGTCTGTCAGGGAAGTGTGTTTTGTCCAGTGGAAGAAAATGAGGCTGATGAGGAGACCGAAGCATCTCTCTTATGAGGAAAGGCTGAGGGAGCTCGGCCTGTTCAGCCTCAAGAAGAGACAACTGAGAGGGGACCTCATTATTGTACAGAAATATCTAAAGGTGGGTTGCCAAGAAAATGGAGCCAGGCTCTTCTGGTGGTGCCCAGCAACAGGACAAGAGGCAGTGGGCAGAAACTGATGCACAGGAAATTCCACCAGGACATGAGGAAGAACTTCTTTACTGTGCAGTGACCGCGCACTGGAACAGGTTGCCCAGAGAGGCTGTGGAGTCTCCCTCACTGGAGACATTCAAGAACCATCTGGACACAATCCTGTGCTCTAGGGCAACCCTGCCTGAGCAGGGAGGTTGAACCAGATGACCCACTACGACCCTTCCAACCTTACCCACTCTGTGACTGTGAAAATGCTCTTTTGTCTTCTTTTTAAACTTAAGTATTTTTATGCATATTATTACAGTTTGAACAGCCCAGCATATCTTAAGGCTGAGTTTATATTCAAAATCTTAATCAGCAAAAAAGCAGTTTTCTGTAAAAAAAGCAACTGTTTTACCGACTCCTTCTCTTTAATGTGTAAAAAAATTAAAACCTAGAAGAATAGCTGTTAGGTCCACGATTAGATTCTCTTTAAATCTTGGTTTTAAAAGTGCTGTCTATGCTTAGATAATTTGGCTTTATATATGTCTGGACTTCAAATCACACAAATATTTAAATTATAATGTAAATTTAAATTTTCTGGTAAATACTAACAGACGAACAGAATAAGAACAACAGAAGTTCTTCTACTTTGGGCATCTGGAAACGTTTGCATAATTATTTCTGATTTCAAAGATGAAAACTTTTGTTGAAATAAAAGGTTTTTCTATGTAATAAAACAATAATTTGAATATTTTTATTTAATTAAATTAATTTCCATTACTATTAATTTTTAATTTTATAAAAGAAATCGCCTTGTATTTTATGCTTTTTTTACAGTGGTAAATTACTTGAACATGTGAGTATCTCAGCTACTGGAACATTATTTTTTTGATCATCAATCTACTGCGAGGTTGGATGGGGGCTAAAAATGTGATCTCAACATGTGCCTGTAGCCCCGAAGCCTGATGCAGTAGCCTGAGAAACTCTAGTTTTAATGGCCATTAGAATGATTTAAAAACTTGTAAAAATTGGATGGTATGGCTCAAAATTATAAAGAATGGCATCAAAAATCTAAAAGGAAACAACTATCCCAAATTTATTTTTCTGAAAAATGAAAAATGCAATGGCTCATTTATAATGTGTTCTCTTAACATCAAGTGATTTTAATGCGCCAGTATGTCTGTACTTCCACTTCTGCATCCGTGCCATTTCAGACAAAATTAACTCTTTTCACCTGAAGTTTATCAACTTGGACTTTCACAGCTTCCAAAGAACCAGTAAGAAGATAAAAATGGGACAAAGAATATCTGGCTTCTGTCAAGTAGCTGTTCAGTTCTTCATAAGCCACTTTGTAAATGCTCCACTGATCAAGAACCGATTGCAACAATATCTTCAGCTGGCTAACCTGGGAGGAGGGAGGAATAAACACAAAAGTAAATTAAAAGCCTTCAAGCTATTTGGAATTTGTTTAAATTATTTTCTTCCTTGGGATCTCACATGCTTCTTGTCCTACATGCCTAATCTTAAACCTATTGAAGAATGAAGATTCTGTACAACCATCAACTGTGCTTACACTGGGAACAGCATAAAGTTCTGCATGATTTTACAATGGTTGGATGGAAGGGACCATAAAGACATCAAAATTCATTTTACTTGGTCCAAAGCAGGATCAAGAGAAATTCCTTGAGACTACACATATCCCTAAGGCAGGGAAATCAGCCTATGGAAGTCAGCAGAGAGACTAGCACTAACACACTGCATTCTTCCTGAGAAGGCAGACTGATGTCGACCAAACTTTCAATGCTGAAAATTAATGCTGATCTCTTCCTTATTCTGTGAGACCTGTGGGCTTGACAAGTTAATTCCTGACAGGTAATTTGGTACCTTTACACTAAATATCAGAAAGCATCTAAAAAGTTTAAATACAATGACTAAAACCATCCTTGAAACAAGAAATATTATACCCATTTTATGTGGAATGTACACACAAACTTGGGGATTGATGGCTAGAGAGATGGAAAGAGGGACATGATTTAGAATCTCTTCCCCAACAACACGGAAGAAATCCACTAGCTGCAACTGCTAATTCTCCCTCTCCTCCATGCCTTGTTTCTGGAGCTCTAACTTTCTGCTTAATTATTCTTTTACCATGTGATCCAAATTGGCCCAGGAATGGTTAATTTCTTGCAGTGTATTCAGAACAGCAGAAGAAACTTCTTCTTTCTTGTTCTGTACCAAAGAAAGACCGCTCTGTTCTACATTTTCGACTTCTTTTTCCTTTGTTCTTATTGATTCTTCTAATTCCTGAAAAAAAAAAAAAAAAGAAGAAGATACCTGAGTATTTTTGCTTGTTTAATTGGCTAAATAACACCTTGATATATAAAAGATACCCATAAGCTCCTTAGTTTAAAAAATGAGAGACATGCTGGCATGTTTTGACTTTTTATTCTCAAGAGATTCACAACTCACCAACAATTTCATTGAATATTTTATGTTCCCTTTAAAGTCTAGTAGTTTGATGTTGATTTAAGTAGAAGCACGTCCCCTACATTAAACTTCTGTATAATCTTCTGCTCTCTTCTAAGAGTAAAAAACTAATTAAAAATAGCCATCCGTAGCCAGGAAACTGCCTATATAATTTCATGGCATACTGTAGGGAGATCCAAGAAAATCCTGCAGTGCTCTGACTCATGCAAACTCTGGGGCTTCAGGCAGTGCAAACACTGAGTCTGAGCAGAGTGAGGAAGTAAGGCTTGTAGGCTTCAGGCCAGCACAGCTTTGTGCTTACCTGTCAGTATGAAACAGAAAGCAGACTGTGAGGTGAGAGCAACCTTGTGTTACCCCCACATTAACTAGTACACCATGTGATCTCAGGTTATTTTGTCATTTTCTGCAAGCCTCTCCTTCCTGAGAGAAACAGATCAACTACACAGAAAGAAAAGAATACAACAGAACTCTGGTCAACCTGAAACCCCACACCTTTCAGTAAATTTTGCTCCCTATGAATCCCAAAACACAACAAGTGAACCATTGCCATAAGAGACTTTACATTTTAGATAGTTGGGAAAGTATTTGGAGCAAAATTCTGCCCAGTCTTGCAAATACTTGTGATTAACGGAATTTGTCCCTGCTCAAATACAACACACTTTTGTCTACATATGTATTAGTGAGAGCATTTTTGCTGCACTATTTATTCTCGGCCTTTTTTTTCTGTATTATTTCACATTTCTTCAAACATCTAGGCATGACCTTGTTCCAGAGCACAGCCAGAGTAATACATCATTTTTTAACCAGCTGACAACAACACAAACACTTCTAAGTTGAACATAATAAATCTGACTTTCCAAAAAGTGGACTGTTGCACTAAAAAAAGTAATTTAACTTTATACAAGGTTGGTCCAAAATTCAGAATGTAAGACAGGCAAAAGTTTCAAACACCAAGAACAGCAAATATTTCTAGTTCTCTTTGAAAAGGGCTTTTTTATTCATAATTTAAAACTCATAACTGAATTAAAGATGCATTATTGTTTCTAACCTATGACAGGAAAAAATGGTTGACTTCACTTTTTAATATGACACTAAGCAGCAACTAACATTGGTTAATAAATAAACTCCAGCTTTTGTACTAGCTGAACCGGATAACTGGGAGTGTCTGACACAGCTATTTCTTAAACAATTTGTTTCTCTGCTGATCAAAGTCTTGCCATTCATAACTAAATCCCCAAGTGTATTTGCTAACTTCCCTGACCAAAAGGAACCAAAAGGGTGATAAATCAGATTCAGCTTTGTACTCCAGCCAAGCACAGACTGCTGATTATGTCAGGCTATGTTAAATTACCCTTGCTTCAGTTGTATGGGTTTATTGTGCTGAAATCATAAAGATACCTGAATTAAAACTAAGCACTCCAGAGAGTTTGAAAATTTAAGTCAACAATTTCAGAAAAAAAATTGACCTCTAACATATCTCGCCTAACAACCCTATTTGCCTTTACAGAAACAAAGATGGGTTTAATACACTGGTGAATAAAGACCAAATTCTTTTATACATTTCATTTGAATAAATTTCCAGCTGTTCTCTTTGTGAAGAGATGAATGCTAGGTTATATTTGTCCCATTAATTAAATTCATGCAGGAAAGACAGCCACATAAATATAAATACACTTTCTTATTCCCTTTTATGGGGATGAGAACACCAAGATTTCGTGCATCCAGTTGGCCTGATAAGAGTTCTAATTTGATCTGGTGTGAAATTTATTATATGGTATCTGGTATGACAAAATACTTTTGAACAAAAATTACGTGGTGCCTGACACTGTGTAGAGGCCTTGTCTATAAATTCAAAACTATCTGTTCTGCCTATACAGCTGTAAGCTTTAACTCTGGCCTGACAGCTCCAGAAGTCAGCTTCTTACTATTCAAGTATGTGCCACTCTGAGTAAGACATTCAGAGACAACTGTGATACCCTGTTCACTGCTGTGTAGTCCTCGTACAAATTTCATGTGAAAAACTGTGGTGGTTTTGAACTTACGTGCATTATGTATAGCTGCACTTTGCCTCATCTCATCTTTGCTCATCATAATCATGATTCTCTTTCCTTTGCTGGATAATTAAATATTCAAAAAAAAACCCCCATCAAAAAATGATTCCCAACTTTCTGAATTAAAGCATGAAATCTCCTTGGATTCTACCATTTTTCTCTGAATAGTCAGGTGGAACATATTAGGTGGAAAAATAATGGAAAAAAGTGGGAGATGGAGGAAATATAGTGAAAAGGCAGAAAAACCCCATAAGACTGGCTAAACAGATAGGACAACATATTCTTCTGATGGTCTTCTAGTTCAGTATGCCTGGCATGCTTTGAAATGACCAGTGTAAAAATAATGATGACTTTGGTTGGTTTTAAGCAACTTTGAGACATTATTGCTCCTTCCTCTTCTTTTATTGCTTGCATCTTAGGAATGAAATCTCTCCCTTTCTGCAATCAAGAGGAGTTCAGTCACCGACTTCACCAATATGAAGATTTCACATGGATTTGTCAAGTGTTGTTTCTAACTCTTGGAAAGAGAACATTGTTATTTATAAACAGACATTACCTGACAGTCTTTCAAAGCATTCTGCACTGAGGCCTGGTCTCCAATCTTTTGTTGCTGTTTCAGCTTCCTTTCTTGGGTTTCAAACCAAGTTTTCAGGCACTGCACATTATTTTCATATTCTGTCCAGGATTCTTGCAGACCTTCCAAGAGCTGGATCTGCAAAGAAAAATGAGTATAAACTTTCTCATACAATTATCTTTATTGTTGGGTCAATTAAATCAGTGAAGACCAATGCAAAGTAGTGCCTTCTTGGAATTCAGTGTTTTCAGAATCTAAAAACAGTATATACATTCAAATTTAAATATATCTAGTATTTTTAATAGAATTAATAATAGAACTCTGGCTTCATTCAGCTTGGGGGAAAAAAGGCAAAGGAATCATCTCACTGTGCTGTCCGTTCTTTATAGGGAGGCATGGGGAAGATGGAGGCGGACTATTCTGGAAGATACACAATAAAAGGAGAAGATGTAACAGTCACAAATTGCAACATGGGAAATTCTGACTGGGAACAAGACAAAAACCTGTCTCCCACCAGAGTGGTTAAGCATGAATGAGTTGCCCAGAAGAGGTTGTGGAATCTCTCCTCGGAGATTTTCAAAACTCAGATAACCAAGTCCCTGTGCAATCTGATCTAACTGTAAAGCCAGGTCTGTTTGAGCAGGAGATTGACCTAGATGACCTGCAGAGGCTTCCAACCATTATAATCTTACTGTTCTATGCATTTTGAAAGTTCACTCCAGAGCAGTTAGGTTTTTTCCTTTACCTTTTCTGTTATCAGGCCTTGCAGGATCTGCCAACGTCTGTTCATTGCTCCAAGCTGTTCTGCAAAATCAGTTTTGTCACTGCGTTTACTTTCAACATCCTGGCTGCTGATTTGTAGCACTGATTGGTTCACAAAGTCGACAGTCAACTGTTTGCAATTTAGATCTATTTTGAAACCCTAGGAAAAAAAAAACAATGGAATAAACAAAGCAGCACCTAAGTACCACAATTTCTCACCTTTCTGCAAAACAGAGGAAAATGTTCACCAGCTACACCTTTACCACAATTCAACTAAAAGGGTTTTTTAGCAATTGACCAGGAATTAGAAAACAAGTCCCTCCCACTGTAAGCAAAGAGCAGGTTCAGCACCACTTGATGAAGCTGAATAGGTCAAGTCTACGGGACCTGATGAGATGCATCCCAGAGTCCTAAGGGAACTGACTAATGTTGTTGCAAAGCCACTTCCCATCACATTTGAAAAGTCATGGTGGTCAGGCAAAATACCCAATGACTGGAAAAGGGAAAACATCGCTCCTATCTTTACAAAGGGAAGAAAGGAAGATCTGGGGAACCACAGACTGGTTAGCCTCACTTCCGTGTCTGAGAAGATCACGGAACAGATCCTCATGGAAGCAATTTTAAGGCACACACAATCCAAGGAGGTGATCCAAGATGGCCAGAATAGCTTTACTAAGGGCAGATTGTGCCTGACCAATCTAGTGGCCTTCTATGGAATGACTGCACCAGACAGCAAGAGAAGACTAACTGATGCCATCTACCTAGAGCTCTGTAAGACTTTTGACACAGTCCCAAATGACATCCTTATCTCCAAATTAGAGAGAAATGGGTTTGAAGGGTGGACTGTTCTCTGGAAAAGGATCTGGCTGGATAGATGCAGCCAGAGGGCTGTAGTCAATGGATCTGTGTCCAGGGGAGACTGGTGATGAGTGGTGTCCCACAGGGCTCTATTTTGGGACCGGTGCTCTTTAATAACTTTATCAGTAACACAGTGAGATCAACAGTATCCTCAGCAAGTCTGCAGAGGACATGAAGCTGAGCAGTGCAGTTGACACAACAAAATAATGGGATGTTATCCAGGGGGACCTGGACAAACTTGAGAACTAGACCCACGAGAACCTCATGAAGTTCAACAAGTCCAAGTGCAAGGTGCTGCACCTAGGCTGGGGAGGTGAACTCATTGAGAGCAGCCCTGCAGAGAAGGATTTGGGAGTTCTCATGGATGAAAAGCTAGACATAAGCCAACAGTGTGAGCTTGCAGCCCAAAAGGCCAACTGTACCGCGGGCTGCATCAAAAGAGTAGTGGCCAGCAGTTAGAGGGAGGTGAATCTGCCCCTTTGCTCTGCTCTTGCAAGACCCTGCCTGCAGTGCTGCACCCACTCTGGCAGACCTAATAAGGTTTAATAATGTGCATATTGCTTTGGATTTTCCTGGAAATTAAGGTAAGCATATTAAAAATTCTATTCCTGCCATAAGTAAACAGCAGAGTAAAAGCAGTTTTGGCTTCTTTTCCACATTATCAAATATTGCCCAGTTCTAACTTGTGTACAATTTCAACCACTCCGCAAAGTTGGTGCGGTTTTTTTCCGCTAAATCACTTATATTTTACAAATGTTTATATATTTAATTGTGGTAATAAAGGGGATAATTCAAAAGGAAAATTAATAATATTGCCACTCAGCACCTTGTACTTCTGGACGTAATCCTGAATTGCTTTCTGTCCTACTACATTTTTTATATTTTCTTCATCCTGCTGAATTACATTTTCCATCAGTGAAATCCAGCTCATAACTTCAGTGATGGCATGGCGAGAAGGAATTTTGTCCATCTGGAGCTGTTGAGATAAGAGAATCATGTTGTGAGGAAAATGGGTAAGAATTCCTTGCTTTGCATTAACACAGTTTGATAGAGTACTGCTTGCCAGCATTTAGTTACTCAGGAATGTATTCCATGACATTTTTAGGTAGACATAATATATTTTGTATAACAAGACAATTTCGAGAACTACTGAAAGACATTGCTTTGTTTAGTATCACAGACTCAGTTTACATTTATCATTCTTCCTCTCTCCCCCTAATCACGTTATTACTAACTCTGACACATTATTACTAACTCTTGAAGCATTCTAAGATATAAACTGAAGCAATACACTGATAACCTCCTAGTAAATAAAGACTAAGCTACCTTTTCAACCAGTATAATTCTAACTTCAATATTACAGCACTAAAACCCCAAAACTAGACAACCAAAAGCCTCCTGCTCCTGCATATACTAAAAGAAATCATGAACAACGTTTTTACATCTATTTTGTCTTTCACAGACTTGAACCTAACCTATTCAATTTGAACAAAACCACTATCCAAACCTGACAGGGCACAAGGATGTGAATTCCCTTTTTCCAGAAAGCATACCAAGCTGAATGTTGAAACATGTTGAAAAAAACCTCATGTGTTCTTTGGTTAAAATTTAACAAATATAACTATGAAAGTCTGAAACTAACACTGATAGATACTAGGCGGGATTTGAAACTAAGTGTAAGCTTTCCCACAATAAAACAGGAGTAACTTTTTTCCCATCTTTCCTCACGTGGACAAATTGAGAAATGAAGTAACTAGGCAGTGCCAACTGTACAGTCTCAGTTTTCTGGAATATGAAAGGCCATCGTTGGCTTTCTTACCTGGTGCAACTTCTCTTGTACTGCTGGGATTTGTGTTAGCAGTTCTGTCCACTGGGCTTCAATGTGGGACAACCCTGCACGCAGTGCAGCTGTATCCACTTTCTTAAGCCTGAGGAGCTGGTTCCCAGTACTCAGGACAGAAGACTTCTGTGATGATTTGGCATCCACTTCTTTTGAAAACTCCTGTAAGCAGAACCAGTTTTTGTGGAAATAATGAAGTACTTTTTAGTTTTACTTAGTTTTACCTCAGAAAGCTAAGAATATCCTACTTTCGCTTTAAAATAAGTACTTCCTATTAGTATTCATCATCTATACGTCAGACTAAGATAGAAAAAAATTTTGTTCAGTCATAAAACCATTTTGTGTTTTCAGAATCCTCAAGATTTACAAACCTTGCATACAGCTTACCTACATACTCATCAATGATGAGAAGAAGTATAATCATCTGATTAATCAACTGTTTATTTGTAATTGGAGAGAAACAGGTGTCTCAGGTCCATGAACAACTTACCAGAAAGGAGTTCAGGTGGTCTCGGACTGTTTCTAGTTCCTGAGGAACTGTCAAAGACTGCTGGCTCCAAAACTCAAGTCGCTCCTTTGCAGACTGTAACCACTGTGTCAATTCATTTGATTCGCTCTGATACCTGGGAAGATGTTTAAACAAGACTAAAACAGTCATTGCCACTTCTTGCTTCCAACTGAGCAGTCTCGCCTCCATGTGTTAGAAGAAGATACTGAATGCCAGATTTGAAATAAAAACTTTATCAAATTTCAGAAAAAACATCATTTAATTTTACGGACAGGCATGGTATCAGGAAGCTCCTACTTTAGCCACTATGCTCACAATTTCTAACAGTGCCTTCATTTTGCCTTTAGAAAAAAGCTCAATGAAGGACTGTAAACAGGTCACAAACCTCTCTGGACAAGCTATAACCCCATTCAATGCACATAAACAGACTTCATTTCCACTAGAAGGCTCAGTCTTCCTAAATCTTTACCAAAAAGTCTCAGAGCAGAAACTTAATTTTTTTTTTTCAGAAACCATCTCCATATAATTTCACATGCCAAGTGACTAATGAGGTAACAGAGTAAGAGTGCCCACACATAAGCCAGGGATTCACAGACAAAGCTTTTACACCAATTACATAATTAATTTCAAAAGTAGCATATGAACATTAGTAAAGGTAGCAAAAGTTCCCTTCCATATATGCAATGACACACACAGACCCACAAGAACCCAGAAGTTGCAATGCATCCACTAAAACATGCTGAGTCTATTCATGGTACCCAGCAAAGCACACAACTTTTCTTATCAACTTGTATGCACGTGGGGCTTCTAAACTAATAATCTAAGGAAAGTATCTTCTAATTTCCTCACACCAGCTCTTATCTGCTACATTTTTTATTACAAATGGAGAGCACAACAGCACTTCTATGGAACAGAAGAGCGGTCAAACTATGACATATACCTCGAAGTACTTTCTTTTAAATGTTGAATCTAATAGTTCTGGGTCCAGAATGGCTTTGTATTGCCCATTACATCAGCATTACCTTGTCCAGTGCTTCAGTATTGTCTCCAGCCTGTGAAGCTCCTTGGTGACTTTGCTGGTGTTACTTAACCAGCGTTCTCCTAGTTGGTTCAGTTGACCGTCAAGTTCTGAGCAGCTGACAGAAAAAAGGAGCCTCTTCCCATCATCTAGCACTTGGTATAATTTAGGTTGGTATTCAGCCAGGTTAGATCTCAGCTGCTGTAATGACAGAGGAGATGGTTAGATAACTGCAGGTCTCTGCTTTCACACTTTCTCAACATTTAGTTTCCTTTTGCTGCATTTTGTAGCATATCCAGTGTCACCACAGCACATCTCATTTTTATCCTCTGCTCCAGCTCTAGAACTCCCTGAGAACCACCACGCAGGTAATCTGCTCAAAAGTTGAACATGCTGCCACATACCCAATCATGTCAGTATGTCTGTTGGTTCCTCCTTACGATGAATTCCTCCTCCACATAGATATTTTACACTTGAAAAGAATCTTTGTGGGGCAACACCATATTGGATAGAAATTGACTAAAATACCAGAACTTACTTTACCATCTGCTGAAAACCTACCATCTACTGCAATGAAAGTTAAAGATATCCAATATCAAATTATTAACAGTGGCTCCCTCTTCAGCTCTTTCAATGCCTTTCTTCAGCTCTCTGGACATCTCACTCTTTTACTGATCTACCCTCCTGCTCCTCCTGGCTACAAAACAGAAGATCACCCCATCTATCCAAATTCCTGGACACAGAGACCAATTTTAATTGCACAAGAAAGCAAAAAAGGTAATGAAAACGGAAAGGCTGCTAATACTATTACCCAGAATGAACTTGGAACTGAGACAGATTCAATTTAAATGGTGATTTGTGGATGGATGAAGAATTTATACATGTGGGCAAATATACCTGCCAAATTCCACTATTATTACACAAACAGTATGGATTTAAAAAAAAAATGTACATTGGTTTAATTTTGAGCGTAAAATGTACATGCATTCCCATTTTTCAGTTTTGATGAAAGTAATCTGAATACGAAAGGTACAAAACTACCAGTGTTATAGTAAGTGTATGAACTTCCTATCACTCTTATTTCCTCTTTCACAAAAGTAGAGCTCTAATAGATTAAAAAAAATTATCTTTGTATATGTGTGAATCTGTGTGTACTTACATACAACATATATACAAAAAAAAAAATCCTAGACAGCTGCTTAAAAAAGTTCTAAGATAGTAATAAATTTATTACGATGGACTATTAACCTAAATGTGGCCAAATAATAAAATCTATGACATAACACAATACAAGAATCTGGATTTGAACAACCTAATTTATGTAACTGAAAAGAAAAACAAAAGAAGAAAACTAATTTAGGGTCAGGACCAACACAAACAATGCCTCGCACCAAACAAAACCAAAACAACCCTCTCACACAACAGATCGCTTAAGTTGTCCTCAAACCATTGGAAAAGCAGAAAGCTGTCTGGTAAAATAACAAAAAAGATAACAACACAAAATCCATTTTCAAGAAAAATTTGACAGACATTTTTCTGTGAAACAAAACAAGAGAAGAAAAAAAACCCAACGAAAGTGTCTAGTATAAGGAGACAAAGACAAAACACTAGACCAAAAAAACAGGATGTGGTAGAAAACCTATATTTAAACTACTTGTTGCATTTTGGGAGGAGGCAATTTCAGGAACCACAGCCTGTCCAGCCTCACCTCGCTCTCTGGAAAGATCATGGAGCACATTCTCCTGGATTCCATTTTCAATGACAAAAAGGATCAAGAGGTAATCTGGAGTATTCCGCTTGAATTCACTACCAGCCTTTTATGACAAAATTACTGTCTCTGTGGATCAGACTGCCTTCAGTATGACCTCTGACACCATCTCCCAAAGTACCCTCCTCTAGCAGCAGGGAGAGTTCAGGCTGGATAAATGTACTGTTTTGTGGGTCGAAAATGAGCTGCATTACCAGTCTCAATGCTAGTGATCAAAGGCTTAATGCCTGGCTGGCAGGTTCAGTGGGCAGAGTACTCCAGAGATTGTTTATATTTTATCCCAAGTATCTTCAACATCTTAATGGCATGGATCATGGCAGACAGCATTCCCTCAGTAAATCTGTGGATGACACTAATGTAGGGAGAGCGGTTGGGACAAAAAATTGCAGACTAATTCCAGAGACACTTTACTAAACTTGAGGTTAGAGACAGCAGAAACCTTGGAAGGCTCAAGAAGTGCCACTTCTGCACCCTGGGCTGACTAGCTGTGTTTCTCAGTACAGGTTAGGAAGGAAATCGGTAGAGTATTTAACCCGGCAGCTTATAAGGCAAGCCACAGCACTGGCCTATATTAGGACTGAAAACAACCAAAGGAAGTTATTTTATTATCCTCATCTAGATGGTGCTGATGAGGCCATGTCTACTCTATCTGATTGTGCTCTGACCCTGTCTCTCACTGAGCTGAGGAAGAAGGAAGTAGTCAGGGTCTGGCGTAGAACTATTAAGTTATTTAGGGACCTAGAGCGCATGTCCTTTACGAAGAGCCTGAAGGAAATGTGCTCACTTTAGACAGACAGACAGGAGGCTAAGGGCCAGTCTAACAAATGCCTACAGCTATTTGGATTAGACTTAAAAAGATGGTAGAGGTAAATGCTCCTCAGTAGTGCCACACAATATAAAAACGACAATGGTGACAAGCTGAAAGTTGATGATACAGATTGGGCATTACAGAAAACTTTTCATAGTAGGTGGTGGTGCAGGACTGCAATTGTTCCCCTGGTCAGCTGTGGGATCTCCATCTTTTGAGGTTTTCAAAGCTGTTGCTGATCCAGCCCATGACAACGGTGCTTTAAGTGAGAGGCTGGACTAGATGACTGTCAGAGACCCTTTTAACCCCTCTTTTCTGCAGAGAATGTCTACAAAGCACTAACCTGAAAAAGTGTAATCCGGTCTGTAAGCCTGTCCTCCGTCTCTTCCACCAAACCAACAGTGGGGATGTTTCCTTCAACAGACTCTAGCTGTTTGGTGAGTTCCTGGTAATCTTCATCCAGATGCATCCAGGTCTACAAGCACAAATTATCCATGTATATGGTGAATCTGGGTAGCTAGAAATTTTATTACTTTTGTTTTTATCTGAAATCCTACAACTACATGGTTGTAAAAGTACAGAAATAACACTACAAACAGGTTTGTCCAGCAAACCTGTAAAAAGACACCATCTCTGTGCCAAGCTCAACTTTTGGTTAGAATACATGGATAAAATTGTCATGCTCTCCTTACCAGCTAAAGCTAAGCAGCTCTTTAAACTTAGAGGAACAAAACTTGTGCCACCACGAGAGTTAAATAGAAAAGACTGCATGAAGTCTATCAGTACTTTTGTGTGTAAGACAAAATGGACTGATACTCATCTATTCCGTCCAAGCACAGGAAACCAACATCATAGAATACCCTGGTGGTTGATCACAGTGGAAGTACAGAAAAGACCACAGAAATTCTCACCTCTAGAATGTATTCCAGCTCCACACCTCGTTTATGAGCCAGCTTTAATACAGCTGAAGCTTGTGTCATTATCTCTGAATGTGACTGAGTTTCCCTCAAGAGGGCAAAGCTACTCATCTTTCTAAAAAGTGTTTCTGTCAGCATCATGTGAGACTCCAATCCTTGAAAATATTCCTAAAAAATTTCAATGTGAGGGAGAGGGAGAACAGAAAAGAGAAAAGTGCAATTGTTACTCAATTCATTACCACTAAAACAACATTTTAAGACATAAGCAGTAAAATCAAATATCTACAGACACAGAATTAGGTACACCTTTCACTTCACAACATTTCATGAAGTCCAACACAATTTAAAGAGGACAATGGTCTATTTAAAGAAAGGAGTCAGTCATTCTTTCCATGCAAATTCCAGCCTGACCCTCATTCCATAAACAAAACCAGCTTAAATCAGATAAACACCCTCAAAAATTTCTGCCTAATGAAAATGTGGGAAATCCTTGTCATATTTGTGGGTGCTTTTACCAAATGTAAATTTCTGTTGAAAACAAATGGAGTGGTGGATGAAATTGCTATGTAGCATGACAGGACAATACTATGAACTTGTTAGTACAATAAGGAAGAAACCAAATCTACCTGGGTTCATCTTCAACAAAGCATTTGAAACTCAGTCTGTCAGAACAGTTCATTGGCTCCAATTTAAAATACAGTCTGGCCCACCATTCTGAAAAGCTCCTGAATCCTTAGAAGCAGAAGGTTAGCAATTCGCTCTTCACAAGTGCCCTGGTTTTGGCTGAGATAGAGTTCATTTTCTTCTTAGCAGCTGGTACAGCACTGTGCTTTGGCTTTATCATGGGAATAGTGTTGATGACACACTGATGTTTTGTTTGTTGCTGAGTAGTGTTTACCCCAAGTCAAGGACTTTTCTTTTTCCCTCACTCTGCCAGTGAGGAGGTGCACAAGGAGCCGGAAGGGAGCATGGCCAGGACACCTGACCTGAACTGGCCGAAGAGATATTCCATACCATAGAGCAGCATGTTCAGTATATAAACTGGGGGGAGCTGGTGAACAACTGTACTGTATATCACTTATTTACATGTTCAGTGTTTATTTCTCTTTCCTTTCCATTGCAATTATAGTCACTATTTCAATTATTATTATTATTATTATTATTACTATTACTACTATTATTATTATTGCTACTGGTATTAGCATTCATATCTCAACCCACAAGGCTTACCTTTTCTTTCCAGTTCTCCTTCTCCCCAAGGAAGGAACAGGTAAGTGAAGAAGCAGCTGTGTGGTACTTAGTTTCCCACTGGGGCTAAACCATGACAACAAGCTTACAGTCATTACTAGCCCTGAAATATGCCACAGTTTACCTTATGTTTTTCAAGCAGCGACTGAACCTCTTCCTTAGAAGAAACAATCATTTTCTGGTCACCAGCCATTTTTTCTTGGCCTGTTTCTACCAGGTCAGCCAGGTCCTGCAAAGCCCGCTCATACTGCCTCTTAAGAGCCATATTCTGATTCAGATCACTCCGCCTGGATCCAATGATCATCAGCAGCTCATCATACTTATCCTGGGGGGCAAAGGACAGCAATGGTGATTCTTATTTCACACCTTACATGTCTTCCTGGAAGCAACCTCACTGTCCCTGTACTCTCTGTTAATACTAGCAGAATAACATTTATTTCCAGCTCAAAAAGAGTTTGCAGATATACTGACTTCATTGATAAATTAACAACTCATCATTTGAAGATAGAAAACATAAGCAAGACCTGCAGCTTTTTCAAGTGCATTCATTCACAAAAAAATTAGCAGAATCCCTAAGGCTTAATATAAGTAGCAAAGAAGTAGGGTGATTTGGCTTAATGCATGAAAAAACAGTGACTACTATGCAACACAGATGCTGTTTACATTTTACTTTTTATAATGCAGAGGACTGGACAGAATCCACCAGGGGTACAGACTATAGGCATCTCAGTTAGGTTTCTTTCCTTCTCCTGCCCCAGAATCTTACAAGGAAGATACATACAACTTACTGCAAAAACCAAACCAAGCCCATACTTTTGATCCATACAAGACATTCCAACAACCAAAATATCTCTATGATCATCCACTGCTACACCAAGGTGCCCACCCTCAGACTGCAGCTGGCTCTCCTGGCTTTAAACAGAAAAATGTGAGAAACACAATTGTCAGAAAAAAGCCAAAGGAAGGCTTTTCTAAAAACTGAAATTAAGGGGAGGGGGTACATAATGACACATTATTTGGAGAGCAAAAGAAAACCCCCAAAACCCCCAAACAAACCAGCAGGAGGCGTTGAGACCAAAAGGATAAAGCACTGGGCAAAAGACACATTTCTTAGTGATTTATTTCTTAGTCATTCCTTTTTAACTGGTATCACTGTTTTGTTGGCTTAGCAAGTTTATGGTCCAGTTTCAGCTGTTTTATTTGCTTCCAATTTATTATTAGGACATTGTAAATTATAAAATTCAGTCATAAACCTTCCCCTTGGTATTTCCTCAAGCATTCCCCTGCATCAGCCTGCTCAAAAAGGACTTCCAACCGGTTTACAGAAGTTGTAGATCAATTGCCCACATGTATTTACATGAGAGATGTTCTAGCAAAAGCAGAACATTTCCAGTTTCAGGTCTCACTTCACTCTATATCCTTCTTTACCCCCTTCCTTCTTTTAATGACAAGTGTGAGACAGCACTAAACCGCAGATCATGAGACACTGGTGAGAAGAGGGATGAACCTTCAGCAGACAAATTTATGTTTACATGTTTAACTTCATCTGTTTGAAAATGGAGTGGATGACAGCTGACAGAAAACATGGTTTTGTGGATTTTTACAATTAATACTGCTAATAACAGAGATGTCAGAAACTCTGAAGAGGCAAAAATAGAAAAACTAGGTGAACCATAGAGAACATAATCTTTTAAACACACTTAAATGCTTTTAAATACCTTTTCCTAAACTGCCTTATGAATAATAAAAAGAAGCATTTCTTTGGTATCACAGGTGACAGGATGGGCAGGTCTCGGATGGAACTAATGAACCATACCTGGATCTTAGACAATTCTTGTACAGAAGGTTGGTCAATTTGTAGCTTGTCTATACGCTTCTTTAGTTCATTGATTCCAGCATCTAGTTCCTTTAAACCTTCTTCTGCCTGCAGTATGACCTGTATATGAAAATTACATTGCTTAGTTTGAAGTTTCAATAACAGTAGTGTAGTTGGCCTATGGTCATATTCTTTTCTTCTTGCAGTACTAATCAGACCTTCAATGTGCTGAAATTTTAAAGGATGCTATGAAGGAAATGTATTAATTAAAAGTTGGGAGAGCCCAGTTTTTTTCTTAAAGTTAAATAAGTATATCGTTACTATTTTTTAATAACAAGCTGTTTTAGTATCATATAAAATACTATGCTTAGTATTTTTTGCACCAAACATCTCTGTAAATTTCCATGCTTTTAGTTATATAGTAGAGGCCTAGAAGAATTTTTTTTTAATGTAACAACGTCTTTTAAAGAATTCTTTTTATTAACACTCGTTCCTGTCATCTCTGAGCACCAAGCAAACAACCATCACAGCAGAACCCATGTATGAAAGCAAAGAGCTGTGCATAGTTCCCTTTCAGGACCGGAGTGGGGCCAAAATTACTGTCAAGGAAGATCTGTAGCTCCCCTTTTTGCATTTAGAAAACTACAACTTAAGAACACAGATTGGTGTTTTCAAGTGTCTGCAAGTGATGAGTTTTATCAGTGGAAGTCACAAGCTTTCCTAGGTCTCTGCTGAACTAAGGCATGCAGACTGTAACAAAGTTAAAAGCGTGAGGTATTATTCTCAAACCATGTATGTGAAGTAGAACTGCCCTCCAGCAACATGGAGTTTGCACAATACAGTCACTAAACTTCCACTTCGTGCAACTAAAATCACCTGGCTGATTAAGTGCCTTATTTCTACTTTCCTAGTCACATATTGAACAAACAGCAATGCTCTTAAATTTGAATGTTTTATTAGCCAAGGGAGATTTTTGGAAACAAATAATTTCACTTGCTTTGGTTACCGCATTGTTTTCCTAGTTGGTAGTTAAATTAATCATACAGGAAATTAATTTTTGCCTATGTGTGGCATCACAAAAGATAGAAAAGAAAGACCTAGTGCAACCTCTCTTTTTCGTACTGGAGACATAAACTCCTTCAAAATTTGAATGTCAGGTATATAAAGTCCGGTATTTCTGTTTAGCTGAAGGGTAAGTTTCTTCCATTCAGTCACCTGCTGGCACCAGGCATCAGTAACATCTATAAAAAGTAGCCCTTAATGCTTCATTCATTTTTCTCACTGGCAAAACAAAAACAAGGAAACAGGACATACTTTCTCATCTAAATAATTAATTATTCATCAGGCCATTCCTGATAAAGAAATAATAATTACTGCCTTCAATTAAAATGAGGAACATTGAAGACATCACTATAAACCAGTGAGCACGAAAGTGCCTTTGGTTCTCAATAAAATTTAATAGTTGAACAATTTAGCAAAAGTCTGGACTTTTTGTGTTTATTGAAGTTTTCTTTTTTTTCAAATACTGCCCAGTATAAGCATAACTAGGTACCAGTTTGGCTGGGGAGATAAGAGAGACACTTTTGGTAAGTTTTGTTTTGTTGTTGTGCCTTTTTGTTTTACTTACTTATCAACACGTGTAGTACACTCTTGGACATACCCATTTTCCTATCCTTCACGTGAACAGGTATGTTCTCCCTTTAAAAGCAACTGTTCTCTAGAATCCGTTTATACTTTGGATAGAAACTTTACCTCTTCCCCTCTCCCCAAGTGACAGGTCTGCGGTAGTACCTGCATTTGTTCTGTTTCTGGTCTGTCAGCTGCCTCTGCTAATTTCTGTAGAAGTAAGTACTTGTTATCAGCCACCGATGTAAACATGAGCTTCAGATCATTCTACAGGAGACAAAACCAACAAATTATAGCCAACTGCAGCACAAAACTGAAAAATATTCCACGTTTCAAGATGTTTAAATCATCAAATGTTACATGGCCAGCACTACAGCATAAAACTTATTCGAAAAGCGCCATAATGAGCCAGTGCAAAAAATTTAACATTGCTGAAAATCCAGCTATGGAAACTAAGAGCTAAAGCAACTCCTATTCAAAACATATCTCGCGAATGCACTTCTGCTTTTGCCTTCCAATTAGATAATTAATTACCAAGGGCCATTACCTTCATGTAACAAAAACATGTTATTCTTGTGCAGTTTATTCAACCACTTATGATTGTAAACAAGCTTAGTTTTACTTTTTAAGGCAAGCTGTTTTAATTACAGACTTGAGCAAGTATAAAACATAAGTAAACAAGGCCTCCACACAACACAGGGCTAATCACAAGCTAAAACTTTTAGAATATTTTATCAGAACAGACACATAAATATTACTTAACAATTTTGCCGAAATACAATCAATTATCTTTTCCTTGCACTCATCCCAACAGAAAATTATCAGCACATTTTTCAGAGACTTTCAGCATTACTTAAGAAGTGCATTAATGATTTTGTATTTATTTTTACATTCAGTAATTATTTTAAATACTAAAAATCTCTAAGAATAATGCAATGAATTCTAATCAACTTTGCTGTCATCAGCAAAGGGAAGTCTTTCATTGAAAAATGGTGACTGGAGAGGAAAGATTATGGATTTTGAAAGGAAATCCAGTAGTAACAATCTATGAAAAGATACTATTAAAGACACAAAGAATCAAAGAATCTTTTTTTTTTTTTTTTTAATTTATGGGGTTTTAAATTAAAAATAAACCATACTGAAGGGCTTTATATATTAATGATAGTGATAATAATAATAATAATAATAGGAGATAAGGTAGAGACCAAGTAAGATCTGAAAGCTTTTCTGAACTCTGTTTGAAAAGTTTTCTGAAAGTGCACATTTCTCCACTTATCATCATTTTTCATATTTGCACAACACAGATTCCCTTTTACGTAATGCCAGCAGGGTTCGACAGCATGGAATGATTATCACTTTACAGTAACTGCATGAGTTGTAGAAGACTTCTAGAAGAGAGTTTAAATTCTGAGTAATTATTAGGATATCAAATTTTGCATAGCCTGAGAAGTTTGATTTTTCAATAAAAAACCTGTGACAACCTTGTTCTTCTGATTTGGTACCAAAAATTCACAGCATTTATATCCCCATTTGACATAAACCCCTGTTAATGCCATCACCTGGGCCTCATACCTTGAATGTGACGATTTGCTGGAGCCGCCCTTTCATCTGATGGCATCTCTGATTTACCACTGACTCCAGTAAGTTCAGTCTTCTCAAGAGACAATCCAAAGTGTCTTCTATAATAACCCTATTACCACTACCGTCAGGAAATATCTGAGCAAATAAAATCTTGTTCTTATCCACTTCTTCTGTTATGTCTTTGATTTCTTTGGCAAGAGACTAATTTTGTAGAAAAACAAAAGTGACAATCAGACATTCCGGAAGGCAGGCAAACACTACCATAAACTTTGTCAGTTTTGCAGTGATGTAGTGACTTTTTTATATTGTTGGTATACATGCACATTAGGAAAAGATAGCAGCTACAGTCATCTCTGACAGTAAAAAGATTGCAGACTGCTCCAAAGAAAACAAGTGCTGGAACAAAATGATGTAAAGCCATAGAAACATTTGGATTGAACGGAAGGTCATCTAGTCCAACCCCCCTGAAGTAAATATTGACATCTTCAACTAAATCAGGATGCTCAGAGCCCTCTCTAGCCTGACTTTGAATCATTCCAGGGATGGGACATCCAACACCTCTCTGGGCAACCTGTTCCAGCATTTCCACACTCTCATTTTGAAAAATTTCCTCCTCATATCTCAACCGAATCCACCCTCTTCAGTTGAAAACAGTTATTCCCTTGTCCTATTGCTTCTTCCTCACCCCCATCACTCAATTCTACCCCCTCCCTCACCCCTAATTAATGATGATGAACTTGTACTGTTTCTATATCCCAGAGCATTCTTCCCTCTTTTTACACTTTGTTTCACTTTTGACAATGTGGTGTTTGCTAATACTTAGAAGTTAAACAGAACAAAGAGTCTTTCTGCAACAGTCTCTACAGAGCCAACTGCAGAATGCTGCAGTTACGTAGAGATTATGTCAGCGACATGCCACTTATCCAGGATCCTAATACTTCTGTTCTAAACACTACATAAAATGCACATTTATCAGCAATTGAGAGAAGGTCCTACTCATGGATTCCTTACCTCTTGCTTGCAAAGGTACGCTTCTGTTTCTTCCTCTGGCAACAGGGCTGTAGCAACAAAGACCTGCTCTTCCACACCATCCAGCCACACGGATGTGGCTGTGACACCATCATACAGTTTCTGTTCAAGATGCAGGGTCTCCTCCACCCGTCCAGCCTGAGCAAAAGGAACCAGGGAAGTCCAGAATAGAAACACAAGACAGTCTTTCTAACTTCTAATATTTGGGAAAGGCCTGGATTTCCAGCTCATAGCTGGAGGAGTTTTCACTGTAAATGTGACTTTGCTGGAAGACAGGTGTAAAGATAATTGAAAATTACCTCAGATGAGACATCTTCAAAGGCCTGATTCAATTCAACCAATACTGGTGACACTAAGGATTTATCTTCATCCTGTGTCTCCTCCTTATACAAAGGCATGCCAGGTATCAGTCTGTTTGGTCTGCTGTAAAGCTGCTGAGAGAGAAGTACTAATTAGGATGCATGTACCATATGCAGGGCACAAAATTCAGCTGTACAGATTCCCTACTGACTGAGGCTATCACCAGCTAATGCTCATGGTTCTCCCACAAAAGTTCCATGCCCTGAATATTTTGAATAAATATTGAAAAGGAGGTTCACTAGAAATGCAGGAAAAATACCTGTAGCCAGAATTAAAAATTACTAGTTTTTACCAAAAATATAAGTAGTTACTCTTTAATTAAAACAAGGTATTTAGAACTTTGGAAGCTGATTTTTAGAGTGTTATACATAGAAGAGTGGGTCTGGGTCTATTAACAATAAAATGGAAGATGTATGTTAATACAGATTTTGGATTGTCCCCAGTTTACTTCATTAATCCCTGTTTCTTTCAGTAGAAATTTTGTGTCTGAAATTCCTTACCCACTAAGACCAAGAATTGAATGTAACCAATAAACTCAAACTGAAAATAACAGTTTTACTTTAAGTGGTTGCCAGGGTACTGATCAATTCCCGAAGGATGATTTGTTACAGAATTATCCTGAGTAAGATATGTAGATAAACATTTTGTCTGAGCTCTTTCTTCCTTTCTAGTTCATTAACCTGACGGCAGTGCAAGTCAAATCACTTTGAACATCAGCAGTGCTAGTGCCAATATTTAACAGTTTTTAAAGGTGTCACAAAAATAAATTGTTCCATATCTCATGCATTAAATACGGCACCTTAATGGATCTACATATTGCACCTCTTGTTGTAACAACTTCTTTCAAAGAAAAAATGGAAAGAGAAATTAAAAAAAGCTACCGGCTGTTCTTTCTCCAAAGCTTTCTGGAGCAGTCTCTGCTTGGTACTGAATTCCTGGTCTAGGCTTTCCCATCTCCTCTTCATCTGTTCTTCAGAGGATGGCTTCTCACCTTCTAAGACTAATTCCTCAGAGAGTACATCAGGCTTCTCACTGAATTGGAAGATGCATAAAGGTTTAACAAATGCAGAAGTTATAACCATTTAAAGTTATAATTTTCCATTAGGAAATTCTACATTTAAATTAAGTGCTACTTTTTAAAGCTTTGAGTTGTTGGTTTTGGTTTTGTTTTTCAGATATTAAGACAAAGGCTGGTTTGAACAGCAAGAAGTTCTTGCCTGATGGAATAAAATGTACTTTCTAAAAAACTGTTTATAGGGTTACAAGTACTCAAAATAAGTAAAAAATTCCCAAACCAGACTGAATATATACTACATTGAAATTTAACCTATAAAGAGGTTTTAGTTCAAAGCATGAATTAAAATAAATATTTTATCTGACTCCTTCCTCACCTCCTTTCTCAAAATGCCAGACATATCGAGATATTGGAATGCAGTACAAGCATAGGAGTTTAGCTTTGGTAAACAGTTAATCACATTCAGAATTTTCTGTTTGATTTTTTTTTTTGTTTTTTATTTCTATAGTATACCATCACGTGACAGAAGGAAGCCTCAAACAGGAGACTGGTTAAGTACTTTCTGACAATAGAATGAAGGCTTCAAAAAGAAAAATAGTTGCTAATTGCAGGAAAAATAAAATTAAGCAATGAGTATGTCATCTGGGAAGATCTGGTTACAATGGCAGATGCTAATGTTCAAGGTAGATGTCATTCACACACTAGTGCTGGTCCATAAAGTTACAGTAACTGATGCACTGCTTGTCTAATGAGTCCCACTAGTGTTTAATTTTAGTGTGATGCCTGCTAATAAGAATAAAGGGCATCTAAATGCTGAAGCTGATCTATTATCACAAAACAGTTTGTGTAACTGTATTATCAGACGCCTGTATTATAAATCAGGACTCCAGTATCGTAGGTACTGTATAAAAATGATAAAACAAAAATTAGAGGACTGTGAGCAGAAGAAGGATATAAACATAAAGATGACAAAGCACAGCCATAGAAATTTACTTTTCAGAACAACACATGAAAGCAAACCTTATGGATGGGCCTTCAATAGAGCCTTGCTGTGTTAGGATCTCTCCTCCACGGCATGCTACTGATCGAAGCAGATTCTTCTGCTCTTCTAGCTCTTGTTCCAGCTCCTAGTTACAAAAAACAGAACAAATCTCAAACAAACTGATTTTGTCTTGGAAGGGTATGTCTACCTTGCTTAACTGTCATGCAAAGTTAGCTGAGCTACTTCTGAAATGGTTTGCTTGAACAACAAAAGTGGTCCAAAATCTCCAGCCATGGACACAGAAAAACTAGGTTCATAAACTGGATTACTGAACTAATTAACTAATGCAATGCATTTTCTGGAACCTACCCTAGTGAGAGTATCTCTGTAGCATGCAACACAATAATATGTGTATCTTTGCTTCTGTGAAGGCAAAGTTATTATTTTGAATGTTGTCATCTCTCCTTAGAGTAACTTAAAGGGTTGATACAATTTTATTCTACTGATGGACAAAAGAAGAATGGAGTGATTAAGTGAATTGACCATGATCACCCAGGAAGTCTAGCCTGCCTGACTGTTAGATAGTGAATTCAGATGTATCATTACAAAAGCAGTAAGAAACAGTTTAAAATTAATATTTCAGTGGAAATATTAACAAGAGTGGCTCAGCTATGGCATTAAGTGCAATCTAAAGATGGGAGTGAAAGAAATGCAAAACACCAACTTTCTGTTGCTGCAGGGTACTCTGCTGCTGCTGTGAGCGAGTAGTTCTTGCTTGTGCCAGCCATTCTTGAACACTGGGGCTTTGTGAGGAAACAAAGTCCAGATCACTCTCCTCCTTTTCTTGTAAAGATCCCTGCTTTAAGAAAGATAAATTACGATTTAAAAAAAACTCCTGCATTGTTAGAGAGCTTGCAGGTCCAGCTCATCTATGCAAAACCACCTCCCAACTCTCAAGCTGATGGCTCACATAAATTCTGAAGTGAGCAATGACTTTAGATTTCTGACTTTTACTGGCTTTTGGCTACTAGCAAGAAGAGCATCCCTAAAAATGTAAAAATAAACAGGCATTACTGCACTTAGCAGAATCAGAGATCAGAGGTGATAGACCACGGATTGATTGTGTTTCTAAAGGCTGTTCTGCTTCTAAAAATCAGCCTTGATCTGTAAAGGAGGGTGCAACTTTAGCTGGCAGTGCAGAGATTTGGTGGTTTGTTTCTGCTAGGTTTGTTTTTAACCTAATAAAAGCAATTTTTTTTGTCTAATTGAAAAGGAGAAAATTCTGGTTGCCATTCTGGTCAATATTTATTTATCAGGAAGTACAGAACTCTATGTCTGGCAGAAACACACTGGGTAAACAGCAGATGACGTGATAAGAACAGCAGAGAAAGTAACAGAGATCAAACCACAGAGTGACAGAGTGTTAGAACCGCACAGCAAAAGCAACAGTTCCTCTCATTCATATTTCTATAATTATATTTTTCCAACAGGAGTGATTAGACAGGCTTTCTGTGTAAGCAATGCAAAAAAGAACAAATGCCTTAATAGCTCAAAAAAAAGTTTTATCAACTTCTTGGCCTCCAAAGTCCATGCTGGCTGTAAGTTTAAATAATTTTAGCAGCCAATATATTCAAATGTAGGTATTTTAACATGTTTGGCCTTATGTTAGAGATGGACTTGAAGGTCTGGCTACTTAGATGTATACATCTCTCTGGATTTATTTAATATTACTTGCAGTCATATGATGACTGTAGAGCTTGCACCTTTTTGGGTTTTTTGAAAGCTTCAAGATCTAAAGCTGGGGCTTAGTATCTCTCCCATCTTGTCTATAAATTTCATTTTTGTAGGATTCATATTATGCCCATGATTCAGCTTTTATTCTAAACTGATTAAGAGTATCAAATGGTTCAACAACAGGCTCTCCAAAACACAGACACTATGCCTTTCAGAGGACGTTTCTCAAATCAGACAGGGACCAGCAGGGCAGAAGGTGGGTGTGGAAATCCTACTTGCCTCACCCAGCGCTCCTTATGCTAACAACTGAGATGGACCTCTGCTACCAGTGTCCCTGGCACCAGCCACTGAAACAGCACAGTTTTGCTAAGTAGCAGAAGTTAGGTGTAAGATTGTAATTTTGGGGGATGATGAGTGTACTGAAGTTGAAAGGACTGATTAGTGTTAGAGGATAAAAACTGTTAAGACCAGCAAAACAAGCGAGAATTATCTGGAGCTAGAAAGAACTATTAGTCCTCACTTTATGAAATAACTTTGTTTTACTAAGGTTTCAGTTTGCAGGTAAACTGTGATACTTTACTTTGTAGAAACAAGTTTCTAGGAAAGCTGACGGAGTGTGAACAGTGTTATTACAGAATGTCAGATTGGGCAAAGAAAATAATATGTGAGAGGTAAAGAGGGTCTGGAATTTCAGCTTTTCTATTACAAGTTAGAAAACAGACAATCTTTCTGTAAATTGTTGGGGGAAAAACATCTGCTTCATTTCATATACTCCAGGGGTTATAGCTATTCAACTTGTAAATTTCTTTAGAGAACAGTATCTAGTTCTTTGCATTTGGGCAGGCTGGTTGATTTCAGTTACATTTTGGGTCCCTTTTTCCCTGGGAAGAGGACTGAGAAGCTACAATTTTGGAATTATACTAGGACATATAAATAATAGTTTCATAGTTCCTGCAATAGCAAAGAGTGTAAAATGGATTGTGGCATTTATTGATGCAGGAAGGTTTTGCAAATATGCTATTGCAAATACTTTTAGATCTAAAGTATTTGTGAACCAGACTTTATAATTGCCAAATTAAAGAATTTACGTTTGAAAAAAATATTGTTGCATTTTCATTTGAAGTCTGTCTGAAGGAACTGTATGACATTTCCTTTCAACAACCAGGGAAATACAAGCTTGAACTTTTCACTCCCAGGTACTGTCCAGTCTAGTACAGAAATAAATGGAAAATCTCCGAAGAAGATGGTGATGAAATTGATCTTTCAAAGGATTTCAGAATTATACAAACTTATATGAGGCATACTTTTTCTTGTGAAACTGGAGTCATTCCTCCCCCATACATCCTTTGTAATGATAAGCAAAGAAACACTATCTGTTTTGTTGGTTTTTTTGACTGCAGAATCTGTTCTTTGTTTTTTAAGGCGTCTATTCAGTTTCATTGCCCCTAAAGCAGAGAATAAACAGTAACAGACACAATATTTTGTGTGTTTCCAAGTGACACCTTTGGAGACAGTATAGTCTGGAACACTCATATTCCAGCATGTTTCTGATTAGTTTCACTACTTTAATTTATGAATAAAGAAGTTGGTCTCCAAGTCACCTTTTCTGTATCATTAGTGACATTCATTAACTAAAATCAGAAGAAAACGGAAATTGTTCCAAGAAAGTTAGAGAATCTCACACTGACTCCTAAACAGCCTTGTGCAAAGAACAACAGCTGAAATATGCTTTAAAGAAAATATAACTCAGTCTTTATACTAGTCTTCCAGTGCCACTTCGGAGGTTCGTTCTTTTGGGAGGAGGAGTCTGGTCTATGCCTCTGGGCAATTACAAGGTTACCAGAACACCTGGAGACACGTAGAAGTCTGAGTTTTTTACACGGATGAACAACAGTGCTGTTAGTTTGTAACGTTTCTCAGGGTTAATGGAATAGACTTATAGTGGCAGTGGACAGAGTTTGGGGCACCTGATGCTCTTGGCCTCAGTCCATTGTTAGGAAAACGACATTACAAAACTTCTCATTTGAAAAAAATTGCTCAGTGAAGATTAGAAGATGTTATACTGCCTATGTCTATTATCTTAGATGATCTGTAAGTGAAGTCAAAGAAAGGCTTGAAATTCAAAAAGAAACTTGAGTCTTGCATTCATGCATCACCTTAAATGGTTCATATTCTACATCTGAATATTATTTTGTTGTTATTTCAGATATTAGAAAATCATCGAAATTTCTGTTTTAAGAGTTTAAGTAAACTAAATCACACCACTGCATTTAAAATTTTTTAAAATATTTTAAAATTTAGTAAAAAACTCTGGGATGCCTTTTCACTTCACAGGTAATATATGAGAACAAAGTATCATGTGCCTACATGCTGTGGATTACTTTTCATTTGCCTAGTCATGAGGTTTAATACGCAAGAATAACATTAAAGTTACTTCATCTTAGAGGCAACAGGAACAAATACCTGGAGGTTTCCTTTCTTTTTTATTTCTTTATTTTTCTGAAACTATGCTAAGTTTTAAAGCTGTTCAGTTGCTCTGGACTAAAAATAGTTCTTAGAACATCAAGTGACTTTTCAAGCTAACCTCTCAGTAGACTTTAATCTGCATTACAAGCCAGAAATCTTTGAAGCTTATCATGTTTAATTTGCACAGCAAAGCCAAGAAAAGAAGTAAAAGAAAAGGGAGGGGGGAGGGAGTCACAGCAGGGCAAGCAAATTCAAAACCAGTCAGTCACATTACATGGTTGGGTTTCTTGTATGTATTCGGTTCTCCACATGCTAGTTTGACCTAAAGAATGACCAAAAGCAACTGTTAAATACAATGAATTAGTGGCAATGAGCAGACCAAAGCTGCTAGGAACAGAAACCTAGGGCAAGATGGAGGTTAAATGAATTTTTGTTTATAAAATATTTTATTTGATATAAGGATGCCACCAAGTATTAACTATAATTAAAAATGTTCCCTTACATTATCTGTTCACTGTGTTGTGCACACCGCAAAAAAGAACATATTTAGGATCACCCTTTTGTTGGGGGGAGTAATCTTGCCCCAGACCATATTCAATCTAAAGGGACCGGAAACAGGAATAGAGTATATCCAGACCAAGCTAATCATCTATTTTATTACTGTCCTTTCAGTGAAGATACTGAAGTTAGGATAGTTTTACCATAAAGCAATGTTAACTTGAAAATGACCACCTAAAGCTTTCTAGGCAGTTCTTTATTTTGGAGTTATAATTCTACGTACTAACTAAAGATTAATAACACAATCTGATTCAGCGCAAAACTTTTACTCTTTTTCCTAGTTGCATAAACCTGCTATGAAATCCCCAAACTCCTGCTCACCATGAAAACAGCTGGAAAGAGCCACTCACCCGAATGTTGATCTGTTTGTCATGGAGCACTCTCTGCAGCTCCAGAAGGCTGCCCTTCAGCGTCCTGAGCTTCACAGCCAGCTGCTCTGCCTCGTCCTTGGTGTGAGCCTTCCCTTCCATAAGCAAGTTCTCGTTGTGCACAGACAGCTCTGACAAGGCTACCACCTTCTGTTCTATTTCAACCAACATGTTCTGCAGCAGCAAAAACAAAGACCCAAATTCATACATTTTCCAGCATCTGTCACGTTTTCAGACAAGACGACCTGTGGCCTACCTCACCCGTTGCCAAACTAAGAGCAAGTCAGATTATCATTGCTTTGCCTTCCAGTCCTATTCAGAGTCCTTTAAAACATGCTCACAAATGTTTGTATTTGCCATTTCAGTTTGCAACCCTTTTCAAAATAGGAAATTAAAAAGTTACTTGAAACAAGTAATTTGTTGTAGAGGAGATGCTCTTTATTTGCATATTAAAGGTAAGGATGGCTAAGAAGCTAGACTGACATCCATTAATGACAAGAAAGGAAGCACGCAGCCAGAGTTACTTCGTTGCTCTTCTTTCATTTACATGCAGTCAAGTGCTTCCTACCTCCTCCTGTGTGTTGCTCTGGCTGTGTTGATAAGCTGCTCTTCTCACTATTTGCTCTTTCTGATTGGTGCATGATGGACTTAAGGATTTCTGTATAATCCTCTTTAGTCTAAAGAGAGACTTAAAGTGACAAATCTCTGCAATGTTTATTCTCAAAGCTACTTCCCTGACATTCCATTAACCATTCCTGTATTAGAGACATCGTGCATATTTTGATCTTCCAGATTCAACACTCAAACAAGTCTTGCTCAAAAACCTAGCCTGACATCAAATGCTTTTGCTTCCATAGCAACTGTCAAGCATGAACTTAGGAATATTTCTCCTGAAGAAATGTGTACAGAATAAGATAGGCAGATTCTCTAAAAAGTGGAAAAAATACATAAAACTTACAGCATTAAGATTTTAAGAAGCAGCAAAAGAACAGCAGTATTAACTTTTCCACAAAAGTTAACTTCTCTTTTTGAGTTTCCTACAGACTATATTAAAAAATATACTGCTTTGTTAAAGTTCACAGGGTTTATCTATGTACAACCAAGGGGTCTCAAGGAGAGGTGATGAAAGAACTCTTGAGACTATGCAGACTGAAAATTCTAACGATGAAGTGTTGTCAGTGAAAATTCATCAGACTTATATGAAACTTAACTCTCATTTACCCTAAAATAGTTGAGATCCTCATTCTTTAATAAAAAACAGGGTCTTTTGTCCATCCGTCTCTTGTCTCTTTTGTAATTTTAATTATAATGGTCATACAATTCTAAACTACCATTTAAAAATGGAAAACTCCCACTAATTTGAGAACCTGGACATTATGACTGATCCAAGTCTTGTTAATAAAAGTATTTGCAATAACTCTTATTGCAGCAACATGTCTTTCCTCGGTTGTTTTGGTATTCTGAGTTGATTAATCTTCAAGCCATAAAACCTGTAAATACTGATGATTATCCTTTACTTTTGCATGTGTGTAAGGATTATTCCTGAAGAAAACACAACGCTATCCCAGTCATCACTGCTAGCGCCAGTATGCTATTCAGCCGGCAAAGGACGTGTAGAAAGTACACTGCAGGTGTTTTCATACCTATCAGGTGAGCTGTTCAATAGCTCCAGCTTGAGGGGAGCAAAAACACTAAGTGAAGCAAATACAACGCCTTTAAAGCTGAACAAAATTACATCTGAAAGACGTAGAACTTCAAATATTCCAGCAGTCAGGACATTTTGTTTCCTACTGCTATGTTCACATGGGCCTTCTAAAGCGCTGTTTGCAATCTCTAATGAGAAATTAAGAACAGGCTGTATTTTGTTTCAGAAATCTTTGAGGAAACTAATTGAGCATATGGGAAGATGCTAAGGAGCTCAGAAACTTCTCCACAAATATGCTGGCTTATTCAACTCAATAATGGTCTTAATATTTTACCTGACAGTCTACCAGCTGCGCTTCCATGTCCATAGGTTCCTCGGCAGGAAGCAGAGCGGTGTCCAGTGTTGCTCGGGTACTGAGTAGCCAGTGGTCAAGCTCATCAGCTTCACACCGGTACCTTTGAAGAGCCTGCTCTTGCCGCTGTTCTTCGAGCTGCTCATTCAGTTTTTCCTAGAGGTACAAATTCTACTTTTTAGAAGAAATAAACTGTTACAGTCACTTTAAAAAAGTTTTTCCTCTCTATTTTGCACAAATCCTACGCGGTATTTCTAAGCCATAGTAAGACCTATCTTTTACAAAATATTATTTCTTTCAATTGATGAGTGTGTTTTTCTGATGACTGAAATTCTGTTTCAGTTCAGCCACTGTATTTCTACTTTCTTCAATAGAACTCTGCTATTACAGCTTTCTAAAGGTGAGGTCTTTTCTGCCTCCTCTTGCTGCTCTCTTGTGGGTTTCCCCCCACATTGATTCAGTTTGCTCAATTAGTACAGCACTGATTGCTTAGGGAGAAAGATGCATGTGAAGAAAAGGAATGCACAGAGCTGGGAATGGGCTGCAGGGAAAGGAGAGCAGCTTTGCCTTTTTGGCAGCAGGCTGTTAGACAGCCTTACTGTAGCTCAAGAGAGGCACAAGAGGGGTACTTCAAGGACCAAACAAAGCAGGGGTGGGCACTTGGTACAGTCACATGGATAAAGAGAAGCCTGAAGAGCTGTCTACCTTCTCTGGCCTCTCGGAGGATCCCTGAGCCATAGGGTGTGGAAGGACGCTCAACTGCAATGGCTGCTGCAGCATCAGCATCGCAGCAACACAGGTGCCTCGCATCCATCCATCAGCTGGTCCATCCATTGGGAAGACAGCGAGTGATCACCAAGTCTTGTTCGCCCTTTAATTGTCCCATATGAATTTGAAAACTGGCTGAACATCTGCAGCCAGGGGGTGGTGATCACTGGCACAAAGTCTAGGGAATGGCCAGTAATGAGCCCCAATAAGTTTGCTGATGACACAGAATGGGAGGAGTGGCTGATAAGGCCAAGAGGGTTATTCTGCCATCTAGACGGACCCTGAAAGGCTATAAAAATAAGCTGACAGGAAGAACGGAAAGTGTGAAGCCCTGTACCTGCAGGGGAGCAACCCCTTGCATAGGCTGGAGGCTAAGAGGATGAGAAGCAGCTTGGCAGAAAAGAATCTGGGAGTCCTTTTGACCATGACCCAACAATGTGGAAAAGAAGGCCAGTGGTGTCTGGGGCTGCTTTAGGAGTGCTCTCACCAGGATGAGGGAGGTGATCCTGCCCTTTTACTTAACACTGGTGAGTCCACACCTGCAGTTATATGTCTAGTTCTGGGCTCCTCAATACAAGAGAGACACTGACTTCTGGAGAGTGTAGAGGGGATTTTGGGAATAAGAAAACGAATAGGATGGTCAGAGTTGTAGTTGTATCAGATAATGTGAACCCTAAGCATGGTGCAAATATTATGGAACAAGGGGAAAAGATTGTATTGGATCTGGCTGGGATGGAGTTAACTTTGTTGCAGTCTGTACAATGCTTTGCAGCTGTGTGCTGATAACACAGCAATGTTATGGCTACTGCTGAACACAGCATAAAGGCTTTCTTTCTGCCTGCCCCTCTCAATGGCCAGTAGGCTAGGGGTGGGCAAAAGGCTGGGAGAGGAAATAGCCAGGACAGCCAATCTGAACTGACCAAAGGGATATTCCATACCAGATGAGATCATGCTCAGCAATAAAAGCCCAGGGAAAGGGAGGGAGGGGCATTGGTGGTTACAGTGTTTGTCTTCCCAAGAAAAACATGCTGAGCTTTCCAAGAAAGTAGCTAAACATCTGCCTGCTGATTGGGTAGTACTGAGTAAGTTCCTCATTCCTTGCTTGCATGCACAGCTTTTCCTTACCCTGTTTAAGCTGTCATTATCTTGATCCAGGAGTCTTTTTGTCTGTCTTCTATTTTTAACCCATCTCACAGGAGAGAGGAGTGAGGGTGGGTGTTTGGCAGGGTCAAACTGCAACACTTTGTAAGGAAATTCAGACTCAAATGAGCAGGGCAACTTCCTCACACATGAAGTGTTTGCACAGCTTTTCTGAATGCTCAATTTGAATAGAAAAATTAAAAACTGCTGTTAGAATAATTTAAGGAATAGTTTTTAGATGTCTCAAATAACCCAGACCTGAACAGTTCTCAAATGCTAGTTACTTAAATTAGGTCCACAGAAAGAACAATATTAGCAGTCCACACCCTCAACAGCAAAGTATTTTTGTTACCTGTTCTATCTTTATTTCTACATTTACTTCCCTGGGATGTTGTAGGTGTTTTTACCTGTGAAATCAGAGCTATGAAGTACACAGGTTAAATTACTGAATGTTGTGTACATGCCATATAGATTTCCTAGCCAGGATTCTTAGGGAATACATGTGGTATTGTATCAAAGTAACCGTCAGAATCCTAAGAACAGTTAAGAGTAATATATTTGACTCATTATTAGCTTGAAATTATTAGTTAGCATCTCCTAATTACTACCAAGATGTTTGTTAGATCCTGTACGGGGTGCAAGCTATAAACAGCTAGATCCTCTATTCTACTTCCAACTCCTCATTATTAATTAAAAGCTATTTTTCTTCTGAGAAGGAAAACTTAGCACAATTTTGTTATTTTAAGACTAACAAAGATACTTTCTAATGACCTGCTCACTGTCCCAGGTGACTGGACAGAACTAAAGCAGCTGAAGCACCCTGAGACTCTCCTGTAATCCATTGTCTTGGTTTAACCACAGCTGGCAACTAAGCACCACACCTTAGATCCACACAGCCAGTTCTCACTCTGCTTCTCTGAACCAATTGATGCTGGAGAATATGAAGGCAGTAGTTGCTGTGTTTGTGAATTCACTGCTGCAGTTCTTAGCAGTACAGCAATAAAGCCACCCTGCAGTGTCCAAAGTAGACAAACTATAACCAGCTTTAGCATGACTGCATGTTCTCACCTGTACAGTATACTCAGCAACATTCTTATTTGTAAAGGGCTTTTAAAAATCCCCCTGGTATTAAAGGATTTTTGGTAAAGTTGGTAGGCGAAGAAATAAAGGGGTGCATCTTCCATGGAAAAAAGTTTGCATGCAAATCACTGGGAAGATGAGGGTAGACAACAATGCAAAGATTTGGAAGAGGAGTTATTTCTTGTTTTAAGTCTTCCTTCTTCTCTTGTCTCCCAGCTTGGAGAGGTGACTCCTCAAAAGTTTACTGTAGACAACATGATTTTTAATATCTGCACTTCATTACTTCATTTACACACACACGAGTGTATATATATATATATAGCTTATACATCTATTTATATATATATGTATATATATAGCCATAGAGCTATACAGAGCCAGAAGAAACTTAGAACATACATATGTGTGTTCCAAGTTCTTTCTGGCTACTTATCACTTAGCATTAAGATGAGGGGCTCACTAAAAAAAGAATGGTAATTTATTACTGACACGAATTGTGAGAAATAAGCAGAACTGAAAACTACTTTTTTTTTTATGGTGACTAAGAATATTGGTGATGTTTTTTCTTGTACCTCTAATAGCTGTCGTTTTCCTGATGCCTTCATTCGAATTGTGGCCATTCGTTCTGCCAAGACCGTGAGAGTGGACTGCAATGCCATCTGATCAGCACCTTCTGCATCCAGTGGTTCTGAAACCAGCTCTTGGGCTAATGATGTCTGAAGCTCACTGATTTCTTCTTGCAACATTAAAATCTCATCCATCAAAGCCTATTTAGAAATGAGAGCAGAGAATGCATTTGCTTCGTTTACCAGTGAGAATAAAGTATTTCAGGAGGCACTGACTAAACATAAAATTCAAGAAAACTGTCCCAGGGGAGCATGAAGAACACAGAGTACTGCAGAGTATCACCACTGGTATGGTAGAGACAGTATTCTGAAGGACTGAGTCCTGCTTTTAGAGGATTAGGATAGGATCATGTATCTGGTTACTTAAACATGGATTTAATTACGCATCTTGAACTTCAAAAATACCACAAGGAATTATTTTGGAAAATGGAAATTTATTCTTCCAATAAATTATCTGCAGGGCATTCCAGTATTCTCAGTAAAGATAATGAACAATTAAGAGTGTGTGTGTGTTTGTGAGAGTAAAATAGGGGCATGTGTTAGCTGCCAGCCTGAAACTTTTTAACTGGACAAAGAACATCCAGCAATAGATGTAAACATTCAGATATATATTCCATGATATAAAATATATTCCTACTCTTATTCTTATCCTATGAACCAATTTTCAGGGTACCTACAAAAGGATGGTACACTACCAATACCTTTGAGCTGATACCTTACTTTCGTATCTGACAGACTACACGCACTGGATGCATAGGACATCACACAGTGCTGCAAATGCCAAATGTCATCCTTTTTAAGTCATGGAGTTTCTACTGAAATGAGAATTGGCTCCATCAATAGATTAAAGCTATCAGATAGAAGATTTAGGTGATTACAACTTAGACATATGTCAGATGGGTTATTTGATATTCTCTCATTATTCAGAGCATTATTTCTTGAGACTTCCCTTGTGAGGGAATTTTTGTGTGCTTTTAGTTTGTTTAGTTTAAGAAGGTGAAAAAATTTCTTTTGATCAACACACAATGATTCAGTATTGGTTACGATCTTAGTAAATTTGGCAACATTATAAATATTCTTCAGCAATGATGCTGAAGAACAGTATGTATAGCTGTCACTGGAAACAATCTTGAACAAAAGCTTTTGCTGAAAATTTCAACTGGACAAGCTGTTATGATCTATACTATTTCTTTCAAAAACGCTCCTTATTAAAACAATCCCCATCACACCACCTTTAGAACAGCAGGAAGCCCAGAAAGGCAAGACATACAGTTAACAGAGAAGGTTCATGCAACAAATGTGTATGTTTGAGGTATCCAGCCATGAAGAACGTGATTGTCTAAAAAACAGAACAAAAGATATGCAGGCAATGAGCACTCTCCCTCTACTCCTCACACGTAAGATTTTACCTGATGCTCAGCCATCTGGCTCTCTGGGCTTTTGGCTGGTTCCAAACTCTCATTTAGTTTGATTTCAGTGGTCTCCATTTTCGTGGATATAGACTGGAGTGTGTCCTGATACTTCTGTTGACGCTCAAGAGCTTCATAGAGTGTGCGCTGCTTTTCACTGATCTGAAGAAGAATAGAAGGTATAAATTCTGACCTCTGACACAGGATTTGCTATTTAGTCTGCTTCTTATATCCCTAAGCTTAAGAGACTAAAGCAAAAAAACTTGTAACAAGCTTTCAAGAGTATAAATTATCAAGCAAAACATCCCTATTAAAAGTATTTATTTACTTAAATTCCACCAAATTCTAGGTTTTTTTTCTGAAAAAAATGGAGCTTAATAAAGCAGGGAAAATCTATGCACATTCTCACGCATTATTTTAGATTTCATGCACTCAAATATGGATGTGCACTATTAGCTAGACACATAGTTCTTAATACTCCAGAACAGCTACTGTGCCTCTGAAAGGAATTAAAATTTATAGCATCTGATCAAATCTCTGACCATTTCCATACATCACTGAATGATTATGCTGCAAAATTATGCAGAAATGTGTTGATTCAGTATTTGGAGAAGATGGATTCTTGGGCCTTTTTTGCCAATTCATCCAGCATGACTGGGTATTCCTGTTAGATTAAGGATATAGTCTGTCAATAGCCCATATTTCTGAAGACAATTACCAGCTTTAATGACTCTTATTTTTCTTAATGGAGGTCTATCTTTCATAGGCTTTCAAACAAAGAATAAAAATAATATATTCACAACTAACAATTCAAGTAACCATCTGAAAACCAAAAATTGCAGAGAACATTAGCTGAGCCAGTTATTTGAATTTTATTCCTTACAAGCTAGCCAACTATTTTGAAGCCTCCAGATGAAAACTTACCACATTTTTCAGTGTTTCCCAAGAACGCTGCAAATCATCCAGTTTGGCACTAGCAGATGATTCTAAGCCTGGTTCGTAAAACTCCTGGATGGCTGAGGTGCTGGGTTGAATTTTAGCAGCTTCTGTCTGCAACTGTTCAGCAGATAAGGCTTGGTAATAAGCAATGTCCTACAAGCACGAAGTACATTATTGCACTTTCAAAAAGAAAGATACTGCATACTATCCCACTCATGCTGCCCCACTCCATATGTGCATTAAAATAAATCCCACAAAGCCAAAACCACCGGGAAACCTCTAAATAACACAGTAAATCAACATTTAATAGTAGCAAACTGAGCATGTTTTGGACCTTCACTACGATGAGGATTTTGGACGCATTTTTTTCATGTTCATATTAGCTAGGAGGTGCAGAAGGCAACTGTGGACAATCACGGAAAGGCTGGGAGGGGAAGTGCTATAAGTGGGAGTATTGTTCTAGCATCATTACAACTACACATGGGGGAAAACTCCTCACAGAAGACCGTGGGTTATGGTATTGTAGGTGGCAAACACCACCCTAATAAACACTATCACAGAGAGAGCAGCAGAAGAACCTAAAAGGAATATGCTGAAGGACTGGTAAATGAAGCAATAAAGAGTATGAAGCATCAGCTTATTGTAAACTTTCAAACAAAAAGGGAGACTCAACTAACTTATAAAAGATATTGAGAAAAGGGACCAAAAGTGCTAAGGAAATGGGCAAATGTTCAAACCACCAATGAAAATTCAGAGTGGAATTGTTTTCCACCAGAATTTCTATACTTAGCGTATGGAGATTTCTTCAACTGTTGCAGATGACAACCGAAAACATCTACAGAAAATGTAGAATTAAGGAAACAAGTACAGTATCTATACTTAGGTCAGGAAAGCAGACTTGATGACAAGGATTATTTAAAACTGAAACTATGTATGACAGTTAGCAGCACATTATTTGGGAGGTGAAAAATGCTGCCTTCAAGGAAGGGTGCAAAGCAGACAGAACAAGGCTCTTTTCAGGGGTGCCCAGCGACGGGAACAGAGGCAATGGGCAGAAACTGAAACACAGGAGATTGAATATCAGGAAACACTTTTCCTGTTAGGGTGACTGAGAACTGGGACAGGTTGCCCAGGGGAAGTTGCAGGGTCTCTGTCCTTACAGACACTCAAAATCAACCTTAATATAGTCCTGGACAACCTGTTGTACATGGCCCAGCTTGAGAAAGGGTGCTGGGCCAGATGATCTCTGGAGGTCTCTTCAACCTCAACCATTCTGTGATTCTGTACAGATGTATAAAAGTTAGGTAATAAACAAGACTAATCCTGAGGTACTGGAGCTCAGAGTAATAAGGACCCTAATGTGGAACAGAATGCAAATATGTTATCTAATACCACATGTGAACAAAACATGTGAAAGGCTCTGGAGGAGCATAGAAACCAGATAACTCCCATCAAACAGTCCAAAAGTGTCAGATGAGGTACTTCTTCGAAGACAATAATTGGGAAACTTGAAAAATTTGATGATGAAGGTGTTACAGTGTCCAGGAGCCCACATGGAACAGGTAACAGCTTAGCACGGAATTCAGTACTGCAATTTCAGAATTTTTCACTCTGACCAGAAGTGATCTTTCCAAGTAATGGTGAAGAGTTGCACAGGGGGGCAACTTCTCATTTTGCCTTGCCTGCAGCTACTCTCCACCCTTTGCTAGTCCTCTCTGAAGGTCAATGCTTCCATGACCTCTTAATATGGATTTCAGAATAAAGGGCTTGTTTCAACAGAGAGGGAAAAGCAGCCCCTTTCCCCATCTTTTCAACTGCTTTCTGGAGTATACAACATGGCAGCTTCTCCTTGGCAGAGCTTTCACCTAGCGATAGTAGGAATCCAGATTTTCATGACAGCAAAAAATTTTGTTGCCCCAATAAAGGCTCTATTATCTCATGGCTGTTTTTATGAAAAGTAGCCAATGAACAGTAGCCAAGTTTTTTTGTTAGACGTAGGGGGAAAAGGGTGTGTTTAGATTTCATAAGATAAGTAACGAGGGCTAGTGCACCCTACATGAGTATTCATAAGAGAACGAGAAAGAATCCTTAAGTAGGCTGTGTACAAGGAGATAGAAAAGCATTTAACAGTGACCCAGCGCATAAGACTTGAATCACAGGATCAGCTGTGGCCTACAGGGCATTGTGCCAACACTTCAGCTTTTCCAGTTCAACTGCTCTGCACTGTGTATCAGGAAGACAAGTTTTAAAAAGTGTGTTAAATTTTAATCAACTACATCTTTGGGTAAGTGCAAGAAGATTTAGCCCCAAAGGATTCTCATTCAGTATTGTAGCACAGATGAAGGGTCTAATTTTGCGAAACATGAAAATGAACTGCATTTCAGGACTGTTAACTATTGCCAATATTTTACATATGATGAAATTCCTCAGTGTTTCCTATGCTAACACCTTTATAGTTCCCCCCCTACCCTGTTGTTTTTAGAGGAGTTTCAGAAAAAAAACAGACATTTTTAAACTTATAATAGTGCTAGAATTGTCACTTTCTTGTATTTCAGCTCTTTTTTTAATCTATTTCAATACATAACCCCATGACTTCACTAATAAGCAGCTGGCACTTATTTTATATTTTCATTACTTGTTAGAAATGTAAAAACAGTATGTAAGATGCCTGAATTCAGACTAGGTATGTTTCAACATTAAGAGATGCTAGGAAACTGATGAAAGACTATAGAGAGTTATTAAGGACTCAGGAATCAAAAAGCAGTCTTAACACCCTACCGCCTCTACAGAAGAGTTTTACAATTTTTTCCAAAGACTAAGTTGATTTTATTCTTCACTTCCTAGAGTTCCTGTTCACATTTTCTTCTGGTAGTTTGCAAGTGGTCTTCCTGCAAGAAATTAGTTCTTAACTCTGGCTACTTCTTAAAACAGAATATTTCTAAGTGATTTTGCTGATTTGCTGTAAAAATATAAAATGTTTATAAGTCATATTTGAGCTCCTAGTTCACTAATGTCTAGGATATTTTTTTTTAACCAACCTTCTTTCCTGAAGTCTCCCTGGGCATTCATCATGACCAGCACTGGCAGTTTCATAGCTTCTTTAATCTCATGTGAGTGTGAACCTAAGAATTTTGTAAGTAAACCACTGCATTTTGGAATGTTCTTCTGCTTGTTGTTTAATACATGCAGTTCATTTCAACATTAACCACAATGAAGAAAACTTCCGCTCTAAGTTTTTAAGATTATTAAAACAGCATCAACTTTATGTCTCTCAAAAATCTTCTGCTGAATGAAAGACATAATCGTTTTGTTCAATTTTGCACTAGTAAATCACTTATTCTAAAACTTGTATTTTGGTGTCAGCTCATGATGCAACAGCATCTTCACTGTGTTTTCATTATTGTCTGAGTGACTGGAGCTGTTTGACTTCTTTTACATTTCTAAAGAAAAGTAATGAACTGACATTGGCTTTGCTGATGAGGAAGCAAGCTGCTTTTGGTCCTTTAACTCCTTCACTAATTAATGGTGTCATAAGACTTCTATGTTGAAATATATAGATGCCTTCCTACTGTAAGTGAACTTCACATGGAACTTTCTCATCATCTAAAATGACAGAATACCAGAAAAATCCTTCTTATGCATTATACAAATTTTTTTAGTACGCCACTGATGATTTTGTCACTTACTATCTTACATTAGTATTGTTAATTATGTCTTACAGTTAGCAACTTCTATAGCACCATATGAATTTCTGAAATTAGAAGAAATCAATGAGCATCTTGCTCAAACTTGTCTAATTCTACTCAGCAATGCGACACAACACATTCTAACCTCCAAGTCTACAGGGGTCAATTTTGGAAGCAGTCACAAATGCAAAACCAACCAATCAGCCACAAAGTCCAGAAGATGATGAATTCAGTAAGGTGGTGATGGCTTCTAAGGCTCATTTCTAAGCTTCTAAAGCATAACATTTTATGTGTGACTTTATGGGCAAGATGCTCAATGTGCTGGCTCAATGTTTACATTTTAATCAATACTGATTGATTAAATCAATCTTGCTCCTATTAAAAGTGCAAGAGTCCCCAGTTTTGATTTAAAATCTAACATTGGTTATTTCACTGATTTGCCTCACTGGCACTTAAAATAGACTGCCATGGAAATCAGCAATGTTGGAATGAACAGTACATGAAAAAAACCCACATTAAAGTTAATAACTGAAATGGTATTAAGTGGAAGATATCAGGCTGTGACTTCAGTGCCACAATGGCAATGGTATAGTAAGGTAGATGGATATGGACATAATGCAATGTTTCATTATGGGCAGTACAAAAAGGCATTTTTTCTCAGGATGCAAGATTCCATTGAGTAGTACTGAGAAAATAAAAATTAGGTTATAAGTGGAAAACACTGGTGACATCACAATTGTCACTTAAAATTTATTTTAAAAAATAATGAATAGCTGTAACACTGGATTTATACAATTTCAACTCAGAAGTCACTATCTGTATCCATTTTGAACCAGAACCTGAAGGTTCAGTTTGGTAAGAGGCGAAGCCTCAGTTCCTTGGAGCTATAGCTAAATATTATCTCAGAGGATTAAATAAACCACCTGTGGAATGGAACCATGTATGTCTGAGATAAAAGCTGAATGAATGCCACGAGAGAGGTACCTGGTTAACAGAAGCATCTGTATTAGCCACAGGTGAGGGAGAGCGACAGGCAGGTGGAGAAGAAATCTCACTGTTGGTTCCCTCCTCCCCAGACTCCTCAGTGACAGGGGAGAGCAGCGTGTGACAGCGACCAGCAGTCATCTGCCACAGGAAAAGCAACCCCAGAGCACAGGAAGAAAATAAGTTACCTCAGCTGAGGCTTGACTTAGACTGAGATCAAAACAACACACTGCCAGAACTACCACACTAATTAGTCATGCTTCATGCTCCTACATTTACCAGCTTAGAAATCTGTTAAATAAATAGTCTCATTCACTTGTCATACTTCAGTATGAAAATGCTCTCCTGTACCCTAATGGATTTCAAAAGACAATGTAGAGCAAGCAACTCAATAATAAAAAATTCAGGTTTGCCTAAATGTCTTCTAATACAATCACTGCTGCATACAGAAATACTATAGAGATCTACAAAATACTGCACTACTTGTCTCACTCCAGGTCTGGTTAGAACAACAAGGAATAGACTTGAAACAAAATATACACAACCCAGTATTCAAACATAACCTTCTTCCTTTTCCAGTGTTGCTACAGAGGGAGAAATCCTGAAGTCTGACACTCAGACAAAAATCCCAGTAGCATCAGCAGAATGTTTGTAATGAGACCCAGTTAGAAACAAACAAAAGCAAAGTAAGTCAAACATTAGGCCTGTGGCAGTACTTAGACAGCCTTCATTTCCAACACACTCATCTGAGAATACAGCAGCATACTGTATGCCAATTATCACATTTTAATGTGTGAAAAGCCTGTACACTGCAATATCTAATGAAATAATATTTGTTCTGGTTTTATTTTATTCCTGCAACTCATCAATTTCTTAGCATTTGGTCTTGCACGCTGATACCTACAAGAAAAAGCACAATATTTGCATATTATTGCCCACAACTTTCACGTATTTGTCTGTTAAATAACTTCAGTCCTTTATCAACAAGTCTTGAAAACCCATATAAAGCAAAACACAGTAAAGGGAAGCTGCAACTTGTTTGGTTTGCCACACTACAGCCATTTCAAAAGCTAAACGTAGATGTGAGCTGCGGCAATTTGCTACACATAGGTGTTGTAATGATGCGACAGGAAGCAACTCAGATAGTGGGTACAGTGACCAATGCATTGCTTACCATCACCACCGAGGGATGAGTGGGGTGTGCTGGGAGCAGGTCGGAATCCAGCTCCTCCATTCCCTCGGACAGCCCCTCCACTTCTGTCACTGTCAGCAGCATGGTGGCATGTTTTGCTTTCATTGTCAGCATCTTGCACTTGGAATTCAAAGAAGCAATTTGCTCCTGGTATCCTTTGATCTTCTGAGCCAGCTCCTGAGGAAACATTTTTTTTTCTCTAATGCTGATGCAGCCGGCAAAGGCCACAGGACCGGCAGCATTTCAGCTTCCGCGGCGAAGCGAAGCTGCCCCCTCCAAGCGCAGCCAATACCATGGTAGCGCTGCCGCTCTGCTGACGAGCAGGATGTCGCCAGCGGAGGGACCCAGCCGGGCGCGTCCGGCTGCGCTGCGAAACCGCAGAGCGGCGGCTCCGGAGCGGCGGCGGCTGCCAAAGGCTCCGCGCGCGCGGCACCGCAGAGCGCAGCGAGGCAGGGACGGAGGGACGCCTCACGTTCGCATCCAGCCTGAACCTCAGCCCACGTCTGTAAGCTTCACGCTGCAGCGAAGGGGAGCGTCTCTCCCTCTTCCTGTCCTATTCTCCCCCCTCCGCCTCCATCTACTTCCATTTATCTGAGCAAGATGAAGCTCCCCCGCATAGTGCATGCCAGGGAAATGAGGTCATGTAGTAGCCACAACTGCAAAAAATGCCCCATTCAGCTCTCACCAGAAAGAATGAATTGACCAAACAATAACTCACAGGGTCTGACAGGCTCAAATGTGATAGGAACAGTCACATAATAAGATTAAATGCAGACTGGATCGCTTTTTGTCACTGTTTGGATAAGCTGCATTTTAATCTTGTTTTGGTTTTGTGTAAGTCTACTGAGTTGAAAGTTGTGCTGCACAGGACTAACCTTTCTTTGGACAGAGATGGGGCATCTGGCTTAAAGCACAGTATATTTTAAAATATTGGGGGTTTTATGCTTAGGAAATGGTCTATTTATGTGGCCAAACACCATCATAAGCTTAAGATTCTTTAGACAAGAAAGATGAAAAAGAATAGCCTTATGACTATTCATAAATGTCTTGTCTTCTCTCCTACCCTATACTGTTGCCTCGTTCAGTGTCCAGTTTCAAAGCTTTCAATTAATATACTTCAAATAAAAAATGGTGGAAGCGTTTCATATTTCTGCTGAAGCTATTTTACCTGTCTCCCTAGATGATCAGCGACAAGTTTTGAGTTTTGATCTATAAAGTGAAAACATTGGTATAAGCTTGCCTACTAAATAGGTGATTATTTGTTCAAGTATATATTTCTGCTTAATTTTTTATATCTGCTTTTGCTTCTTTAAAACCCACAAGTTTTCAAGGAAAAATAGCAATAGGACTTGCAGGATCTAGTAGGCCTAATGCTATATTATTACAATATCTTTTCAAAATTAAATAAGACTACTGCTTCAGGCTGATAAATTAAAAGATTTTTTTGGTTGTATGACATTTGCAGTAAGAAAATTCCTCAAAATTACAGTGCAGAACACTCATCGCAAGAAATACCATGTTAGGAATTGAAACAGCTCAAAGACTGAGGATGACACTTCACTACTTGAGTTTCAATGGCACCTTGTCACCATGTTAGCAACAAAAGGACCTCTCTTGGTGCTCCAAAGCTTTCCTTGGAGACTAAGATAAGTCTTGATTATAAAGCATCAAGCAGAATAGTCAAAAACCAAGCTGCAATCAAATCAAGCCACAAATTTAGTGTCTATCAGCTCGAACAGTTATTTGCTCTTTGGCAAATACCAGTCATTTACTAATGCTCAATGAATGGCATATCTGAACTGCAGTAGAAAATTAGTGTCCTTCAGCATATTCACTTTATTCCATCACATTACTGAAGTGCAATGACATTTGTGGTATTAATGTTGAATGCACTGAGTATCTAAAATACCTCTTTTAACTGAAAACAAGGAAAAGAAAGCAAAAATGTGATTGCAAAAGAAAATTAAAAATAATAAAGCATCTTATAAAAGCAATGTTCCATGAGATATTGTATTATCCATTAAAATAATTAACAACTATGGATATACTTGCCCACATTCTTATCTGAAATTCTAAAGAAACATGGGTCCGTAGACATGGTATCTACTTACATACAGGCATATTAATGCAAGCTTCCTAAAAATCAAGATGTAATTTCTTTCTACTTTCTTCCTTACTCTTATTTTAATTCTAAATATAGCTACTGCAAATGTCCCTTTAAATTCTTTTACATACAGGCTTAAACAGGGAATGTGGTAACTGATATTTTCTTAAATTAGCAACACACCTAACAAACATCTTGACAGACTTTACTTTTGAAGTAGTCTAATAATATACGGTTCAGAATATCCACTTCATATTATGCTTTTTCACAGGTATTTAACAGAGAAAACATGAGCCAAAAATATGCTTATCTCAGTCTTTCAAAACCCCTTACCCCTAAATGTGGAAAAGCTTGCAAGTATGAAGTCTGTTCATTCTGGCTGATGCCAACATGTGCATTAGCATAAAGCTGCTGTCTTCCTGCAAATGTTTAGGACCACTCCTAGCTACTAAACTTGCTCAAATGCACATGAAACTTGAAGCTGCCCTATTTTTAATTCCTTCCTGCCTGCAGCACCATTCCTTCCTTCAGCAATATTACCCCAAATCACTGAAGTCCCTCTCCTGCATTTGCTGTTCCAGAATATGTGAATAGAGAATAGTAGCATTATCAATTCAATACTAAAAAACCAGAAGTGTTTGTCTACGCAAAGTGCTCTTGAATTTATACTAAGTAACTGCTGTAACAACTGGATAGAAAAAATAAGAAACACATGTAACATTAGGTTATATCACACAACAGGAGGGATAGCTTTAATTCAAAGGTAAAGAAATGGTGCCATCTGGTGCCAAAAGTGACACAAAGAGATCAGTGGTGCATTTTCTATCCCAAGAATTACAGAACAAACAGGTGGAGGAGAAAAGGGCTCAGGAGGAGCTCTCATGGCAGCACAGCAAGAAAGCAGCACAGAGACTATTCTGACTTATGATCCATGAGTTTGTGGGCAGGACCCACAACTCCAGAGCACAAAAATTTTCCCAATAAAGACTTTAAAAAAACCTTTAGAGTGAATGGTGCAGGGTTTTCCTCCAAATCTATTATGGATGTCCTTTGATTCAAGTCTCTCAGTATTCTTTACAGAATGTCACTGGGATGAAAATGAGCAAGTACTTTAGGATATACATGCATATATGTACAAGTACTTCAGGATATACATACGTACATATGGATCAACAAACTAGCTGTGATTACCTGACAAACTGCTGAACTCTGACTTCTGGGAGACTCCTCAGCCAAGTTCTAATGTTAACTGTCCCTTAATTATGCAATGCTTTTGTTTATCATAATGCTGTCCGAAGGTTAGGATATACCTAACTGAATAAACAAATGAATTCTCCCCACTGTACCAATAGCAGGAGTTCCCTATCTGGTATTAAGTCTATCTCCTCAACTAGCCTTGAGGAAGTCTGAAAAAGCAACTCAGCTAACTTATGACTATTGCTTATGAAAGTTGTTTGGGTCAGTAAGCTGCCACTGAGCCCAATGTTTTGATGCATTTTGGCTCTCATACCTCATTACGTGAAATCTGGTCCTGGAGCTCCTGGATGTTGCTGGTTGCTATTGGCTTGTCTTGGATCTCGCGATGGGCGCTCTCTATCATCTGCTGCAAATGTTTCATTTCTTGCTCATATTGCTCATACTGAACCACTGCTTCCTAGAGAAGGGAAAAAAAGATTCAGTGTCTACGCGAAAATTAGTTTTTACTTAGTCTAAGCATGACAGATCTCCCTCCTGAAGCAGAAAAAATTTACATCTATCTGGGACTCACATCTTGATAAGCAAAGCAGGAGTATAGTCAGGAAAACGTCTATTCATCAATATTGTGAACTGCAAGGATTTGAATGGTTTCATTTATTTAAATATTTCCCAAAGCCACAACCCACATAACATAGTATTTTAGATTTTTGATGTAAAGGGCTATAACTTCTGATTCCAACGAGTACCTGGACCAAACATACCCAGAAGAAGGTAGCCTTGCTTAGTCTCAGGTTTTACTATAAAGCATTTTCATCTGCTTTTTCTCTTCAGGTGTTCATTTATGACTACAAGAAAAGCTTAGATTTTATAGAAAACACAACTGCAAGAGGCTTATGAAGGATTGATTTGGACAATTATCCTACCAGTGTAGTATCAGTTCTTTCTATCATAGATGCATGAACAGTTTGTCTAACTATTTTTTAAATTTTCAGTGTGACATTGTAACCTTTCTTGCATCAATAATTATCCTCAATCATCAAAAGTCTCTTCTGTTATCTAACCTAGAACTTTGTAGTTGCACCCTAGCCTATGGAATATGCTGTGTATATTCCTATCACTAAATAGCAGAGAAGAAAAGCTTATTCTCTTCTTTGGAAATACCTTTTATATGTTTACTTATAAATCCAAACAATAGAATGAAATCTAGTTTACTCGTATTTATGAAAACTTGAAAATACAAATTTAATAGATGTTGAATGATTCCAAAATCAGAAAACAAATATATATAAATTATAAAGAAAATAAAAATTATTATTATTATACTAGAAATTTATTAAATTAACTCGATCATTTTTACGCAATCTTCAGCCGCAGCTGTTGTTATAATGTTGTATTAATTTTATTAATCAACCTGCATACAATCGTATATTGGCTGTTTGTCTAGTTAATCCTAACAGAATTACAAAAATCATAGCAATATCAGGGAGAGAACTGAGGTGAGAGTCTAATCAGTAAAACAACAATTAACATATTCATGAATATTAAAATCAGGAGTGACTGAGACTTAGTGGGAAAATTCCTAATGGTACTATGGAACAGGGGAATGCACAGAGATACGAAATTCTGTTTTCATCACAATTTGTATGTGAACTGTTCAAGTTCCTCTCAGTAATTCATGGCTGGAGTTGCACTTGCCTGCATGATGTTGCACTGCTGAATGGCAGTGTGCTGCAGGCGGCTGGCCTCCTCCTGGAGCCGCAGGGCACTGTGGCACATGGGCAGGCTGGTGACCACCTCCTCAGGAATCCTCAGGGCACTCTGGCAGTCTTGTACTGCCTGAACTTTTGGCTTCAGTGACTCCATTTCAGACAAGAGATGCTAGAAACAAATTCAGTGCCACAATAAGCCAGTTTTCAGAACTCCCAGAGCATGTCATGTAGCTAAAGACAAATAATGGATGCTCAAGCAACAAAAGAAAAATTTTGTTATCTATTTTTCAAATTGAATGTAATTAGACACACTTTCTCTGGAATTGCTCACTGTGAAATGAGAATTCTTTTAAAGATTATTTAATTTTCTTTTTATCTAGGAAAAAAAGTATTTAATGAAAAAGCATAGTAGTACCTATTTCTAAGTGTCTAAGTAAAAAAAAAAAATTTATTAACAGACTTGAAAAAACAGATTTACAAAATCCACAAATCGAAGCAGCTCAAGAGTACTTTATCTACACACGTATCTCAGTGTTAAAATCTGAGTGGAACTCCCTGCTAGGACACAGAAGCACATTTTCAAAACAGCAAATGAATCCCCTCGTATTCACAACCTTCCTTTGAAAATACAAACCATGGCTGAAAATGTTGCTTAAAATTCAAAAGACAATCAAACAGAAAGGAACACAGCTACACAGAAACCTTTTTCTTTGAATATCCAGAAGCTGGATGCCTTTGTTAATAGTGCCTATTCCATACACAATGTCCATTCAAGCCGTCTGTTCATATGCGTGAGAAGGGTCTAAGTGAAATGATTGGAGAATAGATTTGATCACCATTCTTTTTATCTACAGTGAGGAGTTTAATGTATGTACAGATCGGAAAAGAAAAAAAAGAAGGAAAAGGCAAAGTTGATAAAAGGGCCTTAGCACATTAGCAAAAGACTTTAGATTCCATAGATATAAATCAGCTGGACAATGAGGCAAACTGGTTATCTCCCTTCCCCTAGACCACATGCAGAAGGATAGCTAAGTGGGTCTGAAGTGCATACTGATGAGAGGATTGTAGTTTGCTTTTTGTTTCTGCGGTTTCATGGCATATGGTGGATAATTTAACCAGAGTTTTGGTATAATGACCTATTTCTCAGACAGTACAGGTGGACCCTCTCCTCTGTCAGGCCCTGTACTGCTGGCAAAGGGTGTCTTTATTGTGCGATCAGCACCCAGAGGCACCCTGGGGGCTGTGTGCCAGCCAGGCACTTTCCAAGATCCCCTCTATGGTCTGGTCAAACAGGTGGACAGGGGCTATAGCCCCTTTCTGTACAAAAGAAACTCATACTGTGGGATCCGCTAGAGTCAGGACAAAGAATACACATAAACCCCAGTGTAAACTCCATGTTCCTTTATTTTTATGGTGCGTGATGTGTTTCACTCACACTCTTCAAGGCCACATTCCGAAATCTGTTCGCAAGTCCCCAAAATAAAGACTGCATATTTTAATGAAAAGGAAAAGCTGTGCAAATTTACCTTTCTTCCATATGTTTTTCTGCACATTTTAATCCTACAGTGAACCTGCTGACATCCAGTTTTCACTGGCAGACTGAGACAGTTAAATCTCCATATTAGCTTGCAGAAAGAAACATGTCTTAAGAAACTCAGAAAGCTGTAACTTGCCTTATTTTTCCTGTTAAGACACTGAGACCAAAACTAACAAACTGACAAATCTCCATAGCAGATCAAATGCAATAAAGAAAGCCACAAAATCTTATGGAGGTAATTCAACTAAGCATACAAAAATGTAACTGGGCTTAAGGAAACCTGAATTGTCTCCTAGTGCTCCAGATCACTTCTGGAGAAGCTAGTAACGAACTATATCATATATCTCTATCTGCAAAAGGATGATAACAATCTAGACTTCCTTTCGAAGTACTTTAAGAACCTCTTCACCAAAAGCACTAGGTAAGAATTGGGCTTTATTACAATTATTAATATGGATTAAACGGATTGGACGCACACTTCTCAGAACTGCATCATTAAGAATTATACTTCAACCATTCCCTCTGAGGGAATGATTCTTCTTATTCCATCCCTTATTTCCTTGGTGGTAATTTGGGGCTACACTCTGAAACAGTGACCCACCTAAGAAACACATCATTCACTCTCATCAACACTCACTATCCTTTGTGTGAGATCACAATACTCAAATGCTAACTCTGAGGTCCTGGTCTTTTACCTGTCTGTGAGAAAGTTGCTCTTTCAAGCTCAAATGCCCGAGCTCTGGAGAAGTCAGCATGGCTTGGGCTTGCTCCAAAGCAGCCTGTAGGGCTCTCAGCTCGATTTCAAACTTCTTCATATCCTATAACGTAACACATTTGATTCAGGGATGAATAATAAGAAAAAAAGAAATCACTATAACTATATCTGTCTGGATTTTGCATGTACATCCCCCTTACATACAGTGCAAAAAACAATTCATAGTTTTGACAGTTAATTTTAAATGTTTAAAATATTAGATAAAAATACCAGTCATATGACAGTCTATTAAAAGGGATTGCAAAGGCAGAGTTATTATTTTAAGTACTTCAATCTCAAATACAGCATATACTTTATAAAACTGAAAAAGCATGTTCATTCTTTTCATTGCACTCCTTTGTAGAGGTAGGCCTTATGCTATGGAATTCTGGTCTGGTCCAGTATTAATAAATAACAGCATTTAGATATCATTTAAGAGAAGAATAAAGGAAATAGCAGAATGTAAGTGTCAAGAAATACACTTTTCAAGTATCTAAACATAGGTGCTCAGTGCTATTTGAGACACACCATTATCCCAAATATATCCATCCAGAAAGGGCACTTGTAACAGGACCTGCAGAAATCTTGTGCCCATCTGAGTCAGCATCTGAGGGTCCTATCTCGAACACCACAAGATACCTGACTTTAGACAACACAGTCATGCCCTGTATAGACCACAGATTATCTTCACTGCTAATAATCTCAGTAATATGATGCATACACCACCCTAGCCACCAGCCAGCACTAGAAAAACTGCTTTCATTTACCTTGGCAGCATCTTGGAGGTTTGGTAGCTGCACTTTGATTACTTGCTGCAATTCCTCCGTCCGCCGCCCCAGTTCCAGCACTTGCTGTGACATTCCTTCAGTACAGTACACACTTGCCAGGTAATCAATTCTCTCGCTCATGGCCTCAAGATCACCGTGAATCTCTCCAGACTCATCAAGAATGCTCTAGATGGAGACATAAGCAAACTGCATGTCAGGTTTGAGACTCAATGACACATATCTTTTAAGTATATTTCTGTTCTGCAAACTCTTCAATGTGTACCCATTTGTAAGCCTATGATTAAGTTCCACTGATTTCCTGTAAGGCTTAGGCAATACGCTTAGTTCTGAATGTATGCTGAAGTGCTTCAGCTTAAAGAGACTGGGAAACAAAAGATTAAGTCATGAAGCTTCAGCAGCTGTACTTACCAACACATTGATTTTAGTGTTTTGCTATACACACTTGTGTGTAAAAATATAATATACGCAATCTATGGAGAAGATTTGTTCTGGAAGCCTGATGCACCTAATAGAAAGTAGCAGAAAGCACTTGGGTGCAGTGTTATAGCACGGCAGGAGTCGTTAATGCTGCCTAAAAAAATCACTGCCGAAGTATTGTGTGGGATGGCATTGGTTAAGCCTGTATCATCAGATTTTGAAGCAGGGAAAAAGCCATAGCAAAACCAAACCAGAAATTCTATCTCCAGCTTTCCTCAGGATAAATTGCCTGGAGGTTCTTATTGAGAATACAAAGAGTGACATACTACACTGCACTAATGTATGAGAATCCAACGGACAATTAAGCAATGTATATATAAAAACTATAATTTATGTAGTCTTATTTTGGTATTATTGATACATGATTATCTTATGATGCTTGGACTTCTTTCACATGGTCATGTAACACCAGGCAAGCTTGAACTTTATCAAAATGTCCCACTGATCTCACACACACATTCCACACAGACACACACACAAACAAAATGCACAATTACAGGAACAGCAAATTACTCTGATGTGAAATGTTCATAAAGCAATTGGAAGAAACTCTTCCATTAGGTATCAGTTTGAGAATATTTGGTGTAAAACTCATTAGATGAAAAGAAAGGCTATTCCAATTCAGTGTATTAGAGAAAGAAAAAAAACCCAAACTGAAAATCGTGTTTGATTAACTAAAGCTTTAGAGTATGAGCTGCAATAAGCTGCTTGGTGTGACACAATCACAGTGTATAGCCACATTATTCAGCCATAAGCCTCTGTGAAACCAAACTACTTCAGTAAACATGGAGATCAGCTTTGAATCACATATTTTTATTCCACAATATATCTTTATTTCAGTCTTCAAAACAATTGTCCAAAACCAATTAATCATTTTTAAGGTTTGGGGGAACAGTCAAAGAAATCTAGCACTTTAGGAGGAAGTAGAACTCCACTGCTTCAAAAATAACTTCTTATATACACTGCCTTTTAAATTTCATAGCTCACATAATCACCTGGTAGGCTTTAAACTGATCACGAAGCTGAGAGGAAGAATTCCATGTTATACTACCATGCACTAGGATATTTGCTTTCTCAATCCATTTCAGTATGAACTCCAGCATCTCACTGTATTCTTCCAAGTGTGAAGCAGCCTGGATAAAAGAAAAATTTGCTTAAGCCTAAGATGTAATTTTGTACAATTCTTAGAGAAAGAAAAAACTAATTTTATTTCCTTCACTGTTTTAACCTAGGGATCATTTTAATAACTTTTCCTTGCTGTTTTATATAATTTATTTTCTTATGTATTTATGGAGTTAAAATAGGTCTGTTTCCATTAATAAGATTATCTGTTTTGGGCGAAAAAAGGCACTATAAGAATGCAGGTCACACTGGGAGAGTCCATTGATGCTCAAATATACCCCTAGAGGGTACACCCTCTGTGCATATCTCAGCCTCACATGTAAGTTCCAAAAAGCCTCATCTTTCAGTTTGTGGTTCAATTTCTTATTTTGATATGTCTCTTTCCACTACATCCTCCAAATCACCTTTTTTTTTTCCACAGTCTGCTTTGTCCACTCAGTCTGCCATATTTCCAAAAAATGAAATGTTGCACTATTTCAAAATACAGGACAAAAGTTTTGCTTTCTGGTTAATCTAATTTCTGTTTAGCAAAGTACTCATGAGTTCCAATTTTCTTCTCAGCAGGAATAATTTCATTGATGTTCATGAATTTCCTCTTTATAAAGGATGGATCAAATCCCAGGTGACCAAACTGCATTTGCAAGCAGTTTTCAATGCCTATAATTTTTTAGGATAAGTGGATTTTTTGATGCTGAACAAAAATATCCTAATCTTAAATCCCTTTACCAAGTACCTTTGACTGAGTTCTTACTTTCATAATAATTTTCTATCTCTTCTTAAAAACAATTTTTCAGAGGAAACTGAAAAGAGTATCTTGAAGTCATCTTTTTCAAGCCTTACAGAAGCATCTTTATGTGTGCAGAAAGAAGAACTCATAATTTGTCAGGGTATTGATGGCAGAATCACAGAAAATCCATTTATTTGCTTTTAACTAGAGTTTTTTTGGGATAAGAATAATTAGGAAAAACAAAAGAAGAAAGAATTTCAGGGACTTGGAACCACAGAGGATGCATCTTTATGAATGCCAAAATGTTGCATAAATATTATGCATTATCAGGACCATTATATACAGGCTTTTCTATTGAATCTACAAGTTATATTCACCCTCTTCGGATTGAGACTAGACCAAAACAATTTTTTTTTAAACTTTTGTTTTTCATGTTGCAATTATAGGTAACAGTGACAAAACAGAGACCCTGAAAAACACAGTGAGGCACTATTTCCTGGCATGCTACTGTTTGTGAGATCCATAATCTTTTTAGGGCACCAAAGGAAGCAACCAGCAGGTGATTCATGTGAGAGGATGTTAAAGCAGCATCGCAGAATTATTTCGCCCTCTGATTTGACCTGTCTGTGTCTCTTTGGAATGTGATGCAAGCCCTGATTAATAATAGGCAGATGTGCCAAGGAATGCCTCTTCTGGCATAACTACAGGAAAATAAATGAGATGTCTGCATGTTCCTTCTGCTTCTGAGAGGAAACAGCAGAAAGGATTTAAGATCATACCTGACTGAGCTTGGCTGCTCTGTACTCAGCCTGCCGTATGGTCTGCTGGTGCAGTGCAGTGAGTTTCCCTATCCTGTTAGCCAGCTGCTTAGCCAGGGGTACGTTCTGCTCTGCAAAGGCCTGGACTGATGCATCTAATTCCAACAGCTTTATATTGCAGCTGTCCAACTCTTCACCAAGGATCTAGACAGAAAAACAATAAAATCAGTGATCCAGGAAGTGTTAGCTTTTCGGCTGATTATTTCTAGTCCAACTTGCAACTTTTATACACTGTCCAACGTCTCCATAGTTTGTTCCATTTTTAAGCAGGAAAGTGGAACGGCAGGATGTTTGGTCATCTCTTAAGTATGTGCCATTACTCTTTCTTCTCTGACTTCCTGGCTGAAATGGATTTTTCCTTGCCATAGCCAAAGACTGAATCACTTCAGTGTGACATTAACTGTTCTCAGGCATCTTTCTATGTTTGTTTCTGAAATGAATTGTCAGCACAGACTGCCATGACAAGGATTTTTGTTTATTGGGAAAGGGGTTTGTATTATTGCTGTCCTAAAATATAAGTTTATAAACTCATAAAAATGTAGTTACTCATTAATAGATTATGAAAACTTTAGTTTTCATTTGAAACTTGCATTTTCATAGCATTATCATGATGCAGGAGCAACAGTCTGATTATGCTAGACTGTTTCAATGGAAACAGAGATTAAAATAAATTTTTCTTATCATAGTCACAAATACTTCGAAAAGGAAGCCTAGAAAGTTTTTCAAGTTTCTCATAGATTTATAGCATACGGGCTACAGTTTCTTGAGCAGAGGCTACTGGTTATTTTTGTATTTGTTTTTAATATCTAAGGTGTTAAAAATTCATTGTTTTTGTAACATAAATAAAATAAGTCACAAAATCACATAATCACAGAACAAGTTAGGTTGGAAGGGACCAGAGCGGGTCATCTGGTCCAACCTCCCAGCTCAAGCAGGGTCACCCTAGAGCTCATGGCAAAGGATTGTGTCCAGATGGTTCTTGACTATCTCCAGTGAGGGAGACTACACAGCCTCTCAAGGAAATCTATTCCACAGCACAGTCACTGTACAGTAAAGGAGTTCTTCCTCATGCTCAGGTGGAACTTCCTGTGCCTCAGTTTCTGCCCAGTGCTTCTTGTCCCACTGCTTGGACAAACACCCTAGCCTCTCTCCAATTATTTCTACAAATTTAAATTGCAGTCATTCATAACACTGCTCTAACTACAGGTGGTTCAAGAAGTTACTTCAAGCTCCTCAGGTTAGGACTGTCCGGGCAGACACATCTGAGAGTGCAAGTTATGATCAATTGTTACGATAAATCAGTATTATTCCACAAACTTGGCAACACAACTGTCTACATGTAGACACAAAGACAGATGTTAAACTGCTCATCTAAATACACAGACAGACATATTTCAGCAGGCATAAATAAACGTATTTACTACAGATATAATGCAGAATTTATATGCTGTTTGTGAGGGAAGGATCCATTTGCCTTGAGTCACATGGATTTAAAACAGATTTTTATTTTTTCATACTCAGTTTCAATGTTAATATTAAAATATTTACTGCTGTAACCAAGGCCAACCCAGTCTCAGGAGCATCTGTTAAATGCTGACATAAAAGCAGTTGGAACATTACTACATCTCCAGTGACAGAGAGTTTTCATTTATGCAACATGGGAAAGCAGATTTCACTGGCTTTCTGCTTTCTTACTGGAATCAAGGAGATACACCAGGGATATAGTTCAGTGACACTTCTGCAAAGCTGATAGTATTTTGGAACATCTTGAGCATCTCATGAAAATAAACAGATAATTTACGACATAGCAGCCATGCTAAATCTTCTCTTATTTTGTATGCTTTGCTTAGTTTCAGACAGTAATTCAGTCAATTTTATCCTTGCCTAGTTAAAATAACAACCCAAACAAAAAAACCCCAAACCCTCAGCCAACCCCTTTCCCATCTCTCCTCTCCCCAAAATCCCTTACTCTCATATGATAATCCTATTTTGGCCATTAAATTTCAGTACAGATGATCTTTTCTGAGTGTGGCACATACGTAAGATTAAGAAAACTTTCAAAAAGAACCAAGAGTACTTTGCACTACTCTTAACTGAATGAGTAGTACTTTACCTCATTATTGAACCAAATGATGTGAGATGGACTACAAGTTGCATAAAATTCTATTATCTATTTATTATAAATAAAGAATGATCTTTTCAGTACAGACAAGAACAAGAAGCAGTCTGGAGGTCTCTTAGGCTTTCCCAGATTGGAGTCATACTGATTATTTAAAAGGAACCGTGAAACTTTGTCCATTTGACTTTAACGCTCAGCTACTTCCACCAAATTCTGTTACTCACTCAAGACCCTGTGTGGGCAAGTTTGCAAAGAATATAGTTTTAAAAATCTCATCAGTCAACCCTTATTTCTGTGTAATTCTTCTGTTGAACTACATTAAAAAAATGTGTCCTGAAAGTCTTCACAAACAACACTTTGGTATGAAGTGAGTGTCCCAATTCAGAAAAATTTATGGCATAACCACATAAGGAAAGTCTTGTCTTACCTTTTGTTCAAGTTTAGCTTGTGCTATATCATTTGTTTTCTTTTTCAGTTTGGAAAGAATGGTATTTAGTTCATTTGCTAACTCCTGGATTTTCTGATGAAACTCTTGATTCAATGTTTTGATTTGCTGAGTTTCTCTTTCTTTGGTTTGAATCTGTCAACAATAAGAATTAAATTTAGTAATCAGAAATAATTTGTCCTTAAAGGAAATTAACTTTCATCTCAACGTAATAAAACTATTCTGTGTCGCCACAGTTTGGCCACAGCACGATACCAGCTTACAAAGCCTAAAGAAGGGCTACAGATCTGTTACGCACTTATCTACTGCACTTTACCTGATCTTGAACAGTTACGAGGGCCAGTCCAACTTCTGCTAAATGAAGAGAGAGTTCAGAAGGCAATATGGTATAAAGCCCCAAGTACTTATTCTGTTGTTGTTCAGCCAGTTTTTCAACAGCCTGGCGATGAGTAGTAACTTCACCAAAGAGAGACTAATGATAGAAGAAACAGTATTATTAAGAACAATGAGAATACAACCTAAATATCTTTAAAATAAAATATCACAGTCCATCATCTACTTCATGCATTATGAATTTGTCTAGTGGGTTACTCAGAAACTCATGAGTATCATTTAATTTGAATTTTTGGTGGTTTTGAAACTATTAATATTCCCTAGCAGATTAAAATGAAAATAAATATTGCAATTTAGAAATTGATAAATTTGGTATACCTGCAACTCCTGAAGCTGAATGTCCACTTCTGCATCAGGGCTTAATAAATATTCTTTTGTTTCCTGGATCCAGGACTTTACAATATTAATCTCTGCTTCAACCTCCTCACGCTCCTTCAGCTCCTGTTTCACCATCTTCACGCCTTTTTTAACTTTCTGTTGCATACTTCAGAAAGAAAGAAATAATAACTGTTTGTGAAGAATTAAGAAATGTCTAAATACATTTCTTTGTCAAAAAATACTGAATAATAAAGATAATGATTGATAGCATCACATCCAGAGAAATAAATTTAAATAAATTAAATTTTTCATGTCCATTCTTTGGTTTTATGTGTTTCGACATCAAACATGCACTTCTTTTCAAAAAAACAAATGTTTACAATAGAAATCCCTACATCTGAGCTCGTCACCACAGACTGCCCTGATTGTTAGTGGAAGAAAGAGGCAATTGCAGGGCACGAATTAGAATTATTCATTGTCATTCTAAAAGAAACTTCTAAAATAGGTCAGAAAAACTGCATCTTACACTTGTTTATTTCTCTACACTAATTAGAGAGCGAGACTTAACCTGTTCTGATGTTGTTATCTATAATGTAAAATAACATGAGATAAATTCCACTTCTATTGATGGGATTTGCATTGGCAGAATACTCAGCATAAGTTATGGATCAAACATCTGAACACAGACTCTTTCCACACTTCCACTAAGACAGAATTTCTGCACTTTCCTCAAGAACTTGGATCTCCTGTAAAAAATGACACCTCTGTGAAAGTTCTATTGGACTACTTGTAGCTCTTATATATGTGACATGGATCTTATTTTGATATTCCCATATTTGATTTATGTTTGCATAACCTTTCATTGATGAATTATGTCTTATTTACATGAGCAGGAGGTCATCACAGACCCTGTATCTTAGAAACCAATTCTAAGTGAAAAATGGAATTGTAAAAGTGCTTACATCTACACATTTTCTACAGGGATTGCTGTTCTACTCTAATCATTTACACATGCACACAATAAACTTTGCATGGGTTTGGTGCAGGGTTTAGAGTTCTTTCATTTTTACCTCTCTTTGTCTTCCTACCATGGAGATCCCCTTAATGGTATCTTAGTGTAGTTATGAGGTAGGTAAGTGTCTTGAAACTTAACATATAACTTCCTGTTTTCTACATGACAGGGAGACGTTTTAGATTTAAATAAACATTAACATAGACACAAGGTGAAATGTTAAGTTATTCTTTGTTTGCATATGCTCTACATTCCTCGGTAAATGTCATACAGTACCTACTTTTGGTACCTAAGTGCTTCAAACAAGGGAAACAAAGTGATAAACTAATCAAAAGAGGACACAAAAAGATAAATGGTCACTGTTTATGTGAGAGGCAATAGATGTGTTTAAAATCAGTTATAACTTTAATGCAGTTTATGCAGCTTTTATGTAAGTTAGTATTATTCTGCAAGGCAAGAAGTACATACTCTAAAATGTATATTCCTTCTGATGGAAATAAAAAGTAATGGTAAAAAAGGTATTTCAAAATTAATTAAAAATTTTAAATTAAAACAGATGCTTATTTTAAAAGTAATAACTAATATTTATTTAAGCATGATAATTGGTAATGATAAAAATAGGATACCTAAGCTCTTAATAATGAATTGTAAGGTACCATTTTTCTAGTGAAACTTTTAAAATATTGCCTTACTTGTGGCATCGATCTTGCATGGCTTTGATTTCTTGCATAACTGGTAGTTCCTTCTGAGATGGAGGCTCTACTTCGACATCCTGAAGCATGCTAACAGCATGCTGTTTGAGCAGGCCCAAAGATGACAGCTGGTGGTCCACCTCCAGCAGGAAACTGCTGTGGTAATCCAGGAGTTCCAGGAGCTCTGTCTTGGATGCCTTTTCCACTGAGCTTTCTGGAAAGCGACCTTGTAGCTGATCTATAGCTATGGTGGCTTTCTCAATCTACGGAAAGAGATGCAGTCTTGTCAATAATAAAATTACAAAAGAAGCTTGTGCAACTGACAGCAAAAGGTGCTACATCCAGTGATGTACATTTGGATTCTACAAAACTGTTGTGGTATAGGGCTTGTGCTCTTCTGTGCCAGATCCCTTGCTCTTCACGGGGGATTTGGACTTGCTAAGGGATTTTTTTTTTGTCCAGTTATGGGTGGCTCTTATATTTGTTAGCATTTATTATATTTATTGCCATAGGAACTAGAGCTCTACCCCGGGGCATACACATAATTGGCACAAGTCATACATTTAACAAAATGATTATCCTCATTCCCAGAGAACCTGCCATCTGGGCATAAATAATGGACAATGACAGATAAAAAGAGTCAGGGAGGATATAAGGGGAAAAAAAGAGTCATATGACCAATGAGCAGTGACAGGCACTATCATCACTGCTTATGCTTAAAAACAGTAACTTCACACTCTGTGGAAAAAAAAACAAACAAGAAAAAAGAAAGTGAGAAGAAAGAGAGAAAAAAGGAGATATGAAAGAGAAGAAGAGAGAAGAATAAAGAGGAAAAAAAAGAGGTTGACATAATCTAGAACAGAACATCTGAGGAAAGGAAACAGAGAAGAAGATTCTGAAGAACCACCAGAAACCAAAACAACTCTGTATGTACTATACATGTATGCATACAGAACAGTCTAAACTTTGGAGGCAATGATTCTAAACCTGGATCTTCCACAGCTGTGTTTTGCTGACCTTAGGAAAGAAATCAGTTATTCCTGCTATCAGTTTTCTCTACCACAGGATGATTAATAAGGCAGCATAATGAGTGAAAACCTATGTACAAGGGAGGATTTACCAGGACTCGAATTTACCTTATCATTAAAACCCTTCCATTCCTGCACTGTGTCTTCCAAAATTTTATCTTGTTCCTGAGCTACATTCCGGAGCCGTGCCCAGCGCTGCCAAACTGTTGTCATGGATCTACTTATAGATGCCTTACTGGTACCATTGCTGATTTTTTCCAGCTGTGAAGCCTTTTCTTCTAGGGCTGTGATCTTCTCATGAAAAGAATTCACTACGGACACGAGAGTCTGAAAAAGCAAAAATAAGCACTCTTTTCCTTTTCTACAAGACAATTCATTACTATTCAACATGTAGGTAGATGAACCACCTCCATCCATTGCAGAATAGGAGGAGGTACTGTATGCTGAGTGAAGTGGCTAGGTCTCACTTTATTTTTCATTGGCAGTATATGAGCTGCAGCTGCCTGGTCCAAAATGCATGTCTCTGGTGTAATCAGCTTTTCCCTTCCTTCATAGCCCCTCAAAAAGGATGAAAATAGGCATTCAGGGTCCTTCTCATAGCAAAGACTGACTTCTAAACAGTCTAAAAATGAAAGAAGCAATTAAGGTGTTTAAGTGTACATTTATGTCATGTTTATCTTTAAGGACATTTTAGATGCCCAAGGATTTGAGGACATTCTCATGAAGCCGGCAGACATGACATTACTCTTAGGGGAGATTCTTGATTTCACAGAGACACAGCTGGCAGCATGTCTGACTGCCTACATTAAGGCTGATTAGTACCCTAAACACAAGAAGACAAAGTAATTTTTTTAAGTTTTATTTCTTGCTTTTAGACTAAAAAAGTTAATACTAAACTCCAACTCTCTCTGTCCTAGTAAAACTGCTCCATGTGATCCAAAGTAGATGGATGTTTATTGATCTGAGTTGCTTGTAGGGTATGTAATTTTGGGGTTTACAGACCCATGGCTTTTAGGAACCTCCTGACTCTTTGCACTTCTCTACAGTCATGGGCACATAGACAGACAAACTGAAAAGTTATTAAAAATATCTGTCTCGGTCACCCCACAAATAAAATTTGTGTTTTGCACAACTCTAAACATCTCTTAGCGTGTTATGACACAGTTAAGTGCTACACGTAAAGATGTAAAAACTCAAATTCATGTTACCACAGATAGAGACCTACATAATATACATTAATTTTCACTTGAAAGAGAAGGATTTCATGCAATTATCAGTACCTTACCTTATGTGTTAGCAATTTCTCTTCTGCTTCATAAGAAGAAGCAGCTTTAGCTACTGAGAATTCAGATAATTTTTTCTCAGCCTCATTCATCACTTCAATAACCTTCTGCCTTGCTGTCTGGTACTCCTGCCACTCAGAAGCACACCTTAAGCAAACACAGTTCCAGAAAGAACAACTTAATGCAATATAAAAACATTTGAAAATCAGAAATATTACTGAAGCTAGTTTTCAATGTAACTGCTTAGTTGTGCCGTTACACAGTATTTTCCAAGAAAAAGAAAGATTATTGGGAAATAGCATACATAGAAGCATATGCTCCAGATTTTTAGATATGCTTTACAGAAACCACAGCTGGGCATTTAATAGCCCTTATTTGACTTTTCCTCAGAGACTGCCTATGTTGTGTTTTAAACCTACCCAAACTTAAGGAATTCAGAACATTCAGGAATAATAAGTAACACAGTTATGCCTGTTAAAAAGATATTTCCTTTTAGTTCAAAATGTGAGCTTCACTTTCATTTGTTTGTGCATAGATCTTGTGTCAGATGAAATACAGAACAATTATTCCCTAGTCATCTTCTCCTTGCTGTTCCAAGCTTAATGTAATTCTATCAGAGCTTCTTTACGATCACACAACTAGTCAGTCAAGGGTAGAAAACAGAATCTAGGACCTCTGAATCGCCAATATTCAGTTCTCTCATAAGCAGCACAAATATTTAAAAATTTCAATTAATTTTCAGATTCTTTCTTTCTTTACCAACAAGGTGATCTTAAAATGAAGGGAGAGAAAAAAAAAAAAAGAAGAAAGAATATACCTTACCTTTGTAATTGCTCTTCCTGAGTTTTGGCTTCTTGCTCTGTCCCTTTGGCTTTTTCCTCCAGTGCAGTTACATTCTGCACCAGCTGTTCGCTTGCTGTGGCTTGTAGAAAGGGCTCTATCTCAGACACAAGGCCTTGTAACTCTTTCAAATGATTATTGAACTGACTTTCTGTGCTGAAAAATTCAACGTGGTTCCTTAGATTCTCCTCAGAGTTCTCAACATCTAGACCATTTCTTGCTAACTGTAGAAATTCCTGAGCATCTTCTAGCCAGTCATTTGCTATCTGTATCACTTGGTAGTACCTCTGGCAGAGGCTATATACTTTATTCAAAGTAGCCTGAAATAAAAGGGAGAGTCACAAATTTAAAATCACAGTAGCCTGTGTAATTTAAAAAACTCAGACAACAGGATTACTGAAATCAATCTTTTTGTGATGATTGTAAAGATCAAGCCACAGAGCCATCTTTTTTAGCTTCATGACCGAGAAAGTAACGCCAGTTAGGGTGCACTAACCTGTCTCACATGTATAGCTTCTTGAACTTCACCATCTAGTTCTGCCAGCTCAGCAAGAGTGTTTTCCAGGTCAGCAGGTATCAGCTCCTTTGCTTTCATATAGCGCTCTTTCTCTTTATTGCTCAGTGCATTCATTATTCTGAGGCTCGACTGCACTTCTTCCTGATGTATCTGAACCTTTCGGATTTCTTCTTGGATGTTTTGCAGTTTGAGGTCCAAACTTAATGTTCCATTAAGTTCTGTTTTCACCCACCTCAACCAGTCGAGTGAGCGGCAGATTTCTGTCTTGAAGTCTATGCTTTGCACAAGTCTGTTCTCACACTCCATCACTGTGTCAACAATGGCAGAATGCAAAGACTTTAGCTTCTCTTGCCAAGCCTGAACTTGGTGATTTGTTGTCTCATATGCAGATGAGTCGAGCTGAGGAGAAAGGGCTTCTAGATGTTCAGTTATTCGCTTCAGAAGACTTCCTGAGTCTTGCAAGCTGCCCACCAGAGAATGGTATATTTTCAACTTTTCTTCTATTGGGAGAGTTTCTTCATTCACCTTAATCTGCTCCTTTTTCACTGTCTCTAGCTGTGCCTCAAACTGCATACACATCTTCTCATGCTCTTGGCATGCTTCTATTGTGTCTTCCAACAGGCTGATCTTCTGTTCTATTTGCCTCTTCAATTTGTGATATAGTGTGGCAAGTTTCAACATCTCATCTGGCTGCCAGGGCTGGCCAGTGCTTCGAAAGGCCTCCTTCTTCTGGTTCAGTTCCTCCACTGCTGCACCAAGGCTTGTCGCTTCACCTAAGAGATCTCTGTAGGCCTGCTGGAGTGACACAGCTTCTTTGGCTGAAACAGCAGCTGGAGCTTTGTCCATGTTAATAAATTGGTCTTCTAGCTCGGTCAGAGCTTTACTTGTCAACTCAATTAAAGAGGCATACTCTTTTCTGGCGTAAATTGCTTCCTGAACCTTATATAGTTTTTCTTTTGCCAGAGCAGTGACAATATTGAATTGCTGAGGGAGACTGTTAAGTTTTTCATCTAGATAAGAATGATCCACTTCATTAAGTGATGGTAGGACTTCTTGGCCATCTCTTTGCAGTGCAAGTAGCAGATTTTCATATTCTGGAGATTGCTCAAGAATCTGTTGATATTTTGCCAGCTGGCTGTAGAGCTCAGTGTCAGAATTCATTACATTGACTTCTGGGAATGTGACAATATCAGCTTGTTTTAGCCAATGGCAAGCTTTATCCAAATCTTCTTTGAAATATTTCCTGGAAACACTATTTTTCTCCAGTTCTAACAATCTCTGGTTACACTTTTGTAAAACCGTGTCATATACATTCTGTAGTTCTTGCAGTTTACCTAACACTTCACTCTTCTCTTGATTTGTTGCTTCTTTCATTAAATCCCTTCCTTGAGCCCACAACCCTGCGACCTCATTTTGACAGGCCTTCAGATTAGCCTGGGTATTCTTACAAGTCCTGATCTGTTTATTCACATCTTCCGGCAACAGACAAATATGTTCTGGAAACATCACCTTCTTCTCATGCTGGTGAATTTGGTTTGTAGCCTGAAAGACTGCCATGAGAAACTGGGTCTTTTCAGACAATGCCTTATTCAGGTGTTTTCTCCTTTGGCCAACCAGATCACTGAGACAAGCCACATGATGCTGTGCATCAGAAACTGCTTTCTGCAGTTCTTGCCTTTCATTGAGCCCTAAGTTGGTCATCACCCTGTCAGCATCCTTCACAAGCATCTTCAGAACAAGCTGTTTGGCTTCAAGCTCACTGCAAATGGTAAGATGATCCATGAGAAGACTCTGAGCCATATCTGGAGGAGGGCTCTGTTTAAGAGCCTCTGAGACACTAGGTTGCTGTTCCTCTGTCCATTCCATCAGTTCCTGAAATTTGGAATGAACCAAGCTGAGCTCTTCTAAAGTTGAAACAGAAACTTGAATTTTCCTTTTGACAAGGTCCTCCAGCTGAGTCCAGCGTTGTTCAAAATGACTGAATTGCTCCTTTACTAATTCTTTGTCATCAAGATTCAAATGTTCTATCATCTTCTGTTTCTGATCTTTCAAATCTTCCAGAGCAAATCTCCTTTCCTGTAGTGCAACTGCCAGTTTTTGCAAAGCTTCAAGGTGTACATTTGTACTTTCAGCATCAGATCTGTTATCAAAATGGACAGGACAAAAATGAGTTATTAGATCCTATTTCAGCACAGGCTTGCAAGAGGTCAGGATTAATTGTAAAGCCAGTAAATACTGAAATCAATATGATATAAAGACCTACAGTTTTCACATTCACTTGAAGGTAGCAGCCTTGAATACTAATTAAAAAACTCCACAAATTTATTCCTTTCCCTTTCATCTGCACTATGGTCATCAGGCTGACCATACACATTTACATGAATACGAAGAGCATACTGATTATAATGCACATAAGAACAACAAGTATCGAGGTTGAAGTGAATCTTGTTCCATGACAGTGACAGGAGCAGCAATATACTCACAATTTTCTCACAGCTGCTGCATTTATCCTATGTAAAGCAGCTGCAAATATTCAGCAGTAGTTACTAAGCTTTAATATAATAGTCAATAGATATAACACAATATCACAATGAAAATGAACCGATGAACAAACCATGAACTCATGAACCACAACAAATCAAAGAGTTCAAATGAAATAGTCAACATTCTTGTAGTATCAGGAAATGCTATACCCTGAGAAGGGATCAATCAGTACTTGCCTTAAAGACAAACACTGAAGATCTGGTCTCTCAAACTCTTTATCTCAATAGAAATGATTAATTGCCTGATAATTAAGAAGGGAGGTGTGCTTTTAATTAAGCATGCAAAAAGGAATTTTTAGTGGCTCCCACTTAGAGGCACTCTGTAAACAGCTCTTTCAGCATATATGCACACTTGTGCATGCTACTCCTTTTTTACCTAGCCAGGTTGTCCCACTCTTTTGTGAGCTTTTCCAGGAAAACTTCAACTACATTCATGCGATCATGGTAATCCCTTGTCCTCTGCAGATCCTCCTCCCTCTGCATGAGCAAACTATGTGCCTGAAGGCAGAGGTCCAGCCACTGGTTGCTCAGTTCTCCTATTTCCTTGTGTTCAGGCGATTCCTGTCCTTGGGTTAGTTTGTTCATCTTCTCAGTCACAGAGGTGAGAGCTGACTGCTTGGACTGCAATTTCTGACTGAATTCCTGAAAAAGATACAGGTAAAAACCAACATAATAACACGCACTGAAAATTATAAAATGGAATTTAAATAAGAGCTCTGAAATAAATAAATTTTATATGGACTAATTATCTGCTCAGGCAAATGTTCTGCAGATGTAAATTGGAAGAAGTATTTTCACTCCTCTCCAAATCCTCCTCCCCATCTTCTCAGATGAAGAAAGTTGGTAACATATGCTAAAGCAAACCAGAGGAGTTTCCAAGTGCCAGTGATAAACAGAATTTGTGATCAAGTCACATCCTGTTGTCCAGGTTTCTGGACTAGAACAGCTCCCACCATACACTAAAACATGCAAGATAGTCTTGAATCTCACAAGAATAATTCATTTTAACAGTACTGTTACTAGCTTATTTTTTTCCTTTTTCATTAGAGACTAAAAATAGGAAGCAGAGTCCATGAGTCAGTGAGCCTCCATATCCATACTTCGTATTGTTCCTACTTCTGTAACAGCAACTGTTACCACTGCCATTAGTGAAACAAAACCATGGATTACCTAGGTATGACTGCAATCTGAGCTAATAACTAGTAACTAAAAGCGTTCATCTGCACACACATTTCTTACCAAAAAAGAATTCAGAGAGATACCAAAAAGAATACACAATATACTGACAACTAAAAGTAATCAAATATTTTTCAGCCCTTGCACAGTGTCTAAGGTAAATATAATCTTTTCCTAAATTCTAGTTCCAGTAACTGTAACTAAACAAGCATGCCCATCTCCAGGTCTCCATCTCCAGATTGTGCCACATCTAACAGTACAGTAGGTGTCTCCCTTTCATTATAATCCAGTTCCTGACTGAGTGAGTGAAGAAATAGAGACTCATTCTCCTTCCTGGACTCTAATGATAGCTGGTATAACAGCTTTCAGTCCAGACTGTGCTGAGGCATCTTCAAAGGCTTTGACTTTGTTCCAAAGTCTGAGCAGAACAGACATGAAGAGGAAGTGCTGTTTACTATTCACCTAACTCTTGGTATTTCAGAAAAAGAATACAAGCAAAGTCTAGACCAAAAATGCAAAACTCAAGTATTTAATAATTTAATAAAGAAATGATCTTTTTGTTAAGTTACTGGTTATGATGTGTAAAGAATGGTCATAAAATGTCTCTTTTCTGGAATGAATGAGAGAAATCTGAAGGTGTTTGTCTCATTACTTAAATTGGATTTCTGTCATACCTCTTCTTAAAGATCAGCAACATCAAATAGTTCAGTTGACTAATTCTGAAATACTTCTTAACTATTTAGAAGTATAGAAATCAAAGAATTAAGCAAGCACAATTTGCAAATCTTATCTTCAGGTCCACCGTGATCAGCATTTAGTCTACCCTAAAAGCGAAGGCAAATCAGACCAGTAGGCTGAAAATTGTCTATTATTAAAAAAAACAAAGCCAGAAAAATACTATAGCGCAGTTTTCTGCTCTCTAAATCACCTTGTAGTATCAATAAGGAAACTCTCTTTCCTCTATCTTCTCTGCTCTTGATTAAAGGATTTTAGCCATTATATGCGGTATGTGCATATATTATGAATCATAAAATAGTATCAGCCAAAGGATGAACTTCTTCCTTGCCTTCTGTTCTTAACCCAAAGTCTCCTTACCTTAACCTGGAGCACCATATTCTGGGCAATATTTAGCTCCAACTCTGCCTGTCTCCTTTTTAAATTCTGTAGCTGTTGATCCGCATCCTGGAAATACAGCCAGAGCTCAGCCTTCAATTGTTTGATCTCTTCCCAACCTTGAGACAAATACTGTGAGTGCATTATCTGTTGCTCAATCTAGAAGAAAAGAAATGAAAAGGAGTAAGAATGCTTTAATGCATCTATTTTTGGAGAATGGAGGATGAATACCATTCTTCCTCTGAGCACAATACTGTACCAAAGCAATTTCTGCACTAGATTCTGAAGGGGCTAATATTATCCACAAAAAGAGTCTTAACATTCAAAAGTCACAAAAATTGTACCTATCAAAGAAAATCTGTGTGGAAACAACAACAACGAAAGAAATTAATTATCATTCACCTTTGAGAGAAGCAAGTATGTTTATGAGTGTATTTCAATGTTCTCAGTCCTCTGTTAAAGCTTAAATTAATTGTATAATTTAATCCACTGCATGCCAAGAATATTGTTAGAATGTACCCTACATAAAAGTTTCAATTAAACACTTCCTTTTAATTTGCTTAGCCTAGTTATTTTGCCTATATGCCTCTTCTAAAATGCCAAGAAGAAGAATGCTTACCAGATCTGAGCCCATCAATCCTCTTACACCAATAGTGACACAGCTGCTTTTGCTCTAAATACAGCAGTCGGGTGCCTTTAAGATTTAGACACTCAACCAGCTTAGTACATCTCAGCACTATACCATCTGTGATTTCTTAAAAACGTTTCACTGCTTTATATGTCAAAGGAGAATCTTATTCTGATGTTTGGGATGTTTTTCAGCTATTCAGCACCTGGACTGCCATATTTTTATGGGTTACTTGGATTTGTACAATTTGCTTCTCTGGTATGGAATACTGTTACTGTATTAGATTTTTACTCTTGCTAGAAGTAGTTTCAAAACTCTGGTTGTGTGTCTGTGTAAGAGAAACTAAATTTTTCATGTTTACAACACGAGGAATGCTCATAATTCTTCTTTCCCAATAACTTAAGTTTATAGTTCTATTTTAAACCTAAGCATTAAGAGACTTTAAAACTCTAAATTGAGGAAAATTTCCATAAATTAATAAGCTGAAATAGACGCACTTTGATTCATGAATTGAACAAGCATAATTTTACGATTATTATATATTACTAATATAATAATCATAATCTAGGCAAATATGAACATGAGTCTATTGCTGAATAAATAATAACAATAAAATATGTCTCAGATTTAATAAAATACAGAGAAGATTAGACTGAATTGTGTTTTTTGAAAACAGGTAACTTGAATCAGGTTTTCTTCCAGAGAATGTTATTTCTGTGGCTTTAGACCAACATCTTGTAACATTGCCTAAGTACCTTTAGCAACCTTAGTTGTATGTCTTTGTATTAGTACCAGGATGGCAATGCATGGATTTAATAATTTAAAAAAAAAAAGAAAAAAAAAAAGCAGAAGGAGAAAACTATTTAACCATTTCTAAAGAAATACTTAAGATGAAAGTAAGATGACATTTCTTTAAACCATTACCCAATATGACCTTTTTAAAAGGGAACAGATCAAGGCAGTTAAAGCTCTAAATAGGATTAAAAGTGGGTTGCTGTGGTTATCTGGTACCGTTTGCTTTGTTTGTTGAATATCTGCTGCTGTACTCTTCACTGTGGCATCTGACAAATCACACATGGAGCACAGAAGATCCAAGTATGTATTGGCCTGCTCCTGCAGAGCCCGGAAGTGTTTAACCTGAGGGAAGACAACTCACAAATAAACCCTGAGACTCTGGAAATAATATCTTGTTTTATTACCATCATACATTTTAGTATTTTTATTTTGCTTTATTATTTCCATAAAATTAAATGTAGAAATACATTATTTTTTTAGGTAAGGCTGCTATGTTATAATTATGGAAAGGAATAACCCTTAAAAACTTGATTATTATCCAGTTACCAAAGCACTTAGAGACATATGAATTAGCTAGCTTATTTCTTGGAGAGAAACACACAGTCTGCAAAAGGTGACTGACTTTCCCAATGTGTACGGGAAGCAGGGCTTTATGGGATTATCAAAGTGTCCTGTTCCTACAACTGTAACATTTTCCAGTGTCTGACAGATCATGAGAAATTCAGCTTAGTGGCACAATACACTTTCCTACACCTTCTGAAAACCTTCCAGTGCCCCCAGTATCTGTGACTGGCAAGACCAGACAAGACACTGTCAAGGGTTCTTGCTCTCAACATTGCCTGCAGGAGCTCACCTCTCCCTATGAAGATTCTTCTCCTTATCCTAAAATAATATTATTATGTGAGTGCTAACAAGCAGAGCAATAACATATCTTATAGAGTTCCAGGGAGGAGGGTGAGTGACCACCTAATGCAGAGGGCCGGCAGTGGGTCCTTGCAGGCAAAAAATTGAACAAAACAACCATGCACCCTTTTGGCAACCCCAAATGACTGTATTAGCAAGAATGCAGAGCACAAGCTGTGGAAAGTGTTCTCCTGTGCTTATACTTGTCCAGCTGTCTCTGATGTACTTCGCCCAGTTCCCCTCTTCCCCCATAAAAGAAACATGGGCAACCTGACACAAGTCCAGCAAAGAGCTGTGGGGATAAAGGGCAGTACTATGTGGCATTTTGGCAAGTTTGAAGGAATTCTTCCTAAAGGAGGGAAACTATTTTTCACTCTAGGAAGAGTCAAGCACAGGAACAGGTCCCTAATCCTCAGGGGTGGTTAGGGCTCTCCGCACACCAAAGGGCTCCGCAGCCTCTATTTCCTCCTCCTCGGGGTTTGGCTACCTCCGCTTAGGGCCAGCCCTGACTCAGCCCAGCTGGGACCTGACCACCAGAAAGGCAAAGCCCAAGAGCTGTGTGTAAGCTCAGTTCCCCACCCACCTTTGAATCTCACCTGAGCTACACTACAGGTACATCTGTGCCTGGCTCATCCTCCTGGCCTTGCCCTGCTGCCCTGACCTGCTGCCTCCACCTGGGACTGGCCTCATCCCTACAGACTTGCCCGGTGACCACCAGCTGGGGGAATAACATTGGGGAACTCTGTTCACCTAACCTTTGAGCTGCAGTTCTTCATGTCATTGGGAAGGTGCTGTCCTGCTGGTCCCACTGTCTCATACCCTGCTTCCCCTGCCCTTGTAGGTCTGCCATCTCTATTATTTCAAGGTCCCTATTAAGCCAGATGATGGATGAGACAGCCCTGAATTCCAGCATTTTTAGCACCGTAGCAGTTTAATTTAAAACCAAGTTACAAATCCAATGTAAAACGCATTGTCACTGAGAACAATCAAGAAGCAATCAAAGCATTCTCAATGGTCAATGCCAGCTACAGGGAGTTCTATGCTCTTAGACTGAAAAATTGTTTTAATTGCCAGGTAATTGACTCTGTGTTCATGATACTGTGAAAAACGGTCTCATAAGGGACATAGTAGACAGATGGGTAATTGGACAAGCAGAAAGACACAATTCCTCTGCTAAACACATCTATGGAGTATCTGAGCAGATTTATCTCCCTAGCCAACATTTTTCAGGTAACAAGTTTCTAAGCATTAAGCAGAGCTAGCAAAAGCCATCTTTAATTTTTCACCTACAGTTATTTTTCATTCCAGGTATTCTTTTTGAAGTTGGGAATGAACAGTGAGGCTACATAGCTTTTTGAGAAGGCTAGAAAATATTCAATTTATAGAAATTTAAATATCCCATCTGAACTCACCTTGTTAAGAGTAACTGAGCTTTTTCAAGCACTAAACTTTTACCTGTTTAACTGCATCTGCCAGGCTGAAAGGTGTCCAAGTAGTTGGCTTTAGCTCTGACTGCACTGTAGACAGCCAAGTCTGGCACTGTTGTAGAGTATCCTGATGATTAACATGCTTCTGGAGCTCATGTTCCAAAGTCTGGTACACCTAAACCAAACATTTTCTAAGTTTATCACATTTCCAAATACCACCATTGTCTCTCTTCTCCTACCTTGAAAACTGCAGATAAAATAGAATTATTAAGACTGTGGTTATTTTAGCCATTGTACATTAAAGTACCAAGGACTGAAATCTCCTTAAGCTCTAACTGCACCTTGCTAACATGTGAAGAAGATGGACAATATTTAGTGCACAGCTTCTGAAAAGAAAAAATAAAGATGTAAATGAAGAGCATACTCTCTTATTTCTGTGTTCCTATTCAACATTCTTCCATTGACTTTGTGTAAGAATTTTTTAAATTTGTTTTTGGGGTTGTTTTGTTTAGTTTTTTGAGTTTGGATTGGTTTGGGGTTTTTTTTGGTTTGTTTTTTTGACTGTTGGCTCGGTCTCCTAATTGGTTTAACAGAATGGCGCAGCTAGCCCTTCTTAACTGTATATTCTGGTTTTAATGAGAGAGATAGTGTTTCCTAGCACATACTTGAGACCTGTTAATGTATGTATGCAAACTATCAACACTAAGACTGCAATTTGCTCCCTAGTTTTTGAAGTAGAAACAGCCTAATTTTTTTTGCTGCAGCTGCTCAGAAGCTAGTGAACATGAAGGTAGTGAGCATGTGGTGAGATTAAGGTAAGAACTGACGGGCCACTACTTTTGCTGGTTGCAAGACATTTGGATCACAAGGAATTCAACTGTAGCACAGGAATGATTAAGTGCTCAGTAACCTGTAGGCTAAACTGAAATGAAAACAGTAGGAAGAGTTTTACACCACTCAAAGAAATAACTCAGAAAAATAATAATGCACTTTTTTCTTAAATGGAATAAAAAAATCTTTGAAACAAGACTTACTCTTTGGGCTGTGCTACAAATGGCAGAATAGCTGTCCCTTGCCCCGTGAAGATGGCTTTGTATATTTTGCTTAAATTTTGCTTGAAGATGTTCTGAGCATTGACTGATCAGGTAATCACCTTTACTCTGAAGGTTGTTCAAACGATCTTCAAATCCTGCAATTTCTTCCATGATAGCCTGAGAAACAGATAAAATACTTTTGAAGTAATATGCGGTGGTGCAGAATGTTATTTCTTCCTCCTTTGAACACTCTTCATCTTCAGATTTGGAAAAAAGTTTTCAGACAACATGTAGTTTCATAGTCATACTATTGGACTGCATGCTCATTGTAAAGTCATTGTCAAAAGTCTTTACAGAGATATCCCACAGAAACATCAGTAGCACTGTCATAATGTGTAATCACTCTCTGCTCAGACCACAAGACTACACTTAATCTTCATTTGTTGCATGCTCTTCAGGGCTCCTCCAGCTTCTCTTGTGTCTAGTAATGCAAATTAAACCTCATGCTAAATCGTATCTCATTCCATAAGCTCTTTCACAGTGGACGGTTCTTTCCATTGACCTTGGTGGAGGAAATTTTTTATCTAAGGAGGTTGCTTAAAGAATAACACACCAATCACACATAATTTAAAGACTTCAATATTCGCCATTGGAATCTCAGTTTCTGGTAGTGGTGGGTTGGATTTTGCTCTCTTTTATCTTCTAGAAAGCGTTGGCTATCAAGGTATTGAATGATTGTCACTAACAGCAACTATAACAATAACTTGAATAAAAGCAATGGAGAAAATGCTACAACCTAAAAGAAGAACCTAGAAATAGAACAACCTAATAGAGGTACCTCTAGTTTCTGCACTTCCTTCTCCATTGCTGTTTTATCAACCACATCCAGTTTGGTGACCACATTTCTAAAGTTCTTGTTAGCAGATCCATACCAAGAAATTTTTCAATTTAGGGTTTTTTTTCAGCTTTAAAAGTGCCAGAGCAAAAAATACCTCAAGAGTAAAATGACCCCAATCCAATTTTTGTGGTTCATTTCCTGGGAAGTCTAACACAGAAAAATCTGACACAGAATTCAGATCAGAGTACAACAAAGCTCTTTGTGTAAATGCAGTTTCAGCCAAGAAACAATGCTAACAACAAGCTAGATTTGTTAACTGCGACACTGATGCTTATTTGCACAGTTAGCAGTAACAGAAATAAAATAGGCGAATGACAAATAATTAGAGCGGAGGCAGAGAAGCAAAGAAGAAAAATTCTGTTTTACAAAGGAAGATTATCAATAGCAAACTCACCTTGTGGTTAGCTAGTTGCTGAGTGATTATTTCAAGATTGTTGCTTTCCAAGAGGTCAGGGCTGACCAATCTGCTGGACATATGTAATAACCATTTCTCCCCTTCTTGCAAATCACTATTGTAATCCTCATGTTCTTTTACTCGCACCTCTAAGGTTTCAACATATATCTGCAGGTTCACAATAAGCAAAATTAAATTTTCAGGTAATTACAAGAGTTCAAAAACCCCCCCAAAAAGCCAAAACCCACAAAGAACTTGAAAGCATAATAAGAGTTATCATCTAAATTCATATTCCTGTGAGGGACTCTCATGTGAATAGTCTGTAAAGGAAGACATCAAAAGGGATTACTTTCGTGAATAAATTTCTGTGAATCATTACTTCTGTGGTACTGAGAAGTATTGTCACTCCAGATGAAATACCGTACTTTGAAGACTGAGGAAAACACTGAGGAAATGAATACTGTCAACTTGACTTTAAGTTCACTTACAGTTATGACACACTCTTTGAGAGACTGCACTTGACCTACCAAATGCTATGGTTGGGTCCCTGCTGCTCACGGCCTTTGCATGTACATACTGCCCATGTCTGCAGGAGGCAAATTAAGAATGTATACGCTGAGTTAAAAAGTATTTATTCTTTTCAGGAAGCTTCTCTAAATTTAAGACATCGATATTATATCCAATGCAATGGACTTCACTTTTGTGGCACAGATCAGAGGCGTGTCTTTAAACTAAAAATCAACCTTGAAAAAAATAAAATCATATCCTGTTTGTGGATGGATTGGCAATTAAAGGTGCCTAGGTCAAACATAAGTACTAACACGGTTTGCAGAGATTATCCTTGTTAGGAGTATAACCTATTAAAAGCTTTAGGAATAATCATACTTTAGGATGTATTTAGAAGCATTACACCTTTCAAAGTACTACATACATATGGTCTAATAAATCAATGTTAATTAATAACACCGTTGCTGAACTAAATTCTATCTGTCTTGCAGGTTATTTTCTCCAGTGCCTTTTATTCAACAACTAAACTAAAAAGTGTTTGTGGAAGATCAAGCAGAAACAAGAGAGAGCCTAATCTGAGGGCATCTGTCCCTTCAAGAAATAATGTATTTAGAATTCTATTAAATGCTTTTTAAAAAAGTACCAATAATACAGACTAGTCACTGATACATATCCCCTTAGTGCTACAAAATACAAAGACTTCATCTGCCACTCTCAAAATTCATTTCAGCTATTCTGGTTAGATTTATTTAGGTATTTTTTTCCATATTCAAAAACTGCCTGTCACTTCTGCCTTCCCCCCTCCAAAAGAAAACAAAAAAAACCCCAACAAAACACCAGAAGTAATTAAAGGTAGCTGGTTCTTTGTACAGACACGATAGCATGAAATAAATAGTTAAATTCTTAAAGAGGGGTAAAAATATAGCAAGTTGGAAGAAGCCTGAGTTTTCTTCCTTTTTACCTTCGTTTTGCTGCAGAGTTCCTGGTAACTGCTCTGAAGGTCTTGAATGTTCTTCTTTAGAGTCACATCATTCACCAGATCACAAAGTGCCTCTCCCTTTTCAATCACTGACTTTACTGAGGGCTCATGAGATAGAACAGTCTGTTGTACGGACTACAATGCAAGCAAGAATTAAAATATATCTACCAATCACTGGAGGTTATTTCACTAACTTCCCTTTGATCTGATGCACAGCCTTCTACTATGGTATGTATCATCCTTTCCAGATAGGAAGAACTTTGTTTACCAATGCAGGAGTCTGTTTCTCAGCCCTACCCTGAGACAACAACTTTGCACGCATCTAAAAACATCTGCTCCTTTTGTGAGTGGCTAATAGCATGGCTGACAGTCTGGAGCTGGTGAAGCAAAGGGAGTTCATACATATGAAGGGCCCAGTGCTAGGGATAAAATTTGTTCAGAGGAACGAATTACGAAAATAGGTGGAAAAGTATCACCAAAGCCATCCCCTTAGTGAGATGGTGTGCGATGAGTGCCTAGCACTGTGCTCTCAAGAGTCCAACTCCCCAAACACATAGAAAGCAAGCACACAGCTGTGGCATACAACTTTGAGTAGGGAAGCTGGCAGGGGGTAGTGGGCAGCTTTAGTGAGAAAGCCTTGAAGAAATGTCAGTACTGTAGCTCAACGATAACCAAAACATTTGTTTGTCAGCAATATTTTTTTAGCCACAAATGTAAAGCACAGCATTATATGGCCTGCTAGGAGGAGAGTTAACTCCACCTCAGCCAGACCCAGTACACATTTCATGAAACATCTGTAATCCTGGAGTATCCTACAAAAACATCATTAGAAGAAGAAACGGGCTTTGTTGGCAAATGTTCTACTCATTTTTTTGACTGGAAAATAACCCCAAACACTTCATGAAAATCCTAATTAAAAACACAAGAGGTCATAGCAGCTGACTGTCTTGGCTATCAGTTGAGCTGGGACATCCAGCTTAACCAGAAAGCTAATTAAGTCAATTTAAACAGTGACAATGTCTGAAGTCAAGAAAGACCAACTGATTTTTATGTTCACTTCAACTGCAGTCAACTCTGTTAAGATCAATGAGATTACTCATGTGTGTACTCATAAAAGAATTTTGCACCATTACAGGAAATTTTCAGATATGGAAGCCTTTTTAGGATGTTCACATTTCAAATCCAGGATCTAAGTCTGATTTGTAGAGGTAGGTATCACGCATGTTTTCACTGATGTTGATTGGGACATCCAGATCAGAAACATCTCATGCACCTACAGAAGAAACTTGGATACCTGATCAGAGGCTTTATTGAGAATCACTAGATTAAAATAAATTCAATAGTACAATGAGATAATCCCTTTTTACCTTGTATTTGGACAATTGTGCCTTCTTCTCATAGAGTTCACTCTTTGGCTCCACAGGAGCATGTAAGATGGCTTGGTACTCCGTGACCCACTGAGTTTGTGCCTTATACTTGTCTGAGAACTCCTTTACCAGCTGAAGACATTTCTCTGAAGTCATGTGCTCTTTTCTGATGGAGCCAGCCAGCTCTTCAAGCTGTTCCACACGATCTCCAATTTCTTTTCTTAACTGGTCAACTTCATTTTCTTCCATGTATTTTATAGCTCGCTCCCCCTTCTCACGGGCTGATTTCAGTAAACTGTGGCCTATGTCCATATCACTTAATAGCAGCTGTGAAGGAAGTGTTGGTTAACTGAAAATGTATGAAAACTCTTGCCTTTTTCTAACTTTGCTACGGACACAGAAGGAATTGCTAGGGAAAATGAGTGGACTTTTCAGTACAAAACCGCCTGGAGTTAAGGTGTGTCAAGCGAGAAGGAAGCAGATATAGCAAATACTTCTGCTCTGCACTGGGCTTGTGAATTTAAACAGAGAAACTGAGGGCTCCCAGGAGAGGATTTGTACTCCACATTCTGGAACAGATGAAAGCTTCCCTTTAGTGTATTACATCTAAGCTGCTTAAGCTGCAGGACATACGAGAAGCTCATCTCCAAATTTTGAGATGAAACATGAGTTTTACTACAGTTTCAATGAAGAGAAATAGGAAGCACTTCTTGCCACAGTGCACAGAAAATATACAGTGCACAAGAAAATATACTTGTGGGGAATTTGGGATATGGGAATTTATTTTAAGTTTTAACCTAACATAAAACAGACACAAGCATGCCTTATGGAAGGATGGGATTATATTATTTAGGACTATTTATAATTTCAACAGCTAAACTGCAATCTAATGAGACATGAGGGCAGAAAGTTTCATACTACGTGGTCTAATCCCATTATCTTCTCTGGGCAAGGTAAAGTCAGAATTTTGAGCATCTGTTAAGATGTATGTTAAAATACAGCCTCCTTTTCATGAACAGAAACAAAAATTGCATTTAAGAAAGCTGTACCTCTAGTTTCTGCACTTTTTTCTCCACTGCTGTTTTATCAACCACGTCAAATTTGGTGATCACATTTTTGAAGTTCTTGTTAGTAGCTCCAAACCAATTTGTGTAAGCACTAAAAGACAATTCTGACTCCTCCATACAGCGTATTTCTTCTTCCAGAAACTTTACTTGCTCCTTCAAACAAATACGGAGGGTAGAGGGAAGAAACAAGGACCACCTAGGTATTTATCATTGCTATTGGTTTAAGATAACAATAAATTGAAATTTATTAATAAAATCTGTTATACAAAGATAAAACACAGGCTTTGAGCTCTTTCATAAATAGTGGGTAATTCTTACAGGGCTCTTGCCAGAGTGTACATATGGCAATCACCAACGTTAAAACTGAGCTAATACTAAACACTGAAAATGTACTCACATTTTGAACTTTGAATTGTGACTTGTGATTACAGTACTATGAGGCAATTACTACGTAAAGTAACCTGAAGACTGCACCTTACCAAATGAAATTTTCCCCATACTAATGTGTATCAGTGCCAATCTGAAAACATTTCTCTAGAGGTCAATTAGCATTCAAGCACACTTTACTCCGAATTTCTCTCCTGAAACTACCAAAAAAGATAGTGACAGGGCATTCTACTTCATTATCCTAATTATGTTTCTGTAATACATTTAATCCAATGAAATCTATGTGTGTGTGTGTATTTGAATATATATGTGAATGCTATACTATTGAGCCTACAGTAATGAATAAACTCTGATAAAGTCTAATTACAAAAGCCTGTTTGTATTTGCTTCTTAACTGACAATTTATGATGTTACAATTAATTAATTTTCATTACTTACCAAGATATGAAGAAGAAGAGTTTGATAGCGAGATGTGAGCTGCGTAGCCTGACTTCCCATTCTACTTGCAGTGAGATTTTCCTCTAGTATTTGCTGAGCCAATACCCCAACTTCCTCTACATCATCTTTGTAGATTGTAATGTCTTCATGCCACTTCTATGAGAAAGAAATTATGAAACTTATATGACTGATTCAAACATCTTCAACTATCAGGAATTTAATTGTAACTAAGTCAGGAAAACATTGAAAAGGAAAACAAATACATGGTTGTAAACATCCATTTACAACCGGAAAACAGAATCTGATGAAGGTTAATGTAACAAATACACTGGAAAGACTTTCATCCCATATGGACTGCATTTCATTACAACAGATTCAATACATTTTGTACTTTTTTCCCCCCTCTAAAAATAATAATAGAAATGCAATCTGGACTTCCTATAGATTTTGCCTGAAGTTTCAAAGATGACTATAAAGTGTAACCTGGAATTCTTCAAATCTGCTTCCTGTGTTTATTCAGAACCACATCTTCTCCTTGCAGTGACTAAAGGAGAATTATTACATCAAAGCAGTGGAGACTTCATGACGTTTTACTCTTGTTACCATATTAATTCTTTTCCATTCCAGTGCCTATCTTTGTACTCGCTCACATCTTCACACACTACAGAGCATATGAATTACAAATCTCCCTGCAAGATTTCAACACTGGTATAGCCATACCTCCACTAGTAAAATGGGAGGACCCTGGATCCAGAAGGCACAAAGCTCTCTTGGATCCATCATTTTAGTCACCACCTCAGAATAAACTGAAAAGCTTGCTCTCATTTTCACAGTGCAACCAGGAGTTGACATGGAAACCTCACATATTATTTTGTTTAAGGAATGCCTTAACTATATCCTTTACCTTCATTTGTTGAAGCTGCATTTCCTTTGTTCCTCTACCAGACCTTCTCCCAGTCCTGATAGCAACTTTCTCCTCCAGGTTTGTTAACCAGTCATTAACCTTCTGAAATTTTTTCTCCATTAACCTGAGTTTGCTCACAGTGGCATTTAATTGGCTTCTTGCTTCAGAAAGCCTGTGCTGATAAACTTGCCAGTCCTGCCGTAAGGATTCCAGGGCTCTGTCTTCTATCTGGGGAATACCCCAGGGAATCACCTCCTCTCTGGCATGGACAGCAGCATTCAATAACGCTTGTCCCTCTGCACAGTGAACCTGCAGCTCCTGCAAAGGCAGAGTTACAGTTACATACCCAACATCAATAACTTTAATTCATACATGGCAAAAACCCCCTTGGTTCCTCTGAAGACAGCTGGGCATTCCCTTTAATTATCTATGGTTAAACATAAATTAGAGTCTTTCCTCTAATAACACCAATTACAGCATGCTCACTTACAAAGCACACCAAGTATCACTATTATTGAAAACTGAACTGCAGAAAATTATTGACAGAGCATGCAATAAATTCTTTGCTCTCCTGCCAAGTTTATCAGTTCTGAAACATTAGCTGAATCCATTCACCATAAATTCAGCATGAATTCAAAACTTTCCAGATGCAGCAAGCAGACTGTAAGACAGATTCTAAAATTGAATCTCTTTAAAAACAGAGGCTTCAATCTTATAAAATAAACAAACCTGTTTATTTTTACATATGTTTGAGACAATACTCCGGACTAATTTTTGATACCCTCTCTGGACATGTATGGCATTTTCATGCTTATTAGCACTTAATCAGAAAGTACAAAGTGGTTCACTCTGATTAGAAAACATAACAAGGAAATTACCTTAACAAAACACAGTTTTGTTTAATCTCAGATTTCATTTGAGATACATATCCAGATTTTCAAAATGGGTTTTGTAAAGTAACTACAATAAGCAGAAATACATGCAGACTCTCTATCATACAAAGACCTCCTCAGTATCCTGAATAAGGTAACAAACATTTCATATCTCAAGTACAGACTTTGTATTCCTTCAACAACAGGTATTAAAGCATTTTAAGCCAGCTTAAGATAATAATCGGGGAATTACTGAAGTACTATAGGTTCACTTTTCACTGTCACAGAAGGGATTCAGTGGTAGTCTTCCCACCTTGCTATGGGAGCCAGCCTACATGGCTGGAACTGCCTGCAAGTAGGTGCATCTGCACTGTGAGCAATAAAAGATGGAACGCCAATGAAAATACTTTTAATATTTTATGAAAACACGCAGGAAAAAGAAGATATAGACCAACATCTAACACAAATTCAATACTTGCAAGAAAGGATTAGTATGCCTGGAGATTTCATTCAAGGCCTGACACTTCTTTCCAGAAATGAGCAACAATATTTCTACTACCTTTACTGGAACCACTTTTGAGCAACAAGGTGTTCATATATAATGCAATTCCAAGTTATTCTCAAGACAGTTTTTGTCTGGCAATAAATGTTATTCTGTTATTTTACAATTAGGATTGATTTTTTTTTCTTTTCTTTTTTTTTTCTTAGAGTGTCACACATTATGTACCTGTAAATCTTGGAGTGTTGCCTCCTGTTCCTGGGCATCACCATCAAGATGTGATAAACAGTCAAGTTTTTCCTGTTCCTTCTCCAGCCATACTTCAAATGCCTTCAAATTTCTTTGGTACTCTTGGTGTAAGGTAAGCAGTCCTTCAGCTTTTGTTACAGCCTCCTGCATGTTAAAATATTTACGAATATGTATACATAACTTGGTGTATTGTCAAATCAAGAAAACATAAACTCCAGCCATCCATCAAGGGGAACAGTTTGTATCTGATGCTGAATTTTCCAAGAATTCAAGAGTCCTTGGATTCTGAAGATGCCTTAATCGATTACAGGGAAAAGAGGGAGCACATATAAGAGTAAACATACTTATTCTAAAAGATTCTTCATATAAGTTTGTGACTTCTGAGATTTAAAGTTTTGATCTGGGATTACTTTTAAGTAACACCCTAGTGTCTAAAACCAAAAAACTTTCTTGATTTTTATAGCAATTTAATTTAACTTTGCTGAAGTGATTAATAAGCATATGACCTTAGAGACTGCATTTTTTCCTCTGCATGACTTTTTTTTTGCAAATGGAATTGGAATCTTCTGTTAGGAGTGTCTACTATCTTAGGTTTGAAGACTACCCAAGATATTTGCAGGCAGTTCCTATAGTGTTGGGTTACACTATGTGGTGACTGAGAGATAAGCCCAGAAGGCCGGAGAGACAGCCTCTTTCCTGGGCCCAGAGGTGACCCTGGGACTGTATCCAGGTCACCAGGGATGGGCGGAGAGAGGTTTGTGGCTTGTGGACAAAGCTGGACCTGTGAGAAGTGAAGATTGTACTTTGTGACCTTATAGGGTATTGTTTACCTGTTACCATAATAGGCAATATCTGTGTATTGCGCCAGGTGATAGGGAGACACTGTGGTGAACATCTTTCCTGTTTACTGATGTTATATCCTGTTCTGTGGGGGTATTTAGGGAATTCACACTGCGCAATAAAGGGGGATTTTGTCTTTGACTTGGCACCTGAAGGAGGGCAGAGTTCGCCCATGCATGATTACTGCACTATAGAGCACAGTAAAAAACAGACTACAGGTCTTCTGTGTGTGTGGGTGAGCAAGTTAAAATAATTTTGCAACCCAGCACAAAAATATTATCATACTTGGAGTACAGAAGGAAAGGTGTCATATATTAGCACAAGATTAGTCTTACTAAGTGCAAGAAAAATACACTACATATAATTCACATCCTCTAAGAAATTATGGGAATGGGGAATCAAGTTCTGATGGAGACAGGCTGCATCTGAGAGCAGCAGGCTCATAAAAAGACAAACACACTAATAAATCTATGAACTTACTTTTTGCTTTACCTTTTATTTCTAACAGGTCTGTCTAGTGGTAGAAAGGAGGAAAACAGGAATATGATCACATTTTTTACAGGGCTTGTCCATGCCCAAAAGTGGAAAGAGGGAAAGAGAGACCAGTTTTCTTGCCTCTCACAGGGGCTTAGGGAACTACAAGTCTTGGGCTGCTCAGACATGGGCCATAAACCCTTGGGGAATCTTGTCAGGTTTCCTGCCTGGCCAAAGGATTAGTAAAAGATTTGAGCATTCCTTACTTTCCAGCTATTTGCTTTGAACTTTGAATTTTTTTCTAAGGATTGGTTGCACTCTTGACAATTAACACCATCACCACAGTTAAGAATAGGGAAGACCAGTCATCTGGGATATTAGGTGGAAGAGAAAGAAGGAATGCTTCTTGCTACATGGGGAAAGAGGTACAGAACTCTCGCCTCTGTGAACTACCATCCATTTCTTATTGTTCCTGTGCTGTTGCTCAAGCTGAACAAATATAGGCAGCCTGTATGGCTTTGTGCAGTAGAAAAAGGCAAAAGCTAGAGCATCCCATGCTAATAGGAATAGCAGGTATTTACCAGCACTTCCCAGGACTTATGTATCTCTCTGGCAAGCCTGAGCCATTTTATTCACACAAGGTCAAAAGAAAGACAGAGCAAAGCATTTTTTGCAGTTGGGGAAGAGAGGTCCACAAAACAGTGAATCATTTAGGTGTTTGAAAAACTGAATTTTGGTTGAATTTTGTCATTCTACATGACAAAGGCATCACTGAGACAACAAAATTAAATTTTACTATATTGCTGTCCTGAAGAAAAGTTGGCTGTCTGAGCATGCATTAGGCGTTATTTAATTACCACAGAAGAACTTGGGTTAACTGGAGACAATCACCTAGCTTTAAATCTATCACCAGGTCTTTTATTATTTATTTTTTACCTTGTATCTTACCCTAAACCCCAACCCGATCTTTATCTGTCTATGTCCCAATCTTTTCCAGATATACAATATCAATATTTATCAGTATATGTAGTACTTACCACAGTTGTGTCATTATAGTCAGTTTACTTGCTAATAAGGTTTGTATTCAATAATAAAATCTCTGTAGCTGTCAACCATTTCTGAATCACACAACTGACTGGTAAAATTTATGGCAAACATACACTTATGGAAATCCCAGTTCGAAGGTTTTTTCAACTTTTCAGTCACAATGGGTAAAATTATACCTGTGCTGAACCTTTTGTCATGGAGTTCCTCAGACTATTCTCCTGATTTTTAGAATCCTTCTGAAAAGATCTGAAGTTCAGTGCAGAAAGACAGATATATTAATCACCCTAGCAGGTTTCTATAACATTGTTACAGCTGTCCCCAAGCTCTTAATCCTCATTTAACTGTAAAATAAATGATTAGTGAAAAGATTTTTTCCTTGTTGCCAACTAAACAAGGAGTGCTATGAAGAAAAACTGTACCTTTGTTCTTTCTTTGAGGAACTTATACCTCTCCTGAAGGTCTTGGAGCTCAAGCTGAGCAATGTAATGCTCAGCCATCCCTTTTCCTTTCACTTCAATCGTCTCCAACAGGCTGTTATGACTCAACACCTCTTCACTGAGTAGCTGCAAAATAGAAAGAGAAGAACACATAAAGGCCACCATTACAACACCACCACAGATTAATCTTGCAGTTACATCGGTTTTTTTATTGCCTATAAGGTGTTATGGAGTTGTTGGTTTGTTGTAGATCAAACACACCTTTGCTTTGCTGAGGGCAGCTGTTTTTTCCCTCAGTTCAGCATATTGCCTTTCAGAAGCATTCATATTTGCTTCTACTTTTTCCATCCATCTGGAAAACTGATTAACGTCTTCCTGGTAACTTGTCCATTTGGAAAGAGCGCCTTCCAGTTGACTGTAATTAAAAAAAATGTATTTTGTGATTTTTTGTGGTACTGGAAGTTCCCATGCTATTTAAGCAGTAAGATATAGTCATATACAGATATGCTAGACTATATTTATGAGAGAGATATATCACAAGCTAAGCAATCACAGGTTTTAACTAGGAGCACTGTTTGACTAATGAAGAAAAATTAAGTTTTCCAAACCTGGAATATTAAGTAGAGCTGTAATTTATGTAGCTAGCTGACATGTTCTAAGTTTAGTAAATAAATTGCAACTGAAAGCATAAGACCCAGAATGAGAAATTTTCTGTCCTTTTGCATACATTCAGAAGTTGCTGCATTCTAATGTTTAATTACCTTTGTTTCTTTAACTTGAAATATTTGCAACTATTGATGCTCTACCAAAGAAATCTCAATTTTTTCCTTTATATTTCTTTATTCTATCACTTGGAACAGCACTACTGGAAACTGTAATTACAGTACGTTCTTTGGAATGCTAGCAAGACGAAAACCAGACTGGATCTTGACAGAGCAACCATTAATGTCCATGACAAGATCTTCTCATTTCTGAGATGGTTTCAAAGCATCAAGTGCAACACAAAGTAAAATATTCAAGATTATGAACATGGAATCCAGTTTTAACAGTAAACTGACAATAAGCATTAATAAAGCTTAGCTACCTCACAGTTTCCTCCCCTTCTTCTACTTCAAATGAATATATCACAACCTCTAGACCCCAAGTGTTTGGCCTATGCAATCATTTTACATGAATTTCACTCTCGTAGTAATAAAGTTACTTTTCAAAAGTTTTGACAGTGCTTTGCTACTAAGCATCATTCTGTACCTCACGCCCTTTTTACCTCTTGCACTGGATACAACCAGACAGAAGAGAAGCCCAGCTGTCCTTCAGATTTTGCAATTGGCCTTCAATCACTGGTACTCCCTCCAGAGAAGTATTTTGCAGAACAGATTCTCCCCTTGTCAGAACAATTTTCATTTGGACTTCTTTTTCTTGTTTCACTGCTAGCAGGCCCTAAGAAGTGAGTGGATATATTTTATCATTAACTGGGCATGAAAATTCTAACTGGCTTTAATGGAACATGACCTGATCATATTTAGCAGCTTGTAGCCAATATGAAGATGGACAGTGGGGTTCACAGCTGGGCTTCACAAACAAAAGTGACTTTCAATGGGTAGTTTCAGGCTCTCAAAAAAACCTTTAGTTAACAGTGAAGTTTTCATGGAATCTGTGCAGGTACTTAAGGGTGTATCAGGGAAGGTACTTTTCAGCAGAAAGGCTGATATTCCAAAGGAAATGTCATTCACATGGAAAACAGGAGGATTCATTCATAGAGACAACGAGATGTAATGACAAAGCTCTTCTACAGGGCTGAAATACAGTTTCTACCACTCTAGGGTACATTTGAAACATGAAGATATCAACAAATAGAATTTGTCAACAATGCCAGCCCAGGGACTTCAGCTCCTGGAGCTGTGCAGTTGCAAACTCAGTTTCTAACACTATGTAGTCATGAAAAGCCTGAAACCATGAACCCAAAAGACTCAGTAAACAAAAGCCAAAACATAATTTTAGTATTATGCTACAATTTTCTGCTTTTTGATGTATCCTTGTAATTTTCAGGATTTTTGACTCAAAATTTGAGACATCAATAAAATGAAAAGTATTGTTTTCTAAATAGTACTCTTTAATATTATCAAGCTCTGTTATCAATAGATGCTATTTTCTTAACTGTAGTCACCATTTTAAAAGCAAACAATTATAGGAAAATATTTGCTGAACCAACTGTATCACCTGTAAGATTCAGGAATATATACTGAAATATACTAAACTAACAGAAGTGACTATCTTCTTCCATTTAACTCTCAGCAGCCACACAACATCGTTTGAGTACTTTAAGAATTTTCATATATGCAGTTCTCCATGTCATTAAGGTCCTTATTTACTTCTTAGAGAAAAGTTCTAATAACAAGCTCTTTCTGCTACAAGAAGACTTATTTTTGAGTAAAGTGAAAATCAGCATCTGAACAACAGTTATTAGACAAACATACAACAACTAGTATCCTATATTTGCATTCTTAATATAGATTTAAAAAGAGCAGGTTTTGGACTCCTGTTTCCATACCTCTAGTTTTAACATCCGGCTGTCCAGAACACTCTTGTCTGCAGTGGGATGACAGTAGGAATCCAGCATGTGAACTGCATCAGCAACCCAGTCCTGGAGGTCCTTGACACTCTGTGAGAACTGCTGGTGCTCTGCTACAATCCTATCCATTTTGGAAACTTTCTCCTGCAATTCATACAGCAATTAGTATCAACAGCTATTTAAAGGGCTGCCTATTCCCCATACAAACTCATGGACTTCAGAATGAGTCTCATCAACCATACTCAGAAGTTTGCTTTGTACACCGATAATTATAAGTACACTTTAGCACAGAAGGAATTTTGCATACACATACAAATGAACTGTCCAAACATAAAATATGAATGAAAATTTCAGAACTGTATTTTTTTATTTTCTAAATATAAAGCTGCAGTTTTCTGGTTTCACTTTTTCTTAAACATCTGGTAAATCACATCTAAGCTCCAGGGCAGTGTTGCAATGGAAGCTAACTTGTGAAATCGGCCAGCGCAAAACCAGATTGAAGCCTGAGAAGCTACATCACTGCAGCAATATTACTTTGCTGATATTTGGAAAAGACCTGCTTTCCTCAATGACTCTCATTGTTATAACCATTCTTCTGAAAAATCACTGACACTCATACAAATCAAAACCAAATGCTGAAGTTACATTGCTAAAAGGCTTGAGGTGAACAAGAATATAGGGCAGAGTGTGTTTCCCACTGTGACAGAGAATGAAAGTCAAGTCAGCGTAACACGCTTTGGAAGTTACTGAGAAGGATCTTTCCCAAGATCCATTGCTATCCAAAAAGTTTCAGGATTTCTCTAATAGGCTGGATCATTTGTATCCTGCACCTTAGATGACTCCTGCTCATCCTGACATCTCCTACAAGTTCTGCTCACATAAGCTTTTGTTAGTAACTCATGCGTCTTTCACTTCGTCATCTTGCAGACTTGAAAATTTATTACGGCCACACATACAATCATTTTCAGTAAGTCACAGATATGCTTTATAATCGTTACTTCCATAGAAAAAGTAGAAATTACCAAAGTAGCAATCCCTTAAACACAAATACTTTCTGAATTGAATTGTTATTCTAAAACATATTTCCTATATCCTTAATCATTCTAGTTACTGTAGCAACTGTAAGCCTATATCAAGACTTCTTCATGACATGAACTTTGCGAAAAGTAAGTCTTAATATGGAAGCTTTCTTATCTCTCTACACCAGAGAGATGGTAGAACTATTAAGTGGTGAAGTGTGTGAAGCACCACTCAAAAAAAGAGAGTTGGGTTAAACGCTCAGTTCTTGGTCTGATGGTTTAGAATTTGGCCTATGCCTCCCCTTGAACATTCAAAAGCAGCTTAATCATCATTATATGATGAAAATAACAACTTGTCTGCATCCTGTATTTTCTAAAAAAAACCCCACCTCTGCTAATTTTTCAAAAATACCTCTTTCAGATGCCATTTACTGCAAAATTAAAATGTCTTCAGGGCTTGAAAGAATCAAAATCAAGTCTGATTATTGTATAATCAGGTGGGGTTTACTTTTTAATCAGTACACTTTTAAAGAATAAAAAAAAAAAATCAGTTACATTTTGTTGACAGTCCTCACTCTCCACCCCTAAAAGTCAATGTGAAAGACAGAATAGCTCAGACATATCACAGAGCAGGCAAGCAAGACAACTGCAGTGTTTCACATTTCAGTCTTTATTTTTCCCCACATACATCAAAGGAGTTGCTTAAGAGCACATACATTGGGTGCATTACCTTTGTCAGATTGCTTAGAGTAAGATACTGAGAAGACAACTGAGACACTCTGCGCATAAAGCTTTTGCTGACAGCTTGTTCTTCCCACAGCTGCTGAGCTTTCTCTTTTAGCCTGTTGAGCTGATGCTCGTGGCAGCTTATTTCCTCAAGGACAGACTGTAAAGCACAAGCACAGTAATAATAAGAGTGGGTGCAAGAAAGCAGGAAATAGAGAAGCATGAAGGTGCCACAAAAAATAGAAGTGACATATGGCAAGCTTGCTGAGAAAAGCACACCATACGGTTATAGCAATGGAGCAGCATGTCATAAGAAATGTGGAGATGCAAAAATTGATGGAACAGGATCATCAACAGCAAACCTTGAAAACAATTCCCATCTTATTTATCAGGATGCTAGAATGATCAAGCTTTTGTATGCAATCAATGAGGCCAGGAGGATGGGACAAGAAAGTCTGGCTGTGTTAAGAACACTTCTAAGTCACCTGCAGCTTTTGCTGTTCTCTTCTCTTGGAAGGAAGATCATGGAGCCGACTGCTACTTCCTTGTACTAATTTCTCAGTTGTGGTCAGCCACTCCTGCAGAGGCTCAGCAGTTGCTTCGAAGTCCTTCATCTGGATCTTTAAGTCCTGGGAAGACATGCAAATTTCTATGAACAGTCCCAGTGCACTGGGCATAACTAATTCACAAGACACAGATCAAGCACACAAAAGGGATATATAACTGTAGGCAAATTATACACAGTTCTTCAAATAAATTACATCAGCTCTGCCTGTTCCTGTCCCACAGACACTGAAATAAAATAGGGCACACTTTTAAAAAGCAAAATAGAAGCAACAATGTACCACACGGTTGAGGGGAGGCTGAAGCAAATTTCTTTTGAATGGAAAGCTTTACAGATCTTATGAGATTTGGCTCAATCTAATCCTAATTTGCATAACTAAGGCAGTCTGAATAAAGGCTAATTTGGAATATGAGTTATCTAACATCTGACTTCAGTCATTCACACTGACCCCTCCTTAAATGAGCTGCCACTATTTCTAGGTGATGTCTAAATTCAACCCAGTCCTGGGGAACACTTCTGGTTATGATCTTTTTAGTATAAAATTTTGGTCATAAGAATGTGTGCATTAAAGGCATATGTAGGCATTCCTTCAATGCCTACATATTTTTCTTGTAGGCTTATTCTGCATTATTTAATAAAAAAACATCTGAAATAAATCAAATGGAATATAAACTTGAACAGCATAGCTCCTGTGCCCTAGTTATTCTAGTGTATTTTCCCCCAGACATATTTAGTTTTCAGCTACACTCTTATCACTTAAACATCAGAATGAAAAACTAAGCCTATGAGACCGAAAAATGCTTGACTCAAAAAGATTAACTTCTCAGAACATCCGCTTTCCATGTCAGCCTTGAGATGAAGAAAGGTTAAGTCCTTGCTACCCGAGAATTTTCTTTGAAATGCTTTCCTACATAATGCATTAAGTATAGTTAAACTTTTTCTCAGCTCTCTAGGCAGCATTGGTTTGAAACAAGAATGCCTACGAACTTCAATTCTCCTATGCTATGCAGGGAATTCCAAATGAGACCTTTTGACCTTAAAACCTATGACCTTAAAAAGTTCGTGATTTTAAGATACTCATCACCTACTGGTTGAATTGTGAGTTCTGAACAGAGAAAGGCACTGGAATTTACTTAAAAAGTTGCTCAAATAAATAAGTACATTTCACCTATCTGCAACAAGTGAGACAACATTTACACACTGTACTGGGACTATTCAATCAGCAACAGTGTCAGAAACCTGTAATAAAACAGTTTTTTAAAAAGAAAATTTTTAGTAACCCAGTACATTTGATGAGACTAATGAATTTCAGCAACTGCTGTCTTTAATTCTGAACAACATCCTTCTGCATGAAACACCTCACTTAACGTGAAATCAGATCATAAAGATAGCAGAAGTAAACAAAAATAAAATGCAAGCAGAAGAGTAAGACTTCTTGAAAACAGCTATTTATTAGGTCTGTCACATAATGAACACTCACAGCTTTATATGAAATCTAAACTGTCCTGTTTGAAACAGAAGCAAAGAGGAAATTTAGATCCAGTCTTTCCTCATTGTGACTGGTTCAATACCTCCAATGCAGATTTCTTCTGGTGGAGCGTGGCGATAAAATTTTTCCAATCTTCTTTAGCAGTAGCAGATTTGTCCTGGATAACTTTAGCCTTTTCCTTTGGTAAAACAGAGCACAGCAGTTCTCCTTTGGATGCTACCAGGTTTAGCTTTTGTTGCCCATTCTCACTTTCTGCTAAGAATTCCTAAAAACAGTAATAAAAAAGCTAACTGGTGAACTTTGGGTGCCAGTAAAGTCAAGCTGCTAGAAAATTTATCAGTGATAAGAGTTTACTGTTCCTGCTTGTTAACATGCTAATGTATCTTTCAGTACATTCATTTCAATATTGGTTGTATTGATGGGATTTACAGATGGGATTTCCAGAAATGCAAAGTGTCTGAATAATGTATATACTAAAATTCTAGCAATACCTGTATGTTCTGTATTTCATGAGACAATTACTGGTGATTCAGTCAGGTATTATACTCCCTTAAATATCCCTAGTACAGAAAGTGATGAAGTTTCATTTCAGGGAACCATTATCCTGACAGAGGTAACACAGCGGCCCCCTCAGAGGCACACACTGGACTGAAACCCTGCCCATGGGCAAGCTCCAGCTATGCCAGACTTGCCATGAGCATGTGGGGGTGTGGGCTGATGCTGACCAATGACAATCTCTGTGATTTATGCCGCTGTATCCTTAATTCAACTTCCCTGTTTAAAAGTATTTTTCTTCACAGAAATCTTGCACAATGCTGCTGGGCAAAAAGTGTGTGGAAAAATGCGTGTACAAGAATTACACAGAAATATAAGGAAACAGACGGATTTTTAAATTCCAATTTATTGGGATAATGTCTTTGTAACCTATAATTATTAAAAAACTTTGTGAGCATTTAGGACTCAAAGAAATTTAGCAGTCTTATACAGCAATATTTTAAACTGTTACTATCATGATTATGTAATACACATAATCATTAGGTCGCACCCACATTCAGGAGCAACAGGCTTGATACCAAAATTATTAGGTCAGGTTCTAACTCTGTGTTACACTAGAGGTCTTAGTAGAGAATGCAAAGGGTCTTAACTTTGAGATATTTGGACTATAAGTTCTGGCTATATTAAAATGAAAGATATTGGAGACTTTATGATGTCAAATGTGCTAACAAACAGAGCATTAACTTCCAAGAAAAATAAAATTTTAAGTTTATACAGGTTACTAGACATCTCTAGAAGTCCTACAGCAGTCCAAAAAAACTTTTGTTTCACCTAAGCCAGCTTTCACAGAGAAGGAGAACAAGGTATGGTCTTACATTATGAGGGGGCTGCAGTGATTAAAAAAAAATTCCACTGTTGAAAAAAAACCCAGCCTTGCTAAAACATTTATGTTTAATGTAAAAAATTACTAGGACTTTTCCCCTTTCTAAAGATATTCTCATCATGGTGCAGTCAAATATTTCATACATCACGACAGCATTGTTTTGGCTTTTAAGTAAACCACTTTAACAAGAGAAAGTGAATTTACCAAAAAGAGGAGGAAGTGATTTGGCTTTTGGTGTTTTCTGAGCAACGGATATGAATTTCTTCTGTTATACTATCTAAGTAAAGCTATAACAGCCTCATTAAATCTCATTTTTTTTATTTTCAGTTAAAATGACCATTATATTATATTAATAGAAGTATTTCTTTCAATTGATTTATTAAAATATACTTTCAATTTGTATTCCTTTCCACAAAGCTGTTCGGGCTTATTTTAGTTTTATATGAAAAATATTCTCTTCAAATGCCTGCTCACACTGCATATAATTTAACTGTGGTCTTGTACCATAAGGGCTCTACTTTCCTACATGATGATAAATATTCACATAACTGTGAAGCAATTTTAAGTACTAAGACTCAATTCTGATATCATTCTGGTTATACAGTACTCTCTCACCTAAAATACCTATCTTTTTCCCATTATAAAAAAAGAAACAGAGAAGGAATACTCTGAGACATAACTACTTACAAACTGTAGCCCAACAATTAAACTGAACAAAATAGAAAAAAAAAGTGTCTATTTCTTTGCAAGGAGTCACCTTTAGTGTTAACAATAACAACATTAACAAAAACCAATAATTAATCAAAGAAATAAATCTGAGCTGTACATGAAATGGATTTGGTCTCCCTTACACTAGTATGTTACTGCTATAAAGTTACCTGTATTTTCTGCAGACTTGCTGAAGCTTCACTGATGTTTTGAGGCACGTCAAAGCATTTGGCAGTGGTGACTCTTGCATTGACCAGCCACTGCTGAAAATCCCTGAAAGCCGTCCGAAATCTTTGCTGCAAGATCTGCTCTTTGCTCTGACATCCTTTTGAAGCTTGCAGGCAGAGGCTGGGTTTATCACATCAGGGAAGAAGAAGAAAGCGAGGGAGGGAGGGAGGAAAGGCAGGACTCTGTTAGGTGACAATGCTATTATTTTGTTCTCTGAAACACAATGGTTAAGGGTAGGTTAACCTTGATTCCTCCTACCAAATTTATGCACTTAACTGAGGCACCAGGAAATCCATTAGAAGCTTTCAGTTCTCAAAAGTGAAGCATGTAAATTGAGACATAGCTGTCACAGATATGACAGGTACAAGTGTTTCCAGAGAGTGACTCAGTGCACCTAAGCATGAATGTATTCTGCAAGCCTCTTTCTCTCTCTAGGGAAAGGGCGCAGGACCACAGCAAATAAAATTCTAACTTCTGTGGCTCCATTAAGTCCACAAGGTTATAAAGGATCAATCTGAGTCACCACATCCTTCTGCAGCTACAAAAGCCAGAAGCTATAATTCCCTGCAAGAAACAACAGAACCTTGTGTCTGAAATGCAGGTATCACAATCCAAAGTAAATCAGAGAACGACTTGAGAGAAAGCAAGAAAACAAGCAAATGCTACTCCTCCCTAGCTAGTTCCTGTTTCAAGAAACCAGCTAATCAAAGAAGAAGAATCTGAAGGACAAAATCAAGAAAAATATCTCAACTAGGTGGTACAGCTTGTTCTCATTCAGGCAAATAAGTCATACTGCTACCTCACTTTTTTACAAAGACTCCTGTAATAGGTCAGCTTGTACATGTACATTTAGTTTCAGCTGAGTTTAGTGGCATAGCCTGGGTTTAAGAAAAAAAACCCAAAAAATCAAATTACTACTTTGTGTAACTTCCATTGACACCAAAATCAAAATAATGATTCCAACTAATGCATACGTCTGTCTCCAGTTCTAAAATTCTAATTAACGGTTCCCTAAAAGAAAGCTCACCCACCCCCCCCCCACTCACGGAAGATTAACTATAAACAAGATGAATGTGTACCTGTTATACTCCTTAATCAACCCCGAAACTTTTGAAGAATGAGTACTTAAATCCCTGGAAAATCTACAAAGATCATTCAATTGAGCTTTGATCTCATCTGTCATTTGTTCAGATTTTGCTAGAGCATCCAGTGTTTCCTGTTAAAACAAAATAAACGAAAAATATTGGTGAGTAAATATAAAAATATATGGAACTTTTGAATCAAAGTTTATCAGAATTTAAATTCATTCATTTACGATCTATATATGTTTACTTTTGAGAGTCTTTTAGCAGTCAAGTCTACAGAACCTTATTGGAAATTATGAGCTTCTAGAGACCAAATTTCTGGATGCCTCAACTTCCTTAGCTCTAAATGTCCTTGAAACCCATTTTAAGACATAAACTTTATTTTAATAAATGAGCGATAGTATTGTCAATTAGCTGTACACATATAAAACTACATACAATTAGAGAACAGCAAATGATATGCTTATACAAATATAATTATCCCATTGACTTGAGTTTAACGTGTTCAATTAAAATTGTTTTGACCTGTATCCAGAAAGTTATTTTATGCACAAAGCTTTTTATCAGCTTCAACTCTTTTCACAGATGACTTCATAATGTAAAAGTACAGCTGCTCACAATCCTGTGAGAGTAACTGGGTTACTGCCTGTCATTGATGCACTGGAAAGGTTCTTGCTTTGGAGACAGCTAAGCCAACAACAAAAAAACTAGAGATTTTGTTGGCTTGGCTTGCGTCACAGGGAGAGGTGTGATAAGCACTCCAACAAAAGCAGTGCTTGATGATGTCCATAGCATCTCCACTGCAGAATCCTGCCAGCTATTTCAGCATAATAAGCAGTGCAGACAGACTTGGCTCCTCGCCTCACTAGGAACTAAATTCTTCAGACATTCCTCTCAGACTAACAGCAGAGGTTCTGCAGTGCAGGCAGACCAGTGCATTTGGCATGTATAGAATAGTTTGGCTTAAGTGCCAGCCTGGAAGAAACTTACAATATAAACTTAAGAAACAGATCATATGAAGGTGAAAACAGACTTGAACAGGGACCTGAAAGTGGGAAATAAGGATGTTCCCAAATCATATTTCTGAAACTGCAGATAAATATGTATACATATATATTTGGAAGAAAAAAAGATGATTGAAAATATACATAGTAAACCATTCAGCACAAAACTCCATGTTCAGGAAAAGTATAAATGATATTTTGCTGCAGCAGATTTTCAGGACTCCCATGATTTACATTATTCATTATCATATTATGGACTATCTTCTTTGAGCCACTCACACACCAGAAATCTCTTCAATCATGATTAAGAGATACTCAAAATAGTCACTTGTTTCAATGCCATATAAAGTAGCATTTGAACTAAGTAATTATGTAAGAGCAATAATGCTTAGGAAAAAACCTTAAACTACTTTTTGCTTATGCTACTTTATGTTAAACTGCTGAAACCATTTTTTGGGAAAGCATTAGAAATAACACCACAATGGCCATTACCTAAACACACGATGCCACAAACTGCCAAGGGCAGGAATCACCATAACGAAATGCTAACAACCCCTTTTTCTATGCCAAGGAAGCATTTCTTAAGACTAACGCAAGGTTAGAACTGCCTGTTTTCAGCACAATTTTTCAGTTTCAAATAACTTACCTCAGTAACTAATAAGAGGTTATTCTGATTACATACAGTCTTAGGCACAGTCTACTAACAAACAGGAGCAATAACTTGCAAAAGAGGGTAAATTTAACTATGGCATTTTTCCATACAGTCATATCACTGTTGCATCCGCTTGGATTTAATATTGAATCTGACAACTACAAAAATAATTTTCTGAATTCCAAGTGCAAAATCTGTTGCTCTAATGTTGCTTGAACCTAACGGAACAGAGCTTGAGTATAACAGAGTAACAGGATGATCTTGCTAATTCTGCAAATTAGGAAATGCATTTTTAATTTGTGGCCCTGGCTAACATGGCAACAGAATCATTGTGAGACAACAGAAATAGAAACTGCAGTGCTATTTTATTTTCACAATAGGACCTTTCCCTGGGGTCCAAAAATGGAAGGATTACTGTCCCATTTCCTCTAACTATAAATAAAATTACATAGTAGGGCTGTGCATAGTTACGTCATGAGATGCCTCTGCATCTTCCCAATTAGCCAAAGTTTACAACTGTCTAATCTAAATAAAGTTTTGTTACCTAGAGCTACAGAACATACATATAATATATACTACTAATAAAAGCAATATCCTTTGAATTTAATACTTCTCCATTTATGAAATAAAAATGCCGGGTGTGTTGATAACAATCCCATGTCCTAACTTCCTTTTTAAAAACATATGTACATGGAACACTTTGCATATTTGTATAATTACTTGCTTCATCTTAATGTCATCTTTGTTACTTCTACAGACACATAATGGCACTCAAGCAATCAAGTTTCATAAATCCACGCAAGGAATTCTGTGAGAGAGCAAACCACAGAAATAACTTGGCACAGACCCTGCAGAAGGAGATTATAATAATCTCAGTTCAAAGAAAAAGTGTTCTGGGGTTTTTTTGAACATGGCTTCAGTCAAGGGGTCAGGAAGCAGGCAATAACACACCTTCCTCCCTCTACTGAAACAGCTTTATTACAATGCTACACTGAAAGAGAAATACTCGGCATCTTTCATCAGCATCTGTGATTCACTGTGGTTGAGATACTTACAAACATGTATCTTGATTGTTGCAAATACGTGTATATATTTACATGGCGGGGGAGTGTGATATATACATGGGGAATTTTTTGCTAGGAGACAATCAGGAACAGAAACAACCTCTATTTCTCTAAACTCCATTGCATTCCAAAGCAAAGCAATTAGAAATTATAACCAGTTTCCAGATTAACTTCTTTAAATATTGGACAAGATCTCTAAGTGCATAATGTAGAGGACATTTCAAGAAAAGGGAAGTATAAGCCAAATACATTCCTGATAACTTGTAAATCAGAAATGGCTCCAGCTTCTTACTTGGCTTTTAGGAAATGCTTCACGTTTCCTCCATCAAGTGCTACTCCTGGCTCGAACCACTGAGCAACTTAGAAGCGCAGCGCAGAGCCAGTGTGCCAGCTCCTTGGCTTCCTCCCAGGGGCAAGCCCTGGGTTTAACACCTAAAATCCAGGCAGCGTTTGCTAAGCCTGGTACAGCAGAGGCCAAGGGGAGGGATGTCTTCTGCCAACACCGCTCGCCGTGATCACAGTAACACAAAGAGTTTGGAAAGTCGGGGTTTCACAGAAATATCTTCCCCAAGTATTGATTTTATGACGTACTTGATAGTCCCGCTTGGCGGAAGTTTCCTGCCCGCGGTGACCACACATCTACAGCGGAAAAGCTGCTAGGAAAAGAGACGTGCCCTTACTTTCTCCTTGCGCCAGCTCTCCACCACCTCGGCGTCGGTGCTGCGGCTGTCGGCGGGAGCGAGCCCCTGTGCCCAGGCGGCCAGCTGCCCTCCGAGCCGCTGCACAGCCTCCTCCAGCCGCCCGGCCTGCGCCGCGAACTCCCGCTCCGACAGGGCCATCTGGCTGAGCAGGTCCCGCAGGCCGCCCTGGCTGCGGCGGGCGCTCTCCTCCCACTGCCGCCAGTCCGCCCGCAGCGCCTGCATCTCGGCCGCCAGCAGCTGGCACCCGCCCGCCGTCGTGCCGCGCTTCGCGGCCGGGGCCAGCGCCTCCACTCGGCTCAGCCGGCCCGCGCCGCTCTGCCGGGACTCCACCAGCTCCTGCGGGGCGACATTGCCATGGTAACCCGGGGGCCGCCACATCGCCACCGCCGCGGACTGCGGGGCCCGCCCGGGGGGCGCGTCCCGTCCCGTCCCGTCCCGTCCCCAGCGCCCCGCACCGCCCCGAGCCGCGGCTCCCTGACCGCAGCAGTCTGGGAACCGGGGGAAGTAAAACCCAGTCAACAGCGTGCGGGCCTTGCGGGGATTAAACAGCCGTTCTGAAACTCTCTTAAGCTTTAGAGAGAGAGAAAGAAATAATAAACGTGTTTTAGATATGGAAAATACGATTTAGGTTGAGAGGAGGAGCATAACGACTTTGTTGTGATCGTTTTCATAAGAAATGCTGGTATGTAGCTGCTCGCAACAGTCTCAAAAACACAACTCCAGTTTACAGCCTGCCCATGACCTGTGATGTGCCAGAATTGGCTGACATGTTTTTTTCCTGAGTATATGGGTTTGGTTTTGTTTTCAGAGGTAAATTCTTTCTACAGGGTCCTATTTCAATTTTACACATCTCATACATGGGAATCTTGGGAGCTTTCAGCTTAAGAGACTGGAGAATGTTTAAATACCATCCCAAACACTGCATGCTACAGTCACATTACTTCTCTTGTTCATCTTATGAACTAGATGCTGCTATCTCTTCCCTTTCCCGTTTTACAGATCAGGAGTTTGAGCACAAAGGAGACTGAAAATTACCCAAGAGCATACAAAAAAATCTGTAATTTGATCTTGGGGATCCTGATCTTTATCTAGCATTCAAGTTCACTGTCCCACTCTCATGTTTAGGAGCAGAGAAAAATGTTGGTAGCATGAATATCTGAATATAAACACCAGGCTCGGGCAAAACACGTAGCCTGCTTTAATGTTGCATTCAGGAAGACACAAATTTCTTAAGCACACAGATGACTAAGAATAAGTGCCAGGCTAAGGATAGTATACACAGGGAGGCAAGTCATATATTTCTACCATGTTTGAGGAGAACAATCCTTGTGCTGCTTTATACTTCTCCGTTTCATGCAAAGACAATTCTGCTCATGGAGAAAGCATGTTTGGGGATGAGGAAAGAGATGATTCATTAATCAGCTAAGCCACATTTTTCTGTGATGCCACTGGGCTTCCGCTCTTGCAAATTGTTTCCATGTGTGCTGTGGTTAACTTAGGTCTGATTATACTTTTACTCCATCTGTTAATATGAGAAGGGAGTCAACAACAAAGCACAGCGTAGAAAGCTTGCTTTCAGCTCACTGAAATGTAATCACCATTTCAAAGGAAAAAGAGCAAGACCCCACAACTGTTTGACTGGTTTGCTTTTTAAAGCGTAGGGTCTGAATTGCAGAAGAAATCATGAAAGCTCACTTACATTGATTTTGGCCAGCTTTTTCTGTATAGTTGGCGTATCTCCAGAGGCATCTGACCAGCGGTGAAGCTCTTCCTTTGCAGAATGAAGCCAGTCTGTGAATTCATGCACAGCATCCAGATAAAGCAAATGATCTTTCACAATATCTTCCACTTTCCTCATTTTCTCCTATCATTCAGATTAAAAAAAAAAAAGGACCATTAAAGTACTTAAATACTATGCTGGCTTTAAGCATGCAGTGCTGGTTTGACTCTCTAGCATGCATTTGAGTAGTGAAGAGAGTATAGCATGTGGCTTCAGAATACTGCTACACTGCAAAAGGTTTGGTTCAGGTTGGTCTGGACAAACTTTTTCTGCTGGAGCAGAAGAAGCCTTCTGAAAATGTATGCAAAAATATACTTTAACACAGTCCAATGTATAGTTTAGTAGATATCAGTGCTGCAGCTGTGTCACTCTGGCATGCTTTTCCCAATACACCCTGGAGAGGGTCTTGCAGATCACCCATGAGCACTCCCAGGGAGCAGCACTGCTGCCAGAAACACAGCTCTTACTTAGAAGCATCAAGTCTCTACGAATGCTAAGCAGAGTCATGGAGATGTCCCATAGGAAAACCACAAACAGAAACTTCAGCTGTCCAAAAGGGCAAAAGGAACTTATGGTGCCAAGTCTCATTTTGACCATCACATCAGAAGTGGTGGCTCTCCCCAGCCACCTGCCCTGCAGTGCTGGAGGATGCTTTCCCTGACACAGACATGCAGCTGCTTCCTGGCTCCATCTTAGCTTTTTAATGTAAGCTTAGGCTGGGTTCAGTTTATCTTGGTGTGACACAGTGAAACAGTACAGTGGTTGATACTTGCTTTTGGTCTGACTGAGTAGACTTGTTACATTCTTTTGAGATAACACTAATGCATGTTTATTAAAACTAACCAAAAGTAAAATGAGCTAATCAAATAGGTTTTTATGCCTGTGTAGATACTCTAATCTAGATTGAAGTGTCTTGATGCCAGTTTCAAACTAAAACACCTACAAATTAAAGTCAGGTATTTTAAAGTTTGAATAACTCAACATTCAACAAATGCTATTAAAAAATAAGTTAGATTAATAAGCCCTGCTGTTCCCTCTGAAAATAGTCATCATAATCTTTCAGAATGTGTCAGACCAACTTGACAATGGATGGTTTGATTTTAGCTAAACAAAGATGACCTAAAGTAAATCCTCAAAGTTTTTATACCTTAATGCATTTTATGCAGCAACAGGGTATGCTGTCCACATGCACCTGACTCTAACCAAAACAGCCTCCTAGGGAAGCAAAAGATTTCCAGGAAAGGAAACCATGCATCCCTGTGTACATTGCTCACACCAAAATACAGTACCAGTACACGGGGAGGCAAGGTGTTTCACTCTCATGTTCTGGTTGGCAGAAGGTCTCAGTGAGCTCACATATCTTTCCTTAGAAACCAAACAGAATGCCTGTATAGCATGTGCAGTGCTTAGCGGCTTGAAACACCACAAAATACGGACATACATCTTTTTGACAACAGGATTTCTCTTTCTGACAATATGTTTCCTGCTCAGGGAGGCATTTTATTCTTCCCTTTCCAGGCAAAGAAAAAAAATTTTAAAATGCTAGGAATGAATGAAAAATAATTAGATGAAAATGAATGTGTCAGAATATCAGGAATACTGTTGTATATAAGAAACTAGGAACAAAATCTTTCCAAAAATCATACTAATTTCAACTCCCAATACCATTTTTGCATTCCATTAAATTTTAGTAAACTATATCCAATTTTTTATCAGACTCAACTATACCAGAGGCAAGATTATTCACAGTCAATCCTTCAGTTACTTAAAAACACAAAAATCAAAATTTTTTTAGCTATATATACACAGATGTCTAAACATTTTACTTACCTGAAATAGAGATATTTATCTTACCTTGGCTACAGTTGTGATGTCATTAAACTGTGTTTTTAGTTCTTCTTGAGCTGCATCTCCAAAGGAACCATCCCCTGTTTTTTCATATAGTTCCAGTGCTTTTTCAATGAGTTGCTGTAAATCGCCTGAGTGATCCTCTGTCTCAGAAACAATAGCCTGGAAATGGTCCAGCTGAGCAAACTTCTCCTTCAGACCAATCTGTGGTTCTAAAGGCTGTTCCACTTTGTGATCCAAATTCTCTAACCACTGTTCCAGCTGGTTTTTCCTTTCCAGATAGTCATTCCACTGGCTAATGACAGAATCTAGGCAGCTTACATTAAAAGAAACAAAGTGCAGATGAGAACTTGAGAACTTTTGAACAGTTTGGGGGGGGAGGGGGGGGAAGGGGCTGCTTATTCCTTTGTTATTTTGTCTGTTCCAATTGTTGTATTGTCTGTAGCCATGCACAATAGGTTTAGAATATACTTGTTCTCCATCTTGCTTTTTTTTTTCTATAACAATTTGCATCCAAGTTATTTTAGAATTCCTGTTGCTTTTGGGCCACTTTGTGCAACCAACATAGCTGCTTCCCTATTACAGGTTACATGAGCAATCTATCTGCCTCAGACTAATGAAAAGCACATTTCAGCATCTGTTCAGCAAAGTAAAATATGGAACATTACTGGAGTTCTTTATGATCAGAGTAATAAAATATGCAGCAGCCTATGAAATTACTGTCAATTAAGAGATATTCTGGCAAGTTTTGAAAGAACAAATCCATTATCTATAGTCTCATTTACAATTTATAAGAAATATTCCCTTCTGTTATATATTGCTTTTCTAGTAGATCACCATACTTCTCTGGGATTCATGTTGAGGAATGTAATTCTCATTTCATTGGACTTAAAGACAGATAAGGGTGTGGTAAGGATTTCACTCAAAATACCATGGTCTCACGTAATCTAAATAATATTTTATGATAACAATTGGGTGAAATTTGAGCGACATCATAAAGACAGCCCATTATAATTTTCTACATACAATTCTATTACAATTTTGGTGCAGCTAAGAAAGTGGCACCACTTTCAGTTATATTTTAAGAAAAATGTAGACCAACTAGTGATAGTCTTCAATCTATTGAATAAGAAGCAGGTGTGATAGAGGCCCATTATGACCACAGAGAAATTGAGAAATAACAGTCTGTCTAGAACAGAGGAGATGGGGGCCTTCAGATATAAAAAATTATCTCACACAGGCACTAAGAAAAACTTTCCATTTCCACACAGGTTAAGATGAGATGAAATCAGCTTAATATGCAAGAAAGATTATTTGGAGTTGATATTAGGATTTTTTTTTTTTATTAAAAACATAATGAAAAACAGAATTGAGAAACTTTCTCTGGGTTATGTATGGAAAAGGTAGATAAATATCTGTCACATTGTGTCACATTCTTGGTCCTGCCCAAGTACAGGCTCAAAATCTCAGAAAGCGCTTTCTAGATTTTTCTCTTTATAAATTTGTATGATTTATATTAATTTTTAAATCGATGTGAAGTACCATCTCATATGAAATTGGATTCATCTGATAGGGTCAGCTCATCCTTTTTTTTTCAGAAGTGTGTGTTTTTTCCAGGCAATTTTGGTTCTCTCTGACAATGCAAATTTCCCCTCACACACCAGTAAGGAATGAATGTACTTCTACATGCTGTAAGGTACCACTCTGTAAGCAAAGATGGCAGGGTCTGACCTGTGTTTTCCAGGGATTCTTACCTCTGCCAGTTCACTGAGGTACTGATGATGTCGTTCCATACACCCTTCAGCGTCTGCAGCTCGGTTTGTATCACTTTTTGTCCTTCCTCATTGCTGCTTTTAAGTGCTTGTTCTCCTTTGCCAATGGCCATGTTCAGCTTAACCTCACCATCACCTTTGAGTAAGAGGATCTCCTGTGAGGCAAAACAGGTCAAAATATCAAATGTAACCTAATGAGAAGTGAGAGCAGTTATTCTTTCAACAGTGAACACCATCTTCTCTGAGCTCATCCATCCTTAACAGTCATATCCAGTATGAATTCCTAGGCACCTTTTCTTCTAAGGGCCTGTACCATGCTATGTGCAAGTGATCCAGCAGTTTTTCCCACAGCTATACAGGTTTTTCACTGCATTGGTCAACCTAAAATACTGCTCACGTTGCAATAGATACTGAGTAGGTCAAGCACTGCACAATAAGACAGCACCTCATAGCTAGAAGAAACCTCAGGAAAGCCCATGGCAGATCTGACAACCTTACTATTAGATGCTTATGTAACCTCTTCCTGAAGACCTCCACACCACAGCCTCTCTCTGTCAATTATTCCATGGCTTCCCCTCTATTGGAAAGCTTTCTGGGACCTTTTTTTACATTTTCATTATTTCATTATTTCTTATGAAATGTAATACCTGACACCTGTTTCCATTAAACTTCATCCTGTTTTTTTCTACTTCCCATCCCAATTTGTCAAGATCACCTTAAATTCTGATCCTCTTCTTCATAACCATAGAAAGAATAAATTATAAAAATATACCTTTCCCACTGATGTGGCCCACATCCAATATTAATCTTGATGTGTAATATCTAGTTGTATCCTTCTTTACCTGAATTTGTGTCAGTCGTCTCTCCAGTGTGGCTTTGCTTCCAAGAGTGCTCTGTGATGATGCCAATTTATCTTGAACGTCTTTCACCCATGCCCACATACTCTGCAATGCCTCCTCAAAAGTGAGATGCTCTTGGAGTGCAAGCTGACATGTCCTCAGCTTCTCCTTGACACTTTTGACCATGTTTTGATAATTGGTGAGATGCTGAGAAGCCAGACGCACTTCCCTTCCTGCACCATGGCCTTCTTCATTTAAAGTCTGTGCCATTTGGGACAGCTGATCAAAAGATTCCCTGAAAGAAAATAATGAGACTAAAAGTTTCAGAAAGCATATAGTATTCTGGAAGTATAGCCACTGCCAGAAGTTATCAAGGCTGCTGACATAATTACCTACTCCACCAGTGAGAAGCGTTCACCGTTAACTGAAAATATCAGTTAGGAGAGACTGACAGAATATAAGCAGCATGTATCCATTAATGTCTTTTCTTGTGTGCAGTACCATTTCTTGCAGAATTTTGGTGCTCAGAATGATCACACTGAAATCTTTGCATTAAACATTTAAATTAAAAGCTGCCTTAATTTTCTTTATTTTAAAGCAGTCAAACTTTCCATTTCTGTGTGAACTGCTACCCTTTTGTACCTGCCAAAGCTTCTAAGAAGTTCGTAGTCTTGGACAGGTAGGAAGGCATGATGGAAAGGTCATTTGTGCAGGATTAGACAATGACTCTGGAGTTCAGTACAAGGGTCAGTAAAACGGATTAAATCTGGGTTTATACAGCCCCAGTTAATCTCAATTTACTTGATCACCCTTCCTGATACCTGATACCTGGTGGGTACAGGGAATTTACATCAGACCAAAATGTCTTGAATCAGTCTCAACACCATAGGGAGTGACAGGGTGTTTCTTTTTAAGATGCTGTCAGACTTGGACAACCGACACCTATTTTTGTTCTATCTTCACTAACCTTTTAATAAAAAGAGAATTTGAAAAAAACCCTGTGTACTCACACTGGCAATTATTTCACCATCTATTGGCTAAGTCTGAATTTTAGAAAGATTTCACAGCTAATGTGGATGCTTTTTGAGCTTTTTTATGAAGCAAGCTGCATGGGACAGATGATTCTGCTAATCTGGTTGGATCTGAATGTTACAGGACAGAAAGAAAAATTTAAAATTGTTATAATGATAAATGTAATTTTCACTATTGCTTTTAAAAGGAAGATTTTTAACATTTATTTTTTAAATTATATTTTCAGTTTGCATTAATTAATAAAGTATGATAAGCTTTTAATTATAAGAAATTTATCAACACCAAATACTGGAGTTGGTTGAAATTCATTAGAAATGGAAATATCTGGATTCAGCCTCTTTTCACAGAGTATTTTCCAGCACTTTCCTCTAGCTTTCAAAAACACACTTTACCCCAACAAAGTTTAATTTTACTTCTGCCCTAGTAGAGGAAAAAGTGAGAGAATTTTAGAAAATGTTATTTTCAATATACCTTGAATTCAGCAACTCTTCCAGGAACTTTTCCACTTTTTGCACCTCCTTTTTCTTCTCAGAAATTAGCTGTTGGTTCTCTCCTAATGCTTCTGTGCTTATTCTTTCTTCCATGTCATGCATCCACAGGGCAAGCTTCTTGTACTGATCTTCAAAGCTACGGAGCAGATAAATACTCCCTTAAAAATACTTCTCAAATGGAGTAAAGTTGGAAGAAGTTAATATCCACAAGACTGGGTATCAATTTCGTGCTTCAAGAACAAGAGTTGTACACAAAACATAATTCCGCAGTGACTACTAGTCTAAAAATATTCAGCAACTCTCTAAAAATGTTCAGCAAAATCATGGGAACTAGGGGAAGACCAGAAGCCTCCAAAATTTAAAGTGACAGTACTTTTATTTATTACTAGATTCAGTAAAAGCAGACCAGAAGAAGGCTTTTTTCAAATTCTTATAATGATTTAGTCTAAGAACAAACAATGGGTATAAGTGGGCTTTTTTTTCAACATTTATGTGTAGAACACCTGAAGTGTTGTGTTTTCAGTTTCTCCTAAAGAAGAGAACTGGAATCTTGAGTGCTCAAAACTCACCAAAACAAGTTCTGGCCCTAAGTTTGAAAACCTTTTTCTTACATGCAGGCACACAATCTCATCCTGCTGTTTTACCCATTACTGCCACACTAACTTTGCTTTCAATTAGCAACAGTTTTGAATCTGGTTAGATCTGAAAGTATTTTAACTCCCAAAATTCCAGCCCTAAGCAGTAATTTAAGAGTGTTTTCTTCTTGGCTTCTTAGGAAACATGTCCATTTGGAATGGGACAGAACAGGCACATGCTGTGTAAAAAGCATTCTATCTTCAAACCCCAGGACAGAAATAAACACTCATCACACATCTTCCATCCAGAAAATGGCACTTAAATTACTGGAATCCCAACTGCTGATTTGGAGTTTCATAAGCTACACAGAACTCCTGCATAAATGATCCTGACCTTTCATTCTTTAACCAAATCAATACCCTTGGAGCAAGACCTGTTGATTTGTTTTTATTGGAGAACTTCAATTTCTCTTAAATATTTCCAAAGAAAAAAGCATACAGGACTAGAGCAACTGGAAATAATTTCTTATTTTGCCCTGCACTTTGGCAGCCAGACACTTTAGTGCAGTCTATTTGTGACTGCTGGTATTACTCACCTTCCCAGGTGTGAGGCACAAGCTTCCAGGGCCTTCTTGTCATTCAGACACTGGTTGAGGAATTCCTGGAAGTTCTGGTTAGACTTTGCTATTTGCTCCTGAATATGGCTCACAACTGGTTTGGGTAAACAACCATATAAACTTTCTCCTTCCTTGCAGGCAGCATTTAATTTGTTCTGTCCTTCACTAATAGAATCCAGCACACCCTGTGCAATGAAAGAATATTGTTTAGACACATAAGATTTGATAATTACAGATAAGCAATATTTCTGTGAGAAGTGGTCAGATTTCTCCAAGAAGATGAGAGCCATGTCTAGCTATGGAAAAATTTCTACACAGATAGTTCAATTAAAATTTTATTAAGTGGTGCTACAATTCACAAAACTCAATTTTCTTATTTGATCCCAAGGTAGTAATGGCTTTCTCTGAACAGTTTAATAATCTCTTGAAGATGTTACACATTTCAGGAATTAGGGCTGTTTACAACAGGTGTCTACTACTTATGTTCTCTCTCATCAAAAGTATATACATACAAGCTTTGACGTATCAGTATTAATCTGAAATGCTGATTAAGTAAAAGTGTTATAAAAATAGGAAAAGAAGAGAAAGAAAGCAAAAAGGAAAAAATATTAATAATCAGAAACAAGAATAGTATAGTTACACATAAACCTTCCAGAAATTAAATTCTGATCTCTCAGAACAGGGACCACAGTTTTCACTGTATTCCCTCTACAGTACATACTGCTGCCTTGAGCCATTCATATATTACCTTTTTAAAAACAAAAACAAGTGTGTTAGCATCTACAAATTATTTTAGAGATATAACTGGTTACCTATACTAAATTGCTAATTACTGTTTGGTTAGTTTTTTTTTAAAATTTTTTCAATTTACCTGTAAGTCATGTAGCTTTGCTTCTATGGCTTTGCTGTCCCCAGACCTGTCAGATGATTCTTTTACTGCAGCCTTCACACCAGAAAACCATTCCTGGAATTCTTGCATAGAGTCTTATTTAATAAAAAAGTATAGAGAAGAGAATCATTTTTAAGATACAGCATTATCCTCAATATTATACAGCTGTTTTAAACAATTCTTTTATCCTTCAGGAACAGTGTGTAAAATGTAACAGAATGTCTGATTGTCTTCAATGACCTTGAGAGTACGATTAATTTCACAAGAGATTAGATGTTTCCACTATAAACATCCAAATTTGAACATGTTTACTAGGCTGCCCTTGACAGTCAATTTCAGTTTATGATATGTCCCAATTTTATGCTAAATAAAATCTGGATCAGTATCTTAATAAATAAGATTAAACGTTGCTTACTTTTCTCCACTGAATATCCAGGGAGCCCAGGAAATACTTCAGATGGGTGCTTTTACATTATAAACACCTCCATTTGGTTATATACCTCTCTTTATTGCAAATATACGAAGTGAATTTATGTGATAGAGGTGAATACTAATAGTGAGGAAAGGTGCATTTTCATGCATATTAAATGGTTAAACTTGAATTCTATTTATGTAAAATGCTTTGTTTCATAGCAGTTATCCAATGAACATTTGGAAACAGGACTTTTTGAGACGCTCCATACAAAAATAAAGTTGTAATTGCAAGTGACATCACTGGAAACTCTGGCAGACTCCAGAATGACTCATGGCTGTGGGCTAAATTATATTAACCAGCCTAAAGACTCACAGAGGAAATGTTTTTCCAAGGACTCTTGCATCCTGGCCTGTGTTCTGGAACAGAGCAGATTCACAGCTTCATACTTCTTTATTAACAAAGTGACAGTGCCACCAAGAGCTTCCAGCTCCACCGAAGGGTATTTGCGACAGAGGCTGTTGAGGGTCTCACGGGTTGAGTCAATGCTGCTTTGCTGAAGCTGAAGGTCCTTTTGTGTTTCCTGAAAATAAAGTTACAACATAAATACGATAGTTATAAGGAAAGAAAAGAACTGTCTTTTTCTCAAGCATTCCTACTCCTCCTATATGTTCTTTCCTCCTGTGCTCTGTAAGTCAGCCCAGACACAATGAAGGGAAGAGTCTCTGGATCATGTTTCCTGGATTTTTCCAAGTGAGATGAATCCTTGAAACTAAAGAGCCATCGTAGCAATGTGGAAAGTGCTGTTTCTCATGATTTATTACTCTATTAGAAATAAATAAATTTCAAGGCATATTGAATAGAAACAGGTATTTTCAGTGACATCTGAAGGTACATGTGGGATGCAATAAGACACTGGTATTTGGCAGGACTTCTGAATGAGAGGGACTGTAAATACAACTTGAGAGAAACATTTTGTGAAAATTAAGTGTGAATTGGCTGTTATATCAATATTAACTGTGCTCACAGTTAAATATGTCCATGTGGTTCGTCATGGTATGGTGTCCATAATTGCCTGCAGTCAAGAGAGCACTTGGATGTAGAAAAAAGAATTGCTATATATGATGACTGAGGAGGACTTCTGACGTAGAAGTCTGTGTTAAAACTGAGTTTGGACCAGCGTCTTTTACTGTGATGAGTTATGAGTTCATACCTTATTGCAAGGGAGTCAATGCACTTACAAACATACTGGAGTAATGACCAAGGTGTTCAATGTAAGAAAACCAGTTCTTGCCACAACAAAGATCATATTATGCATTAATATTTTCTAAAGGTTTGTATAAAGTTAATAAATCAGAGCTTTTGTTCATTGGTGCAACTTCCTAAAAACTATGACTGTATTTGCTAATATTCTAGCAGCTGTGCAGGAGATACGCATTTTTTATCAAAGGAAAATTAGGTGTAAAGCTCAGAAAAAAAATCCCAAAGATCAATGCATATGGAAAAGTATATTAATTTTCTTCAGCACTGACCTTTAGTTTATTTAGAGATTCAGGATCCAGGTTACGTGCACAGCTTAACAGCGTCTCTTCCACTTGAGTTAGCCAGTCTGTCATCTCACCAATCAGCTTCTGTAACTGCATCTTCTGAGAACTGAAATCTTTCAGTGTCTCTTTTGCTGTCTCTGACATTTCTTTGGCATGTTCCAACTTCTGCCTCAAATCTGATTCTATAAACTAAAAACAAAATGTTACGTATTAAAGCATTTAATAATAAAAAATGTTTATTAAGGTAAATGCTTATTGGAAAAATGTAAAGTAGGAAAGTGGCACACAATTATAATTTTGCTCCCTTTACAGCTTTAACTGGAGATACTTACATACCTACAAAATGTCAACCATTCGGGATTCAGTCTTAGATATACAGTAATCCAAAGGGATACTGAGTTATAAAAAGCCAGACTGCAAACTGTTGCAGTTATTATCGACTTCTGAAAAATTGAACAGCTGATATTTTCCTTTACTAATTTGCCATACATACAGAACATGACCTACACTCAAATAGTTCGATAAAAAGAAGTATCAATTGGTGAGTGAGCCTTAAGAGCACTGAGGCTTTAAGTATCTCAGTGTAAGGCAGGTGAAAATTGAAGACAGTACAAAAAATAAGCTAGAATCTTGCCCATTAACCTGTTCAAAGACAGCAATATGCAAAATTATAGTAGATGTTAGCTGAGCACATATCACTAATAAAAGTAAATCGAATCAGTCATAACATGGTACTATAAATAAATCAGATTCACAGAGTCCTTTGGGTTAGAAAGGACCTCTGTAGATTCCTTAGTCCAAGTTCCCTGCCAAGGCAGGATCACCTACAGCAGGTGACACAGAAACATGTCCAGGTGGGTCTTTTCCTTCTCCAGAAGGGGAGACTCCATTATGTCCCTAGGAAGCCTGTTCCAAAATGTGAGCAAGGCTTGAATGTTATAATAACTTCTATTAAAACCTGATATGTATCAATGTATTTCCCTGCCCATGGAAACTGCAGAAGTCAGCTTATTTTTTAAAATTTATGGCATTAAAAGTTAATAATCTCAAATACCAATTTCTGTTTGAAATCAAACTGCCAAAATAGTCATACTTTGGTTTTGTGACTGCCCTAGAACATAGAAATAAGTATCTGGCCAAAAGTTCAACATCTCACCTTTGTGTTCATAGTTTTATGTTTTTCTTGTAAGAGCTAGTTCAGGGCCCTTATTGTAGCCCACTAAAGAACACTTTTTGGTTAACAAAGCAGATGAACATATTTTACTGCCTTATAATCCTTTCAAGGAAACAAACAGCGCATGCACTCACGTATGATGTGGCTTAAATGTTGTGCAGTGTAGAGAGTATCTGTAGTCTCGTATCTCATCAGTTATATTATAAACTATTTCTTCTATGTTGATTTATTAAAAAATACTTCTACAACCCTAATGATCAATTACTTTATGACGTACTGCTTATACAAAAAAAAAATCAAGGTTACCTAGAGAAATATGAACAAAGAATAGTCATGCTAATATAAATAATAATGCTGTATCTGTCACCTTGAAAGAAAAAGGCAGTGCAGGAGAGACAGAAATTTCAGGAGGAATGTTTTCTTAGTTATTTGAGCACAATCTGTGATTACCAATGTCTTTATTTTACCTGGAGATCTGCAGGAGGCTCTTGACTATGGGTCAGTTCTTTGAGTTCTGAAATTTTGGAACTAAGTTGCTCCAACTTCAGTTCTTTATCCTTGACTTCAGACTGTAAAAAAGATGTGGTCAAAGTTTCATACCAAACTACAAGAAGCTTTTAGACTTTCAGAAGGATACTCTATCAATTTCAAAATTGAAAGAAAATGTAAACACAGTTTAGCAACCAGAGGGAAAACACTGCTGTTCTACTAATTTTGTGCTTTAAAAATCTCCCATCTCTTTTTCCTTATTAGACTCAGTTCAGAGAAATTTTCCCCACCTTTAAAATAACCATACACATTATTAGCATTTAAAATGCCCTAAAAGTTCTAGTTTGTTAAAACTGGAAAAATAAAGATGAAAATGTCATTATTTATTCCACAGGAGTATCTGCTGGGGGTGTTAGGTTCCACTTAAAGGCATGCAGAGTATATTACATTTGGTCTCTGATTTTTATTACAAGTAAGTGAGGTCTTGATAAAACCTTAGACACAGATATAGATTTTAACCTTAAAAGGGATTTAAAAATGCTGATATATATGCACTGACATATCTGGACCTTGTATTTATAAATTCTTATTATTAAAAAAATTCTTATTATTAAAAACATAATATCAAAGTTAAAGTGAAAAATCATAATTTGGAGTTCTGAAATATCAGTATCCTACTACCCAAAACTTCTTTTCTAAAAATTTCAAGCAGATCATTTCAATTAAAAGATTGAACAGTGGACTGCAGGATTAAATTGCCGAAATTAACATCTGCCCTGAATGCCCAGAAGAATACTTAGGGGGTATTTTGTGCTAGGGAGGATATAATATTAGGTGGTCAGTCAAGAAAGTGACCACTGATTTGGGCCACAGAAGAGGTACACTAATTGTTTCTGTCCATGCTCATCTGTTTCTGATTGCTGAAAGGGCAGGACCCTGCTGTCACTGAACTGCTTTTCCACTTGCCTTTGCAAAACAAAGTGCAAAAAAAAGTATTATGGGCTATACATTCTGTGACTGTAAATGTGCACAGAGGGCTCACATCTGCTATTCTGGCACTCCTGCATATCAAGTACATCTGTAGTTTGAATACTGTCTGCTTTTACTCCAAATCAGTTTAAACAGCAATGAATTTTGATGGTCTGATTGCTACATAAGGCATTCAATAACATTTATGCTGGGCAAAATAATGATTTATCGTTTTATAATCTATCATAATACTTGATTAAGTTCACTGTGAATCTTCTTAAAGAGGTAATTTATTTCAAATGAAGTAGAATATGGCTCAATCTATGATTTATCTGAATATACATATTTTAAGCCAATTGAGGCAGAATGTATCCTTAACACTGGCTAGATTTCTAAAACAGTTTAACACTATCCAGAAAAGAAAGTCATCATCTACTGAAGTAAAATTCACCTTCCAGTCCAGCATATCTTTTTATTGTCTGGAGAATCTACTTTCCTGGATGACATCTTAGAAACTACTCATTTTTTTTGCTAAACTGCAGCTGAAGTTGTCTAAAATTTCCATTAGTTTTTACTGGAACAGAATTCAGTATAGAACTAAATATAACTGCTAGGGCCAAAATAACTATGGAGCTTAGATTTAGTAAGATGTGCCATTTTTGTTTCTGTCAGAAGCAAACCCCTTCAAATAAAAAGGAAAGGAATGCTCTCAGATAGCTATCAGGTTAGGGTACCACCACTTGAACAGAGGATGCAGACAACAGCACAGCCTTCTCTCTGTGCTGGACATCACTTGACATTTTGGTCCCAAACGTTTTTATCACTGACTTATGGGTAAGAACCTGGAAGTCTTTCAGGAGGACCTCCATTCTCTGACTGTTGCTGAAGTTGTTGATGCCTTCATTCAGTTGAGAAATGCACTTATTACACCATCCATCTAATTCATCTCCAGTTTTCAGGATGTCATCCCACAGAGACACGCTTACACTCAGTCGGTCAATGTTATCATCAATTCTTTCAGACACCTTTTAGGAAAGAAAAATGTATCAATACCATTCACAAATTAATTTTAGACTTCTCTATTTTGCAGTCAGTTATAAGGCAAGTGCATAAAAAATAATTAGCAAGCCTGGGTAAATAATTTTCTTAGATTTAGTTTTAAGTTCTGATTTCTGAATTCTAATTTCAATTCAATTACCCAGATAATAAAACAAACAAAAATCTTATGTGTCTTTTTCTAAATATTCTTATATTTTTTATTAGGAAAGTTTTTTGTTCAAATAAACTTTATCTTTCAAAAAAACTACATTTATCTTTCTTAGGTAATGTAGGAATTTGCTACTAAAGTAGTATAAATGTGTAAATGTAAAATATTAGGTAGAAATTCTTTACTGTGACGGAGGTGAGACTCTGGAACTGATTGTCCAGAGCCATTGTAGATGCCCCATCTGTGGAAATGTTGAAGGCCACCTTGGATGGGGCTTTGAGCAACCTGGTCTTGTGGAAGGTATCTCTGCCCATGGCAGGGGGGTTGGAACCAGAAGATCTTTAAGGTCCCTTCCAACCCAAACCAATCTGCGATTCTGTAACTAGCTTTTATGTTCTCTCCTATAGTGATGTCTTTCTCAACATATTCGTATCTTTTGTGGTTTAGCTTAATGTAATTTAGTCCCTAACTTATTAGTCTGATTTACTTCAATAAAGTATTGCTGGTATGCATTAGGTGTGAATCCAACCCAAATTTATGCTTGGAACTGTGCAGTGAGCAAATTTACAGTAGTAGCAGTCATACACTGCTGTAAGACATCATTTAAAATCTATCAAACTGATGTCACAACTTTGTGCATACAGTGGATGCCACATCCCTCTGACTAAGCCTTTGAGTTATACTTAGAAGTAAATTTTACTAAACAATTGTACTCTAAGATCCTAAGAAAATAGAAATACTGTAAGCTTAAGCAAACTTCAAGACTGTATTTGGCATATAAACCAGATTCTTACATCTAGCCATTTGTCCACCATGGAGTTGATATCTGTTTTCAGTGCAGTGGAGTCGCAGTTATGCACTCTTTTCAGTTCTGCTAATAAATGTTTTCCTTTATTAGTGAAAGTATCCAGGTCTTTTTGTTTATCACTCAGATCATTCTTTGCAGCCTCATGCTGTGGATATAAATATTTGCTTGTTTAATGAAGCCTTAAAGAAAGAAAGAAAAATCCAGTTCTCCAGGTATCCATCCCTAGCCCTGTGTTATGAACGGGATAATTCTCATATCTAACATTTAACTATTCCACAAAATACAAAGCAACTGACATGATTTTCTCATGAGCATAATCATATAGGATGATAGTTCTTACAAATAAAACAAACAAGAGGCAGTAACAAATTCTGAATCCCTTTCATTTGGTGACCAGCTATTTTCTGGCCTTCAAGAAATTTTATTTTTTTTATTTGCCTTTTCATTCTTCATCATTGAATAATTGCTTCAGGAGTTATAGCAGGGTAAACAGAAAGTGTTGCTAACAAAATTTAGAATTAAAAACCCCCTCACTACTAGATATTCTGGAAAACAAAAGTACAGATGTGTTCTGAAAGGAACTAGACAAAATCTTCAGGGCTACTAAGTCTGCAACCCTAGGTACAGGGAAATCTTTAAAACATTGTCACTGAAAAGGTGACAACATGCTGTGAAAGGATCACTGTAAGCATCTTATGCTTTTGTCTACAGCAAGTACTAGAGAGCAGTACTAACAATAAGCTACTAATCTGGGTGCACCATGGCCAAAACATTTATTGCACTCCAACTTCTTCAGGCCTAGATGTGGCCACTGCTGCAGCAGGGAATTCTCCACAGCCCAAGTCTCAAAGGAATCATGTGGAAGTTACATGAAATTCTTTGTTAGACTGGTAAGCTCTGCTCTGGCTTTTTGTTCTTTTAAGATGTCTATTAGAAAGAGGACATAAATACACACAGTTTAGAATAAGGTTTATATGGGTCTGACTGAAAGATTTTGAATCAAGAGCTCAATAGGCTTCTAAATTAACTTAACCTCCAAAAGAACAGAAAGAATTTCACTCAAAACTGTTTATCCTTACAGGCTGATGGACAGCAGAATTTAGAATTTTTGAAATACAATCCAGTGAAATGAATGGAATGTCAGGATCCAAATACCTTATCTCTGATCAATGGCCAGTATCAACATAATACACCATGGAAGAAGTCCTCTTAGGGAAAGAGATGATGCATGTCTGAAATGTGCACAATTCATGTTCTTTTGTGGTCTTTTATCTATTCCAAAATTTACCCAATATGGAAAAACAATAAAGTATGTTGACTAGAACTATCCTTTCATACTATGATAGGAATATATTCTCAGTGTATGTTATATAAAGAGCTTTCTACTGTTTTCCACTTATGCTTTCCATATATTAACAATTTGCATTTCCATTAAAGTTATAAATAGCAACAACGGATTAATAGATCTCACTAAAATGCAAAAAAGGACTATATTCTTTCCCATCAGAATCATTCCCTGAATGTCAGTGTGACAAGACTTGACAGAAATTCAAGAAACTTTAAACACAGCTCAAGGACACCTTTCAAACAAAAAAAATCCATCCAATTCAAAAATCATTTAAATTCCTCAAAGGAAAATATATGTAATTACCTTTGATACCGTTCGCCTGACATCTTCATGATCCTTCCAAATGGATTTGGTCACAGAAGCACTGTTAGCACTGTCTATGACTTTCATTACTGTTGACTTCAAGCTCTGATATTCCTTCATCAGATCAATAAGAACACAGGACTGCTCCTTTCTGTAATATGAAAAAGCTGTGTTAGTACTGCTTGCTGTCATATTTTGAAGGATAGAAAACATGACACAGCAATTCACCATAGGAAAACCAGGATGCAGTGCTAAACAGGAACTGGGCAGCCAAGGAAATATGAATATTTTGGTTTTACAAATCACTGTGGATCCATCACAGAACATCTCACTGAAGAGACAGTATGTAAATTGCCATCTCATGTATATCAGATACCAAAGCAACTGACTTCAGCAAAAGAAAGTATGAAACTGGAATTCAAGCTTCTCAGTTCCTAAGTTTAGCATCTTTTTGACCAGAAACCACATGATAATGATTGTGCCACTCACAGTTCATTTTTTAAAAAAACTTCTTTCTTTAACATGGAGTGTTTTTTGAGTAAAAAGAAGCAGAAATAAAGACCAAAGTAATGCATGCTAAGGTCTGTCTATTTTGTCCTCCAGTTGTCAGATGCATGCTTTTGGGACTAAAACTTTATATTCAATTTACCTCCCTTCTACTGAGAATAAATTAACCTTCTGCTAAAAACAAGCCTCATTTTTTTTTTTTCCACTCTCTCTCCAGGAAAGATTATTTATGCTCAGGCAATGGACAGAGGGAAAAAACCAAAACTATTCAATCCATTCCTGGTGTTTCTACTGAAGGGAGAGAAACAAAACTAATATTTTGGATATGTTTAGTTGTAAAACAGTGTTTTTCAATGAAAGGATTTTGGGAAACATCACATTGTCAAGAAAGAGGAGTAACTGTTTTAGGAGCTCGCTCTTCTCTGAAGGCTCCAAAGAGCTCTCCAAAATGAGCAGGTTCAGGAAGGTCTAAAATTGTGTCTATATGAGAAAGAAAACACTCCTAGTTCTCTTTAAAGATGATTGTGAGGCAGTTAGGACAAAGAAAAGGGTATGATAAAACTTTCTCTAGTTTCTTTACCTTCTTTCACTATCAACTTTCATTAATAAAACTGATCATCTGATCATCATGTATCATATACAATTAGTGTAACTGATTATACACTAATGATTATTATGAAACTGTTCCCTTGGGCACACATAAATATGTAAATCTATAAATTATTTAGAACCACTGAATATAAACACACATCCAATAGAGAATGAAAACATGTGCTAGAAGGAGAATATGTGCCAGCTAGAGTGACAGTGAAAATTCAGTGGAGATTCCTTATCTTTCAGAAGAGTAAATGATAACATGCAATATAGCATGTATGTAATAAAATGTACATCTGTCAGTACTGTACTGAGGACCTACCTGTGGTTTTATTAATAGTGAAAGTACAACTGGTACAAATATTCTTGTTAACCAAGTGTTTTTATCTTCTACTCAGTATTTAACCTACAGGCCCTGTTTTCCATTGTAACCAATATACCAAGAAGATATTACACGTAATTGTGTCTCTTTCCCCATCTTGTCCTTTCTTATCTTAAGCTAAAAATCTACTTACTTTTCATGTATAGCTTTCTTGGTATCCTTCCACAGAGATTCTAAGCGATTTATCTCTTTGTCAGTCTCAGGAGCAAGTGTGATATCTTTTTGGGCTATTTGTTTTGCTTTGTCCATGAGCCACTGGAGTTCATGCTGGTGAGAATTCAATTCTTCATCTAACTGGTTAAAGATCCTCAATCTGCAAGTTAAAAGACAGGTTTCAAATTTACTCATCTTCACTTTTTTTTTTGCAAGAGAAAGGAGAAAGAAAGAATGAATGAAATATTTGTTTTTAGTGTTACTGTGTATAAAATTCTCTTTTTCGAATATTTCCTGCAATAAAGTGTTATTTGGGGTTGTTTTTTCTGCTAGAACTGGGCTCATGTGATTTTTCTGATACATATACTCCTGTACAACCATATATATATACCTTCCCCTCAAACAGTCACCTAGAAATATACTCAGATATTTAGATTAATACTTTATTACAATAAGTGTTTTTAATTCCATCATCCCATGGACAATCTTCAGTTTGTACATATCCCAAAATAGGGTCAAGATAGTTACGTTATAGGGGACTTCTAATAGCTGTTTGGATCTTAGATTCATTTGGACAAAATATATTTTTGAGACATCAACTTTCATGACTGTTCTTTCAATATTGATTAGCAGGACTTAGTGTTTTGTGCATCCAAATAGTTCACTTACTTACAAAGTTTTATTAAGTAGATACATGTGCTTGGCAAGAAATAAAAAGTACCCAGGTAGAAAACACACACATGCCTCCAATGAATCATGAAAGGTCTAGAGATTGCAATCAAGTGTGAAGGTGTCATTATTTTTACCTTTGCTGGAGGGCTTGTAGTGTTATCTCCTTTAGGCCCTCCTTGTCAGCCTTTTCCTCAGTATCTTCAATGCTCTTCAGTAACTGTTCTTTACGCTCCATGAAAGATCTTTGCAAGGCTCCAAGAGCTTCTGCCTCACTTTGTTTGGTTCCCAGCAGGTTTTGAACTGCCTCCAGTTCCACACCCAGGTTATCCACCATAGCCCTGCAGGAGGTCCGCTGCCCAGAAATGCTGTGTTTCAGATGATACTGAGCCTTAGTAAGGGAACCATCCAAACTGACAGCATCAGATTCCAACTTGTTAAGATCTTTAATAACACCATGGAGTTCCTTCTCCAGTAATTCAGATTTAGCTTTATCCATATTTCCTGTTTTCTCCACTGTCTGCCTCAGCTGGTGGAGCACTCCTGATGCAGCACTGTGGAGCTCCAGGAATACTCGCAACTGATCCAGGGCATCCTGTCTTTGGCTAGTTATTTGACTTGCCTCCTGGAAGATCTGAAAGCAATCTTCAGTCTTTCCCTGCAACATCTGCTGGTCCTCTGGGCTGCTGAAAGAACCCAATTTCTCTACATGTTCCTTCAGACTTTGTAACTCCTGTTTCTTACTTTCAACTTCCATTGAGTGGTTCTATGAGAAAGAAAGAAAATAGAGCTGAGTTTCTTCTTCAAATCAAGAGCTCAAGAAACATTTTAGTACCGAACTTACAAGTGAAACAAGTACTACTGAGGGGTTTTCAGTAGGAATAGTTCAGTCTTACAATTTTGCTTTAAACTTGTCAAATAATAGAAGTCTGTATGTGACTGCAACAGCATACTGGTTTTTAAACATATAAATTACTTGCTCATTACTGGATAAGCATTTAGCCAAATGCACTGTACAATTTATCTGTCTTTAATATTTACATCCAAAAACTTACCTTATTGTGAGATGCAGCTAGTTGTTGATCAGCTGTGTTTATCTCTGAAGTGGCTTGTAGTTCAGCAAGAAATTGCTTAATCCAGTCTGAAAACCTGAGCAGGAGCTCATCAAACTGCCCATGCTCAGCAACAAGTGATTGAAGGAAGTTGATCCTACAGAATGTCAGATGTAAATATGAAAGCACCTGATGCAATTTAATCACTTCCCATAATCAAACCCCCAGGTGACTGGTCAGCATTAAAATCAATGCCAGATGCAAGAAAAGTAGGAAATATTACTTTATTTTGCCATATTAATTTCTTAATTCTGGGGAATAACATAACATTTGAAAGCACCTTTGGATCTTTCCTGTTTCCACTCTTTTATTCATATCAGCTGTTAGAGGTGCTCCAAACAACCAAGGTATATTCTTCAAATTTTATTTATGGGTGTAATCCCAGCAAAGAGAATGTTATTGATGGAAGCTAAACTTTAATTTTCAGTCATAGCAATTCTGTTTGCCCTATCATCTGAAACACTGAATTAAGGTGAGAGTCTCATGAATTTAGGCAGGGGGTGAGGAATTTCATGCTCAACTTCCACTGAAGTAAGCAAGGGTAAAGTCTGATCAGAGGAACACAGTTGAAAGGAAGAATGTGTCCAGAGGAGTACTCAGCAGAAGTAAGTACCTGAGTACCAAGTCCAAGTCCTGAGTACCTTGACCTTAAAAATGACCTTGTCATTTACATTCCCATTTCCCTTAGAAATTTCTCTACCTAGTTTTCCACTTGTAGAAGATCATTATATTGTCAAAAAATTATACTGAGAAAGCACCTAGAAGATTATATCATTGATCAGTATCTATTATGTAAGCTACACTACAAATAGTAAAATATGTGTATTCATCATGGAAAGAATCAAAATCTAAATATATGATGACATACAGTTTGAAATAAAGGAGACAGTTTTTCAGAGCTTAACATGAGCCAGCAGCCTATCAACTGAGCATTTATAGTATTTATGGCAAATCAGAATTTCAAAGTGAGTTTAAAAATACAATAGCATAGCTTTGCACAAGATGAAGCATGTAACTGAAAAAATCTGAAAAAGAGGAGATTATTAGAGATTTTGGAATTTACTGGGGAAATTGTAACTGAGAAAATGCAACATTGCCTTCATTTCCTGCCCCACACTCCTTCACACAGACTCTTCTACCAAAAAAATAGGGGGAGTGTATGTCAAAAAGACATAAATGTGTGGGATTCTCCACCCCCCATTCCTGGGAGTTCAGGGATTAGTATTGATCAAAAACTTTTGTTTTCCTAATGTTAATACTGTAAAAAAAAAAATGTTCTTTGTTCCTCATCTGGATATTGGTTACTTTAACACGTAAAAAACACTCTGAAGCACAAACCTTTTATCAACAATTTGTGGTAAAGCTTTCCACCTCTCATCCATTTCTTCAAATTTTTCTTTTATTGTTTTCACACACTGCTTTGAAGCTGTTGGAAACAGCGACTCATTTAACTTTGAAAGGCTCTCATAGACTGAAGCATGGGACCCAATATCTGCTCGCAAATCCTGGGATAACAGTGGAGGGATAACAATGGAATGCAAAACTTTTAGATTAAGCATGGCACCATATTATGCAAAATAGCAAAAACGAATAAAAAACCAGCTACGGATTTCCAGTACAGCACTTCGAGACAAGTGAGTGTGCAGTCAAATCCTTGGAGGAACTGAGGCCTATTAGGACAAGCAGGTACTCAACACCTCTCAGACAGCTAAATCTGCAATAGCAATTCAGTAGGGATTCATCAAAGTTGGAGTTTTTTTCTCCTTTACAACGAAGTGTGACCTTTCCATACAGCTCTGTGGTATGATGGCAGTGGCTAAAATGAAGACCACATTTTGCAGCATATTTTGTGTGCAGTAAGAGAATTGTGAGGAAATGTTGCAAACTGGCCCAAACAAAGAAAAACAAAACCCCAAAAAAACTGAAACAAAAACCCCCAATAACAACCAAAACTAATCCCCAAATAAAAAAACACTCAACAACAACAACAACAACAAAAACCCTCAATCTCCCAAATAATTTTCCTTTTCTTCAGTAATATTTAAAACTGACAACTTGGCTTCAAGGAAGGTATAAAAGATGTTACATTTGGCCAACTGCTTCATATTCATCTAAAAACAAATGGCAAAAGTTCCAAAGGAAGGCATAATTTAGAACAGGATGGAAGTCTTGTGTTTGAAAAAAAAATCAGAAAGCAGACTTCCATTGTGATTTCAAAACTTCCGAGCATTTTTTCATCTGAGAACCTTTTCTCACATGCAAGAAAAAAAGTATTGCTGAATAAAGGAATTTCGCTAGAGAAAGGATCTTCTAACAAGCAGACCCATGTCCTTCCTTGGCAGATAATAGGATATACCAAGGCACCTGTTTCTTTTTTCTTGAGCTGGCATATTATAGTTAAAAGTAATAGTAAAGTAATTGAGAAATAGCAAGTGATAATGTAATACTTCCTAGGAGATTTCCAAAGCCCAGAATCAATTGACTTGTCAGATTATAACTAAGCAATTCCTTCCTTTAAGACACAGAAATACAGCAGGAAATGTAGGGGGACAATATTTCAGTTGAAACATACCTGCAGTGCCTGCAGTTCACCTTCCAGCTTAACTCTATCAGCAGAAACATACTGCTCTGAAGGCCTGGCTGTAGATTCACATCCCTCCAACCAGGCCAGGAAGGCAGACAGCTCCTTCTCCTGCCTAACAAAATCACAACCTAGAGTTACCAAGTCATCCTCTCAGTCTCACACACCGAGCACAGGAAGGTCTCTCTGTCCATCACAACAGCTGTGACAGTTTACTCACTTCTGCCACTGAGCCAGAAGAGTCTCTAATAAGCTCTGTTTCTCCTTAGCACCTTCCAGCACTTTTTCATATTTCTGCTGTAATGCTGTGACCTCCTGAGCAGCTTTTTCTTTGTTGGCCACCTTTCGGACACTGGCTGAGAGAGAGGCCAGAGAGTTGCTCAGCTTTTCCACAGTATGACAAAGGTCCTAGTGAACATGTAAAAGAAACAGGAGTCACATACATAAACAACAGAGTTATGGTAACAATGGTGGGAAAAATTCTGTAGTTCTACTCATAAGTTTGAAGCAATGCTGCATCCATCAGATCATGAAGTCATTTCATAGCTTCGCTATTGCTCAGGTCCACCCTAGGTACACGTGTTCCAAGCATATCAATGAATTACCTTGTACTGGCAAAAGACTTTCCTAGAAACAGTGCTAAAGAAAAAAACTCCACAACAGAAGAGTCAGATCTTCTCAATGGGCATGCAACACGGCATCATCCATGTAGGACAAAGCTCCAAATTCAGCAAAAAGCTCGAGATTCCCTAATGTCTGTCTAAGAGTTGTCTAAACTCAAGACCTCGCTCCAACAGGTAAGGCCTACCAGACTTGCAGCCAATGTCATGACATGAGAAAAGTAGGGAAGAGTTACTTGGAACTTACGTCAGCTTTAGCTTAAAGGTCCTTTTCATGGTAATGACATCTAATGTTAACTACATTTTCCAGTGTTGCTGTTTCTAGAAAGGTGGGAAACTTGTCCATATGAGAATGATTGAAATGTAGTACAATGAGTTAGAAAAGCACAAAATGAAACAGATTTAAGATCACGAAGTTCCAACTCACAGATGTGCAAGAGTAACAACAATAGTAATGGTTATAATTACAAGAAATCATATATAGGAGGAAATATGAATTATACAGGAACAAGCTGCTGATAATTTCAGATCAAGATATTTAATCATCATGATCCTCAAGGAGAACAAAACCTTGTAACAGCATACTTAGCATATTCATAATGTTTAAAAGCCAATAAAAATGGTGATTACAAGTGCTGCCTGAATAAATTCCCCATATGCAAAATATTTTTCTTCAACTAGTATCAAGCTTTTTCGAAGCAGACAGGTCAGGTCTCCCTTGAAAACAGCCTTTTCAAGCAGTTATCTCTAAGTTCAGAAGACATTATACGCATTTAACTGCAAGAACAATATGACTAAAATTTTTTGTAATATTTTCTTAGAAAGAAAAGCTATGATTATTGTTGAAAAACAGAACTTACAAACAGAAATAACTACTCCAAACTCCCTGAGATGGGATTATTTGTAGTTTCAATACCAATCCAATATTAGTTTTCCTTTTGTAGTGGACTGAACCAAATATCCAAATACCCATGGATTTCTAGCATCACAGATAAAAGTTTCTAAGTTGAAACTCTGTCCAGTCTCTTCATTGACCAAAAAAACTACTTCCGAGGATATATTTTCTTTAATCACAGGGTTTTCATAAAAACCTTAGAGGAAAAATGTCTAACAGACTTGTTTCTTATCTTCTGTTTTTCATAATGTTTTAGATGCATAAAGTTAAAACCAATAACCTGAAGGGTTAAGCGGTACTTTTAGGCTTGCTTTCTCCCTAGATTGGGGAAGAAACTTTCCAAGTCTGTCTGATATGGTGACAAGAAATAGTTGAGGAAGTACTTAAGCCTTCCCTGGGGCTGCCCACCTGGACAGGCAGCCCTTGCCTCCTTCTGCCCTCGCCCTGAGCTGTGTAGCATCAGGCAGCCCCTGGTCTGGGGGTTACTGGCATTTGTGTAAGGAGGTCAGTGTGATACCGTGTCCCTGGACTCAGTGCTAGGAATAGCTGGCCACATGCTCACCGTGCAATCCTGAAGGGCTGCGTATGTCGTTGCTGCTGAAGAGCACGATGTGAGAGGCTCAGCTAGCTTAGCTTGAAATTCAGACACTGACTGCTGCACCTATGAAAAAAAGGCAAACCAGAAGCTAAAACCAGAAGGAATTACATAAATGATTCTTTAAATAACATCTTTTAAATGTTTGCTGCTAAGAATTTTATATCCTAAGCCTTTGTACTGCTGAGTGCCTTTTGAAGTTAAAAGATGCTAACAGTGCTCAGTTCCTACTGGCTGGGGCAATAATAATTTTTGAATTTTTTTCTTTACAACATTCTATCAACCAAAGATGGAAGTTAAAGTGTTTGTAACAAGTATGGATGTGGTTCAATAGTGCAATACCCAGGAGAATCACTTAGGTTTTCTAGAAGACAGCATAATTTTTCGAGTGTTTGTACTTTACTGTCTTTCTAAAGATGCCTTTTAGGTAATTCAAATTGTTGTATCTAGGTCTTGCAATTACCTTACAAGTCTCCTTATTTATTCTAGTCCATCCTATTATGATATGCATTTTATATTCAATTTTGGAAAAAATATAGAGTAATTTATAAATTGCTGCAAACAATCCATTAGATTTTGCATAGTCTACCTGTTTAAGACTTTCTTCGTATTTCTGCTGTGCTGATGCATTCCCTGTGATTGTTCCTTCCAGTCTCTGTGCATGATCTCTTAGCTCTTCCCAATACCTTTTGACCTGAGTCAGTTTGGCTTTAATACGTGCACGTTCTCCAGAGGTAACAAACTGGGAAAAAGACTTGGCTTCCTCTTCTAGATTTGAGATTCCAGTTATTTTACCATCTATCTCTTTATTAATAACCTAAAATGTAAAGTAATAGTAAAAAGATTCACAATAAGTTTTTAATTATTTTATTATAAGTTTTAATTATTAGGACAATATTTTCCAAATGCTTTTTTTACCTGAGCTACGAAAATCCTTCATCAAAAAATTATGTAAGAGGAGAGTTCATTGACCACTTGAAATAAGTAGTACCAAAGTCTTTAATATGACCTGTAAATACCCTTTTTCTTCTTGAAACTAACACTGGCACAGGTTTAAAATACACACTGCTCTAGAACCAGTGTGTATGAAGAGCAATTAGAATTGGCTGAGGTGCATATTTTCATAAGCAGACATGACGGTTCATATTTTATTAGCATCTCTTACTTCACAAGAAAGTAGTACACAATTCTCTTTAAGATTCAAAATAAACAGAAGATGAAAAAACGTGACTGTATAACTGAAAAAAGTATTGTTAAGGAGCTGAATCCTAACAGTTGGTTACTAATGTTAATAGGTTTTCAAGGACTTAGAAAATAAAACATGCAACAACTTGAAAAACAGTAGAGATTGCTTCCATCTTCCAATTTAAAATACTACAGTACAATAAAGGATAAATTTAACTAGACCATAAGGTAGAGTGAGTGTGCCCTTAGGCAGAAGATTAAATAAAGAACCACATTACAGTATAAATAGGAAATCATGAAACAAGGGTGATAATGGTTTTTGGCACTTTTCATCTGTCTTGCACCTCAGCAAATGCATAAAGACAAACTTGCACTGGCTTCACATGCAGCTGCATGACAGCAACTGTCTGCTATTATTTTGCACTTGTCTTACTACAAATTAGAGGCAAACCTGGCAGCTACATCATCCAAAAAAGAACTTACAGTGTTTCCCATTCAGTGGCTATTTATTCAGTTGGCACCAATGAACTTGGAATTAAGCTTTTTTTCACAAGTTTTTTTTTTTTTTT
>VZTE01006235.1:5446179-5486826 GCA_013397775.1 Eulacestoma nigropectus | reverse complement strand
TTTTTTTTTTTTTTTTTTTTCCAAATTACTGCTGATGTATCATGTCCATGGAGTTGTCAAAAGCAATGGAAAACACCCACTGGGAGAGATTTGAAAGACCCAAGTGAGTTCTTTAAAACTGAAACAGGCAATAGCATTCTCAGATATAAAAATGTTAAGATATGTATGTATATGGAAGCGACCAAAAACTTTGTTGAAAATGCACTCTCAAAGCATAGGTAGTGCCCAACAACTGCTATAATTGTGATATGGTCTCTTTCTTGCCATTATAAAGCTCAGGAGTGGCTTACTGCAACATTCAGTCAAAAATTAGCAGGGTGACTGTCAGAAAAAAAATGTGGTGCTATAAGAATTTATAGTTTCTCTTTATGCAATATATTCGGAATTAATTTGGATTATAAAATATCTTTTTTTGCATGAGAACATGTTGCTGAGGAAAAATACTGGATTTGCAGCCCTGAAGCTGAAATTATCTAACAATGCAGCAGATAGAAATGAGGCAGTGCTTTCTCACTCCTACGCTATTCTGTTAAATTCACTCAGTTACATAAAAGAAGGTGGATAATTGAGGCTTTCAAACTCTCACTGAGTCTGCCACCAATGGCAACTACTTGTGATAACTGTCATTTTGTTCCACCAGGAATTTCAGAGAAATGTGTAGGTGAAAATCTGGCTCTGCTGAAGTCACTGAGGCATTGCAATCAACGTCACCAAAAGCAGAAAATTACCACTACCATGTACGACAAGTACATTCAGGTGATCTCAGGCTTTTTATCTGGTCAGCCAAAGGTATCAAGGAGCACATTATTTTTTAGTCATTTGCCCTATGTTGAAATGTTCATTACTAATGTGGTGTCCTAGAAATTGTGAACTAAGTATGCTGATTAGTGTTGTGACACACTCATCAGGAAACTTAAAACAAAACATAAAAAATTCTTCAAAATCAGGCACAAAGCCATGCTGCTGAAGTAGACCTCTAGCTGTGTCCATGCATTGGAGGTGAGATGACTCGTTTCACATATCACAGCTCATAAAGCTCACCGTTCGCAAGGATGTACCCTACGCCTCATGTGGAGGATTTTCTCTGTTTTATGTCTGTTCACTCGGGTGTTCATAAACATCATCTGCTGAGCATGGTGTTTAAACATGTAAGAATTATGATGGAATTTTCAGAAACTTTCAATGCAGTGTAAAAAACACTGCTTATCTGTATCTATAGTAAGGAACAACTTTCCTGGGAACTTGATTGGAATAGGCTTGTAGGGCTTAAGAAGGCTCCATTTAGACAGACAAGAACTGACACACTGTAATGCAATATTAGCATCATTTGATGCACTTATTTTCTGTCTTAAACATTGGAATCCTTTCCACTAATTATTTAAAAGCAAGACAACATGATAATATATGCCAGTGGAATAAGTGCATACATATTATTTTGTAGGGAAACTGTTCTTGAATTGCTGTGGTGATGAAGCAAGAATTCAAGCATTGTTTTGTTCTTCAATGATCAAGTCAAGAGATTTATTTTGCCTTTGTAAAGTTGTGAACAAATTAAGAACAGGAAAATCTGTTGATAAACTGTTTCTGTCACATGAAACAAATGCTTTATGGGATCCTTTGGAAATAGCGTCAAGCTGGTCTGCAAGCAGCTGCACACCTGTGCACCTTCTGAAGAACAAGTAGGTCACAGAAAAGAGAAAATGGCAATGTGCACTGCCTATTGAAAAACTCTGCACCCTTAGAAACATGCCATTCCAGAGAAGGTACATTTTCATTTGCGGAAGGATACAAAGTCAGCCCTTGAAATGCAATGCTTGGAGACAATATGCACCTCAGTCAGCAATTCGAAACTAAACCACTGTGTATCTACAGGAATGTACACAGAACTTAAGACAGCGCTAATACAGTAATAGTAAATGTTATGTAGGTTTTCAAGCTACCAAGAGTAACAGTTTCTTTATTAATTCAGCATAAAAGATACATAAATCAAGTTATAACTTTAGCTTGCAAGATTAAAATCAAGTTCTATAGCCACTAGCTGATGTATGTTTTTAAAAACCCCAAACTTGTATTTATGTAGCTATTTTGTACACCAGTTGAGATTACTTGAAAAATAAAAAGGGTATAAATTATGTTTTTAACCATACACACAAAGACTTCATATATGTAAACTAAACACTAAAAGAGAAGGCAGCCTGTAAGAATTTTTCTTTAGTTTATGTAAGACCTTACTGCTTGGTATATTAATGTATAAAATGTGCCATCATTTCATTGTGGTAGTTTTGAAACATGTAAAATGTCTCTTCTCCCATTTGGTCTCTAGCAAAGTAACAGATAAATGGGCTTTTAACACTCAACATAACAACAACTAATCACCTTGATTTGGCTGATCTGTATGTCCAAAGGAGATGATGATGTTTCCAAAGTTTCCAGTTCTTTTTCTTGTTCAGCTATCCAGATGGACAGAGCTTCAAAATTATTGCCAAAATGATCCCACTTGTTTTTCACCATTTCCATGCTTTTATTACTAAAATTAACCAAATCAATTAGAGAGAATAAACAGTTTAATATAATGAAGCTGCCCATAATCTTGCTAAAATAAAAATGGAACTTATTCAATCTATAGGAGGGTAATTTTAAAAAGGCCTTATTTTAGAGGACCAAGTTGTGCATTAAATTCAAACATGGTTCTCTCTTAGGCCATGCACCAAAAGTCAAACAATTGCATTAGCCATAATGGGGATATTGAGAGGTAAAAGAAAGTACAGCTTTATTCGTCAGCTGTACAAGAATCTCATCATAGCAGGAAGAGAAAGGAAAAGGAACATCAACAGGATGAAATTTCTATGAAATAATATGGAATGATGATTATATCAGAAATCTAAATATTTAGATAACTGAGTGCATAGATGTTCATAATTTAGTCCCATAATTTAGACCAGAATGATTAAAACCAGTGAACTGTGGACATACACATAGTCACCAATGCTTGACTGCTTTATTGATCTCTCTTTTTTGTAACAGCAATCTCCCGTCTTATAGGAAGTTTGTGTTTGCTGTGACAATGATTTCGTATCAAGCCAAAGAATCAACAACAAATGTGACTCAACTCCCTCAGAGTTAAAAGTTTTATATTCTTTGAAACATACATTATAGGTATGTTAAACAGAGACAGATTTGACTGATTCTTCTACGTCAAGGACTAAAAACAAAGCACCTTTTTTTTTGTCACAAGTAAGAAGTCTAAGGCCATTATACAAGGCCTAACAGCATTAACTTCCAGTATACAAGTTTCTGCTCCTTTCAAGTAATTGAAACCAGTGCTAATGTAGGCCCTGCACACAGCTTGCAAAACACACATTTTCTATTTCACTGAAAATACTAAAGTTTCATCATAAAAGTTTGAATATTACAAAATTTCAAAATACATTTTCCTTCTAAATATAGCCTAAAAACCATTCCATGGTAAAAAGTTTTAAACTTTTTTTCCTCCTCATTAAAGCTAGAGGAAGCTTTAAGAAAAGATGTAGCCTAAAAATGTAAAAATTGGCCTTTTTATTTTTTCTTATTTATTTTCAAAATTAAAAAAAAAAAAATAGGAATGTCAACAGCCATTTACTGATAAGAGTGTATGCAAATTCAAGTAATTTGTAGGAAAACAATGTGCAAAAATATTTCACTCAAGTCCAGCCCATGAAAATACAGCTGGAAATCAGAATCAAAGGACCAAATCAGTGGCACAACGGGCACAATGGCTGTTGTATGCCTTCATTGTAGTTTTAAGAAAGCCACAGACTGTAAAGAATATAATTCCAAACATACTGCACAGCTCTGCATTATCTCCTTGGAAAACAGACGGGCTAAGTTCTTATGGTAGCTGACTGTGGAGAGCTGCTCAAACTTTTCTTTTCCTGTTCATCAGCATACTTATGTACCTTATGAGTTTGGAATGGCTTCACTTTAAATTACTCAGCCAAGATTTTTATTGATGATGCAAGTTAAAGTAGAACCCTTACACACTTAATATATGTTCTGTAGATATACTATAGATAGTTGTATGTATTTGCATCTTTTACAGAAGGTATTTAGCTTTTAATTTTTCACAGTACCACAAACATTCTGTATAATCCATACATTCAACTAAAACCTATTTCATACCTACATTGAAAGGCTGTATCAATGATGACTTCCATTTAAAAATAGATGACATTATTTAAAAAGTGAATATTCATTGTTGGATGGAAAAATTTCTTGGACTGAAAAATCACACTAGTTTTCTCTCTAATAGTGGAGAAAATGATGTGTAAAGTACTTAGTAAGAGATGGTAGAATTTGACTGCAAATCATTCTAACACTTTATATTGGAGAAAACATTATATAAAAGGTCAGAACACCATTTGCTGCACAGGCTAGTTATTCTGCTTTATAGCTGTTTTTTCACATCAGGAACAAAATGGCACTAAATTAAAATCAGATTAGCATGACAGTGGTCATTACGGGGGGAAAAAAACCCCAATTATTTGGGCATTGCCCTTTGGTCATATTCCCTATGACTTGTGTATCAGATCTAGTGTATGCAAAAATACTGATTTCATACATATATACAAATGTATGTGTATAGGGATATTGTGAGGATAGCAACATCCTGAATTTGAGTAATCAGTTCAATAACTGAATTACTCATTTGAGAGAAGGGATGAAATTTTTAGAAATACAAAAAGCTACAAATATTTATTAAGCTTTTCTTGGAGTTTGAACCTTTCATTTTTAAACAAAATCTGGAAAATGATGCCTTTGTGGTTTTTTGCAGCAGAAGCAGCTTTTGATATTGCCCATGAAATACAATCTGGGCATTCACCTAAGATGAAGGCACTTCTTGACACTCCTGTAAGAGAAAGTGGAATACTGAAAACTGAGGCAAATGTGGTAAATGTGCTACTCTAATATTCGAACTGAGATTTTTCTTTCCAAAAGAGTCCAGTACCTCAAGAATGAGCTCAATTATCCCTTCTTCACAAGACCGGGGCTTAAAGATAAGTGACAGGTTAAATGTAACTAACTTTTATGAACTACATAGTATTAAAAGAAAATATTTTGTTTGTTTGCACACACTCTTTTGACATATTTGATACCATAACTTGGTTACTATGCCAGAGCAAGCAGTAAATGACAGAACTGATGAGACAACACAGAATGCTGACAACGTATTCTAGAAATTTGATACAATCTTATAGTGAAGAATAAATATTAGGACTTGTTAAGAACATACTCTTCTTCAAGAGTAACTTCCACTTTTTTCACTTGTTCTTGGATTGATTTTGCCTGATGCTGAAGGGACTGCTTGTTCTTTGAACCAAGCTGTATCTCAGAGGAATTCTTCACCAAATTCTCAGCCTGTACTGCCATTGCTTCCGTTTGTTTAGAAAGTTCCTGTAAGGATGCAAGATGTATTAATACAGCTGTAAAGAGTTTCATATAGTTACACAGAAAGTATTTTTCCTCAATGTTTGGGGTTGGAAAAAAGTACCTGTGTCCTATATTTAATTTGAATATGTAAATACATAAAAACAATCTCTGAAGACAGTAAATTTTGTATTGCATTTAAGAAAAGTTCATTTGAGCACACTAGATTGAATTAAATTTATCAAGGGAAGCTGGATGTTTAAAAGTTTTTAAGTCGAAAAACCAAAGTTTCTTCTATAGCTCTTCAAGGAATTTATTTTTGCATTGCAGAGATTATATGCATCTTTACTTAATTTTTAAATCCTACCATTTATGAAATGGATTTTGCAGTATCTCATATTTTGTATTTTCACTTTGTTTAGCAACTATTTTCTGTCACAAACATTAAACCTCCACACCAGAACAACAGATGCTGAGCATAATCAAGATGGCCATTATTTATTATTGGCTTCACCAAAGGTTAACAGCAGTGTGTAAACCATGGCACTTAGGAAAAACAAGCACTATTATTACTTCCGTAGTTACTAAATAAAATGGGCTGGGATAATTCTGTGTTACTAAGGGCAAATGGCACATTATGGCTTATGTCCATGGGGTACAAGTCTCTCCTTTTTCTTCTCAGGGCTAAGAGTGCTATTTTTCACATTCCACACAACCTTACCAAAGTGCATCCTACTAATGTTGATATGCAAGTGTTCAACACTGGATTACAGCATATATGATTATTGAGCATAAAATGGCAAGTCCTCAAAATAGTATTAACTTTCATACGTATGATTCAGATGCAGACTTAGAGAAATCTTTCCATTTTTTTTTAATGCAATGACTTTTTTCCTAGAAACAGTTTATGCAGTCTCTCATCTGTATATGCAATTTACACCGGCGTTAACAGGAAACCATGCAAAGATTGAAGGGAATACACTCAGCACATGTCAACAGGCAAGGCAGAAAGATACCTCAGTTCCTGCATTTCACAGAGTCAGTACCTTTGTCTGATCCAGTTCTGAGGAGAGGCTCTCTAAACTGCTAAAGTTTAAGATACGTTCAAGTACAGAACTTGCTTGATTGAGATATTTTACTACTGTTTCTTTGTCTCTTTCAAACTGCTCCCATTTATTTATTGTGACCTAAAAAACAGACAAACAAAACGAAAAAGGACCACAAGGAGATCAAAGGGGAGAAAACAAGATTTTCATTGTACGTTACTGAAAAATGAGAAAGTCTTGACATAAAATAAAATAATTTTTCCTGAGAAGCCATCTATGCAACAGTGAGTGGATGAAACTCTTCTAAACCAAATAAAACTTTTTCCTTGAATTTTCATTGATTCATACTATGCTGTGCTAAAAAAGAACTGCTAAGTTGCCAGCAATATTTAAATCTAATATTTGAATGTCCTGTAAGAAGTCTAAAGTAATACATGCAGAGACTAATGGTGACAAGTAGTCAAAAATATCAAAAGGATTTTTAAATTCTTTAATGAAATAAATTACAGTAAAATGGTAGAAGAAAATCCCTACTCATAGGAAAATCACACATAAGGACCTATCTGGCCTCTTCTGATAATGTAGAATTTTGATTAACATACAGCATTTAATTACCAGTCACGAGAACTATGACAGCTTAAACAATTATTTTCTTGATTCTGAAGCACAGATTAAGACTTTATGTATGGGAATTCTTAGAGAAAAAATGGGTTTCAATAATAAATGCTTACATTAAGAAGTTATTTGAGGTTTATTGATCGTGTTTCTCATCTTATGTTTTTTCATGGGAAATAGTTTTGGTGACTTTAAAGGTTTGGACGGAATAGAAAAATTTAAAGGGCAAACCACATACAGGTGCAAGAAGCTATAAATGCTAATCCCAGTTCAGTCAGTGATTAGTTATACAAGCTGAAGCAATCCATTTGATTTCCCTGTGACTTTCACCTTCCTTTAAATTTAGGATCACAGCATGTATTTCACACAGTAGTTGTGAGGATTATATTTGCAGGTGTTATTAACCTAATATCCAGCCTAAGGACACTCAATTAAAGAGCAATGTCATCTTTAGTAATCAGAAAAGAGACATCTAAAAATTAATTCACAGATAAATTATTTAAAACTGTTAACTTTTATGACTGAGTATTTGGGACTTTTAAACACTTCCAGATAGAATGTGATTTCTTTATTATTTAAGAGGTATACAGCAGCTTCAAGAAGTTTTCCTGGAGGTACTGATCATGAAAACCCCAAGGACCAAGAGTCAGGGGTGAGAAAATAAGCTCAGTTTTTTGATATTAAAAAAAATTGGGTTTTAGTAAGTTAAAAAAAAAAAAAAAAGAAAAGACGAAGAGGAAAGCATGAGGTCTTATTTCCACGTGCAAAGGACCCACCTGCAGTTGCTCTTCCCGTTTCTCCATAGTCTGCTGCATGTTCTCCAACGTTCCCTCTAATTTTTGTAAATCCTCTCGTACTGTGCTGGGCAGCCCACCTTCAATCTGCAACCGCTTGGCTTGGGAAATCTGCTTTTGCACATCTTGCCTTTTTGCACGGAGTCTCCTTGTCCTTTGCTAAAAGGATTCACCCAACAGGAATGATTAGACTTTTTAGCCCCTTTGGGAAACTGGCACGATGCAGCTCCTTTCTGCTTTTGCAGGGGTATGCAATGAGAGTAACAGACAAAGGAATAAACAGGGGCAAGTATTCTTGAGAGTCTCAGATATTCATCAAGTATATGCCCTGGCTTCCAAAATGTCAAATGCCACCTTTTGTGGCATATGCAGATGAGTGAAAATGTGGCCATTTATCCAAAGCATATTTGAGAAAGCAGAAGCCACAGGAGGAGTCACAGGTGCATGTATTCCTCATGACTGCATCCAGGTCTGCTCTGCACTCTTGAGGCACAGGTTGGAGCCTCAGATTGAACAAAGCAATATATCAGCCTTAATAGAGAGCAGTAGAGGATTGGCTAAGTTGTGTTGCTCTGTCCTGGATGTGTTTTGATTTGCAGCATTGTCAGAAACTCCTAAGAATACATCTTTCTAACACACCTGACCCATGCCAGCCTTGCTAAGTAAGCTCACAGCTAGCTCAATTCTACTCTGGGTGCCTTCAGGTCTGTGTCAAAATCTGTTTCTGCCTTGACAGACTCCATACCCAAGAAAAAGAACTCAAGGAGAAGTTAACTATTTCTACTACCTCTCCTAAAATGGATAAGGAATGTAGAGTATTTAAAGAATGAATACAAACCTTAACACATACCCAGAGAGTTTAGATAAGACACAGGTAGGACTTGGTAGCGCTTGGTCAGACAGTAAGATGTCTGACTCCACAGAAATAGATGTTAATATAAAACACTTACATAATGCTCAAACATTGGCAGTAAATTATTCCTATTCTCATTAGCCTTGAGCAGCTCTCAAAGTTAAATTCCCACATTTGGCCTTAATAGCCGTGGTTCTTGCTGTATGCAAGCCATACCATTGATTATTACTGTAGCCTGTAGATGTTTGGATCCATTATCAGTGCATAAAAAACCCCCTGTTCTACTCCTACAGAATGGAGGCCCACCTGTCACAAAAATAGCTATCCAGAGAACAAGATAAGGCTAGAGGAACACTTTCGCTCTAGCATTTAGAGTTGAGGCCACATCAAACCGCTAAAATAGAGAAATTTCCAAAGCCAGAATTGTGCCAAATTTGCCATGATTAAATCTGAAACTCAAGCTATAAAAAGGTAGAAAGAGAGAGTCTACATATTTGCAGAATACACTTACCCAAAATTAAAAATGAATGAAGCTTGTTTTTCAGGTGTTTTGTGCCCCAAAAACCCATATGAAATAAAAGTTGACATTTAACATTTAAAACATACTGAAAACATTTTTCATTAAAATAAATCAATATTAGGCCATATAGGACTGTTTCAGTTGTAACTCTTCCAAGTTTACATATAAAGATTTATGTTAGTGGACATAACAAAATTTTGTAATTATATAAATTCTTCTTTTAAAAAAAATTGGATATGGACATGAGTAATTTCCCTACCTGATGATGAAGCAGTAGTTGCTGAGCTTGTAATAAACTTTCTGTATCCAGGATCTTTTCAGCCTCTGCTTGGACTTCTTTAGAGTTGTTAATTAACTCTTCAATTGCACTTTTAACTTCTTCTTTATACTGGACACAGTCTCCAACAGCACCTAAGGTATTTTCAATCTAAAATTACAGATAACTTTAAGTCTTTCATGTTGAAAGACACACATCTATATTTTAAAGGTACATTTATATTTGGAATACTTTTTCAAAAATACAGTAAATTTTTAAAATTCAAGCCATTTTTATCTCCAGCACTTTTGACACCTTTCACTTTATATTTAAAAAATGTCTTTACACTTAAAATGGGACTGAGGAGACCTTCGTCTTGTTCAAACATACTCCCTATTACACTGCCATATGACAAATAGCCATCTGTGACAGCTACTTATTGGTGATCCCCTAGAAAACACACACTCTCCTTATCTTTGCAGGCTGACCCAGATTGCAAAACATCTGGACTACTCAACATACAAAAAAATTTTGCTGCCATTCAATTTGTCTTGAGCAGTGTATTGGTGAATGACAAATACATTAAAGTGCTCAATTACCCTGGTTTTATGGACCCCAATGTGCATGTGGTGCAGTATCCAGTCTCAGCTTGCGGGATTTTATAAAGAAAGAGGTATATCCATTCAACATACCAGAAAGTTCTTCTCTATTTGCATGATTCAGCTGAATACTTGTAGCTGATTCTCAGGCTCTGTTTCTCATATAGTTCCTGTGTTTTAAGATTTTAATCATAAACTATTCTAGATCATTATCCTTTTCTTTTCCCTGTTCTTTTCCTTCTTTTTTTTACTTTGGAGAGTCATTCAAATTTAAACCATTCACTTCCCTGTTATATAAATGTTTAGCTTTTACTCTCCAAAACTATTGCTGAACTCTGGCCGTACCCAGTATCAGTCCTTGTTTAAACAGCCTCATCCATCTGATTAACAAGCTTTATAAATAATATTCACACTTTTAAGAATCAGTAGTCTTTTAACAATAGTATAGAGTGCCATTTAGATTATGCTTTTAGATTCAAACCAAGTATAGATTTGACCCCTTATTTTCTTATATTACCCTCATTAACTTATTCTCATTAATTTACCCTTAGTTCTGCCTTTTAGAAGAAACAAAAAGCAAAAGTAATTAAACTCAAAAAAACCGCCCCTCAAAGAACTAAAAAAAGAATAGTATCTTAAGCTTTTTACAGTCAGTTGGAAATTACATTTCTTGCCCAAACTTTCCAAACACAGTTTCCACACCACAGAAGTTTAGAGAAGCTTCTATAAATACATAGAAATTTTATACATTTGAAACCCCTATAAAGCCTCCACAAGAACTGACATTAACAATGAAATTTGAAGTCTGAACTCTGAACTCTTTCTCTCTCCTGAACTCTTTTTTTTTCTAAGTGGGTCTATTCCACCTTTAAAGTGCAAGATGCTCTAAGTTTCACCTGATTTTTCTTTTAACTGTATGAACTATGAAGCATTAAGTTCCCTGCGAGCTCACAGAACTCATGGGTTCAGTGGTTCTAAGAGGTTTTGCTTGTTATGAATTAGAAATTTCCCATGATTTCCGCAGTTACAGTATCTCATTTTCATTCAGGCCTCGGAGAACTGCAGCCTTTTCCTGCAAATTCAGGGTGTGATACACATCCTTAATGACTAGAAATTACCTCAAAGTAGTGCTTTATTTCAGCATAAAAGATAAACAAATCAAGATTTAAAGTGCAATTCTGTATCCACTAGCTGATGTACACCATGGTTTTGACAATGTTAACTACGAATTGATTTAAGAAAACTAAAAATATGGACATTTTGATTCCAGAAACATTTACAATGATACTTTCCAATTCTGCAAAGGGAAAAGATCCACTATAACAATGTCAGTATTTTTTGCCTGCTACTCTCAATGCTTTGCTACCCATGGAGTACAAATTAATTTTTCCTTGCTGAAGGCTTGCAGCTTAATTAAAAAAACACAGCAGGGAACTTGTGCATATGAAGCCATGATTGATGTAATTTCATGTGACACTGTAAATGGAGAGTTCTTGTGTCCCTTGTACTGTACCTCAGCCAGCAAATCTAGAAGTCTCTTAAAGTCACTGGAAAGTTTACTAAGCTCATCCTCTGTCTCTTTGGCCTCCAAATCAGGACAAAGTGCAGTCAAAACAGCAACTCTAGATTTCAGCCAGCTGTGATTTTCTCCATGCTTGTGAATATGTTTCCTAATTTCCTACAGAAAAAAATCAAAACATATTTGCTTCAAATATACAAAATACATCATTAACTGACATTCATGGCATCAGTTCAAAGAATAGTAGTGTAAACATAATACTTTTTGTTTATGTTGAAACACTAGAAATGTAGTATTTTTCTATTTGCATACCCTACCAGATTCTATTCCAGCCAATGGCTGGAATTTTGCACTTCTTCCACAGACTTTACTCCACTGCTAATTAGACTGTTCTTTAGTTAGTAGTGGAGTACTTTTCCCTCACAAACATTTTTACTTACAGATAGATAGATAGAAGGCAGGTACCACATGTATGTTTTCCATATATTGACCATATTTCTTCATTGCCATTTAAATCTGCATTGCTGACTTTCCCAAATGTATAATTCCAGGCAGTATAGAGTTTTGTGTAATTCTTTTCCTATTTAAATAGCTTTTCCCCTGCTCCTCTTTTCACCCAATAGTTCATTTGTATCTTTGTGGCAGTGCTGAAGAGATGTTGGCAGCAGTGAAACTACATGAGTAAATACGACTTTTTGAAGCAGAAGTACTCATTAAGCTAAAGAACTATCAGTTTCATCAAGGCCATCTTAATAATGTTTCTCCATATAGGTAGACTCATAACCTGCTCATGAATTTCACATAAATACCTACAGTATGTAGGTGCTCCTAGTATGTGAAATTAAAAAAAAACCAGAAAGAAGGGTCAAGTTGGGTACGAAGTGACACAATAAATTATTGCTTAAAACTAATTTAACTAACCAACTCAATCTTCAGCTATTCTATTACTCTGGTACCAGTCACCAGTGCCAAAGTAAATGGTAGAATATTTTTTCTTCCCCTGTTATACTACTGTAGAAGAGAATTTTTATTATAGATTTCCTTAAATTTAAATAATTTAATGTAAGATCATTCAAAAACCTTAAATCAAGAAATTTTTGCTTTTCTTTGAGGAGCACTTTTAACACTGCATGCAATAAGATGAGGGGCAAATATTTATTCTATTTGCCCCTCTATTTTTAATGTTCTAAATATACAGGGAAAGAGACCTGTCATTCTCTAAATTATTAAAAGGAAGAACTTCTGACACACTTTGCTGTAATGTGCACCTTTCTCCTGGTAATGTTTTTAAGAATACCAGGAATCAACAGACCTCCTATGGTCTCTGTAGTAAAACAGTTGCACCACTTTGGAGTAGAATTTTGTCCAGAGTCCCAGAAGCAATGACCATAGCTTTGCTAGAATATAAGCTAAGGGCTCACCCCCACAGATGCTTTACACTGCTTGTATTTGGCAGTATCATTAACATTTTCCTTTATCTTCTTTAGCTCTCTTTCTGTTGATAAAATCCAATTTGCCAATTCAGAAAATCTGAAATAAGACATCATAGGATGCAAAAAAAAAAAAAAAGAAAAAGGTTAGACAAAAAATTGCCACCACGAAACAATAATGTCTTAAGTGTAAGCAACAAATTATAAAATCCACTGAAAGCCCCACTATACTTTGTGGAATTACTACAAAGTATAGTTTCTACTTGAAGCTAAGATCACAGTATAATTTTTCCCATGGTACTGATCTATGGTGACACACAGATGAGTGACCATGCATAAGGCTGTGCAAGACCCAGGTAGGAACTGAGGTGACACCTGCTCTTATAGCCCTTCCAGGTGTCCGAGTGCTCTGTTAGCTTTATGTATGTGCTGTCTATCTGGGATTTCAGATCCTTCAGGATTCGTTGGCTGCTTTCCAATGTACCCCTCACTGGATCAGAGACTGGCAGTTTTTGGCACAGTTCTTCAATTCGTTGTAGCCTTTTCTCACACAGGTGGTAAGACCCCTTATCACCGAAGAACAACTGATGGGAGACAAAGCAGAAAATTCAATACAAATACAAACTGGAAGAAATCACGAAGCATATCTATGTATTTTTCATAAACTACTAAATTAAAATAAAATTTTTTGTTAAAGACCTCAAGAATTGATCTGACATAAGCTGGACACAAAGAGTTTGCTGGCTTAAGAGTTAGTCAGAACTTCTGTTTATTATTGACATTGAAATGGATTTCTGTAAATGCTCCCATGGAGGCATGTAACTCATACCATGTGTTCCTTGATCATTTTTTCATTGCCTTCTCTTGACAACACCTTGTTCTGTCGAGCTAGTTCAGCTTTGCACTCCTCCACTGTCACCAGGAACTTGCTTTTCTGTACTTCAATTTTCAAGTGGATCAAATGATACGGGGCTTCTGTTTGAAGATCCTACACACCCACAGGGGTAATAAAGATGCACGGAGATAAAACACTACTCACACTACTTCAGTGTAAATTTGCTACAAATAAATAATCTAAAACCTGATAATATAGAAAATAAAACATACATGTTCATGAACAGATAGGGGTTTGTCCGTACTCGCTTTGTTACCAATGTCTTAGATTCATCAAAAGGTCATAAGTTGTGACCAAAATGCGTATGTATAAGGCACATTACAGAGATGTCTTCATTCTTGGCAAGATACAGCAAATATTTCCTGTATAAAATAATATTCACAACTGCTTCCAGAGGTTTCTGCCTGCCTGCAAGTGAGACCACTCATCCATCACTCCAGCTTTGACCAGCAACATCGTGTCGCAGGCAAAAAATTCCGTAGCTGGCAAGCAAAGTTAGTTGTTAGAGTCTTTGGCAGAAGACACAATTTAAGCTGATAGCCTGATGTCTTACAAATTTGGCTTTTTTGCTTGGGAAAGTGACTAACCATGAAACATCAGCAAAAAGGAAAAAAAACCTAGTACCTATTCTCATGAAATGTTCTTAACACAGGTATCATTATGGCTGTATGTAGTGGGGGGAAGATAAGGTTTTATAATTAGTTTCTCACATTTCTTGATTTTACTTAACAGGATTTTTTCAAGAGGCCATTTGTAGGTGTAGCAGTATCTAATATTGTAAAATACTTTCTTTTCCTTTTTCCAATTGTATTGGAAGCCAAATAATACAAATTATTTTATTTTCTTTTATTTTAATTTTTTTTCAATATATAGGTCATACAGAAACTTTCCAAAACTAAGATTTACAATGTCCAGAGATGTCATTCACTAACCTTCCACTGCCTGTGGAGTTTCCTCACAGCTTCCTGCAGGCTGTGTTGCTCTTGTTCTGGGAGGATGTCAGTAAGTTCATCACATGCTTTCAGAAAGGCATTTAAGACTCTCTGATCCAATTGGTTAAAAAATTCCTGAAGTGGAGAAAGAAAATGAGAAGGTGAGAGAAGAAGCTGGATATTGATATGGTAACCTGCCAGCACCAAGTTCCCTAACACTCTCTAAGTTTCAATGTTACTTCTGTTTCATTGAAGAACTGATGTTTGAGTTAAGGAAATAACTATTTCTAGCCACTTAAAGTCCAGAGAATTAATTTACTCTCAGCCAGTACACTGAGATGCTATTTTAACGAGAATACATTTCAAAGCTACATGCATAAGTTATGGTTATAATACAGACACAGATATTTATCTTAAAAAAAAGCAGTGGATGTGTGAGATTGTCAAAATACAGTTTCTAACTCTCAGCAGTTCTACTGAAAACCCTGCCCTAATTTCTAAGGGGTTTTTTCACCTTCTGGTTGCTTACATCCAATCTCACATCAATCAGAGAGCTAATCATTTTCCTTTTGGTTTTTCAATCTTAACATTAGTTTGACCTGATCTGTAAAACTTCTACATATGCAAGAAATCCACATAAATTTTAGAATGAACTAGGCTTTTATGTCATGCACTCAAAGATTTCTATGAGGAAGGTCAGAGAATTTACTCACGCTATGTTTCCTGAGAAGTTCTTCAGGATTTCCTTTTTCTTTTAAGCAACAATTGGCAATCTGTATTACTTTCTCCAGTTCTGCTCTAGACTCCTCAAATTTCTTCATCAAACGGCTATTTGCTTCTATGTTTTTTCTCCACTCACCAGCTTTCCTGACCATATTCTGAGTTACAAGCAAAGAAAATGAGCTGGTAATTTCACAGTGAGTTTTATTTGCTCTCTTTTACCGTGATCTTACAAAACATGCATTTAATTTGTGTCACTCTTTTAAATATATGCTTTTCACCATGCTTCTCCCTCTCATGCTCCCATTTTCTCAATTTTTAACACTGAGGCTTGTGCTAATGTCATCATTCAAATAAAAATTAGTAGATTAGATGTCTCTGATATTTTCAGAATGCCTCTGACATTTGATTAGTGAGTTTCTTTCCTAAAGCCTGCTTTCAAATGTAAAGCACCTGGTATGATCAGAAGCTTGCCATTTCATTTTTCCTAGCATCAAACTACCTCCCCTAACACGACTCAAAGTAAGGGTGGTTGGACCCATGGATCCAATCAGGTCATGCTACAGTTCTTCTGACCTGGAAGAGGTTTGTATGATTATCACACTAGTATGTCAGATAAGTAACCAGGCACTAAGCTGCTTAGAAGACAGCAAATTTTGTGGTTTAGTTGCTGAAATCCTCATTTTGCTACCTTAGTCACAGCTCTTCCATTAGTCTGCTTTTCAGTCCGTCCCCATGCACTGCAATATTCAGTGGTTACAATTTCATGAGTAAGAAAACTTACCAGGACAAATGACCAGTTCAGCACTTTAACTGCTGCAAGGTAGTTGCAACACTGCTCACTGTACATCCCCTCACCATCCTCACTGATTACAAACCTCAGTGTAAGGAATTCTATTGAGTTTACCCAGCCAGCTAATCAAATCTGTAGTTCTCAACTTAAACATCTTGCTCAATCTTTTTAAAGTTTTCTGATAAAAATATCTTCATAATAATAGAATTGTATAGGGATGTATTCTTTACATGAAAAACTGCCAGTTTCCAGTATTTTACCTCTAGGTATGTCACAATTTGTATGATTATACCCTATTTCATAGGTTTATTTTCTAGCACAAAGAGATAAACCACCATCCAACTTTATAGAAACATAGTAATTATTGTTGAACATGATGAATTTACCAAGCTATAAGTACATCTGCTTTTGCTACAATAAGCTAAACTTAAACAATTGTTTCTACATTATAAATCAACCACAATTTATCTTTATGTACACGCCACAAAATACAATAGAAATTTCAAAATTCACCTCCCAGAGAAAGCTATTTACTGATAGGTGATTTTCTGTAGTTTAAAATTCAGCTTGGGTAGCTTTACACTGAACAATAATCACCTGAAAATAAATATAGTAGAAACCATTATGTGGAAATCTGACTCTAGGACAGTCACAGAATCACTGAATATCATTTGAACTGACACATAAAGATCATTGAGTTCATCTCTGGCTCTGCACAAGACAAACCCAAAAAATCACACCATGTGTAATGGTGAATTTCATGTTAGAGTGGAGCTAGACTGGGGCTGAACAGCCCCAAAAATAGCAGTAACAACTGATAATAACAACAGGTAATGGGGAATATAATCCAAAGGCCACGTCTCTACATTAAGCAATGAAACATACTTGCAACTTTCTATATTCACAGTCCACTGCATTTCCTGAGGAAACACAAAGCCCAGCAATAGTAGCATGTACAAAAGTTTCCATCTCCCATGCTTTGTGTGAAAGGGGATGTATGGGAATATAGAAGCAAATAACTAGCCAAGACAGTGAAGTTAGGAGAAACAAAAACAGCGCAGCCCTAACAGCAGGATGTCAGGTTCCTCAATCCAAAGGAGCCTGAGGCGTGTGAAAGTTCTCTTAAATCCCAGGTTCTTCTGTGGCAGGCTCACCTCTGAGTAAGTGCATGAAGAACATGACTCAGTCCCCTGACCACTTATTACCTAATCAGGACAAATCTTTTAATTAACAACTTGACATCAGAGTTATCCAGGAGAGTAGCTACAGAGTGATGAAGCTCTGTAGGTACAGTAGGATGGAAAAGCTGCATATGAACAAATTTTCAGAAATGTGCACCAAAGTATGACATTTTTACCTGAAAAGTAATCTGAACTTGTGTAACTTTCTTCTGAAATGTTGACTGATGGAAATGCTGTAACACTTCAGTCGAAGCCACACACTGAAGGATACTCTGACTATTTCTCTCAATCAGGGACACATCTTTCTTGCAGTTTTCTTGATAAGCTACCAAATCCTGAAAGAAAAAAACATATATCCACCCTGGCCAGGGACAAAGAGGAGGAAAGTCTGGCAAAATAACAGGAAGATGCTTTTTGACAGTAAGGGCAAAAGGGATGAGGTCAAGGGACCATGGCAAACAGACTGCACAAAGTATTACATGGAATAACACGGACAACACAACTTTCTGCTTGAACTCGAAGTCCTGTACCCAAACAGATCTCCACCTATTCATAAAACAATACACAGACATGTACCCAAGCCCTTTGTCTCTTCAGTAGAGAATGTAGGTCAATACACTGTCCTGTGATTTAATTTTATGGTATTTCTATATTTATTGCATAATCTAAGTAACCAACAGTGACATCAATAGACATAGGAATGGCAGCTCTCAGTAGCAGGTTGAGATCTCAACCTTCCTTGCTTTTCAAAAAATTAATCCTTCATGTCAGTTTTTGGAATTCAGATTTCATTATAAATCGCATTAAGTAACAAGAAATATACTTAAAAAAAAAAAAGAGAGAAAAAGAAAACATGCATGAAGTAGTACAGGCTGAAAAAGGTTTTAAAAATCCTATTTTCATTTAACTTTCCAAGAGAGTTCTGACTAGCTCTGAATTGCTCCAGAGAGAAGTGTTTATTTGCCATGTAGAAAAGTTAATGTTATATTGCATTTCACTTCAAAAAACCACTTTTCCAAGCCTCTAAGAAACTTCCATCACTGTCCAAGGAAACCTAGAGAAGTTTATAATCATGATTTTTCATCTGCTTAATAAAAAATCCAATATATTTCTTGTACTTCAGTCCAATATTCACTAGATTAAAAAAAAAAAAAAGTCTTATGTTTACTTCTTGGATTGAAACCAAGGACACTAGACAGGAACACAAGTTTCAATCTTTTTATATTTATGCCTAGCTGACTTTAGAATAGGGCTACCTCTGTTGCCTGAATATGAAGAGCTATCTGCTCAGCTTACGCAGTTTCAATCCAAATTCCTAGAAAGATAATTGTAAATACTTAGAGGCAGCAGACCTTTGCAAGATGTTTTTGAAACTTACTTGGGCTTTTTGTTTAAGAACAGTTGTGGGTTGTGCTTCAGGATCCAGGATAGAAATTATTTCATTTACTTTTTCAAGAGATTCATAAAAATGTGTGATTTGTTTCTCCAGTTCTTCAAGTGGAGACAGCAGACGTTGGCATTCATACAGCAGGGCACAGGAATGCTCCTTAACCTTTTGGTCAAGAAAAACAGTTATTGAAAAAGTTGTAAAATTCCATAAATACCAACTTTTTCTGCATGTAGGTTTATATAGTTGCTACCTACTCTTTTTTAAGACAGAGCACTCCTGATCTTGTATTACTCCTCAAAGAAAAGAGTATTAAATTTAAAGATGGTAGTCTTAGCATTTAAGAGAAATAACATCTTCACCCTGAATCAATCTATTGTTACAACTATGTATTTGCTCAAAGGCATATACGTGAGAATTTATGCACAGGAGTCTACTGTTTATTAGTTCAACAGTCAACAACAAGTAGTAAAAAAAAGTATTCTGCAACCTTGCCCAGCTGCTCTTTGAGCCGTGAGGAAGTTCCCAGCATTTCATTCGCCTCCTCTTGGGAAACTTCTTTTGTAACAAGCTGCACCGTTCTTGTAACTGCTTTGTACTGAGCTTCCATTGCAGGCAATTTCTGCTTGATATTCTGAAACAAGTGTTTCAAAAAATATTTCAACAACAGAATGTATGCATTCATGGGAGATAAAAGACTGATAAATGATATATATATTCTAATTATCAATTACTTTCATCACTGATTTTAGTGAGCACTGGATGACATTTCAAATGCATGAAAACTGAGCCAGAGAGTATCAGTCAAATCATCTGAATGTGATTTGAAACTACAAAGAAAAAAATATCTAGTGAGACACTGGTTTGGAAATTTGCTCTAAAAATGTCACTAGTAGAATACAATGATAAATATTTTAGCTACAGCTGAAATCATACAAAAAAAAAAAAAAGCACTGCTGGTAAAAAGCCCCAATTAATAATGGGAATGCATACTAAAATAATTTTATGCTATCAGAATTAAATAGTTGCAAGTTTATTTCTTTTGAAGGAGGAAGAAGGAAACTAAAGGAAGACACTTACTTCTAAATCTTGTACAAAACTTTTGACATCAAGAAAGGACACTTCTACAGGGACTGAAAATTTCTTATTGCTTCCATCAATAAAAGCTGTCAAATGGGCAACACCATCCACATATTCCTTCCTCATTTTGTCCAGTTCATCTGCTCGAGCATACTAAAAAAAGGAAAGTAAAAAAAACCAAAGAGCCCCACCCCAAATTAGATATCTAGCAAGTATATCTAAGATACCAAGTAATGATTTAAGAGATATCTTGCAAGATATCTAAGTAATGATTTAAGAGAACTAGTCTGTTTTCAGTACAATTTTTTGCTGAAAAAATTATATTCAATGAAATACAATATAATAATACAATATAATGGAAACTAATCTTCTAAACTCATCATCTGCCTTAGTTTCAATAGTAATGATGCTAAAATGAACAGCATGCATGCAGGAGGTCAGCCTCTTTTAAGGTCTGGGGAATGTCAGACTCATTCGTTTCTACCCTAGAATCAACAGTTCAATTAACTTCTCACTACCTACAATATCAATTTTGAAAATTCAGCAAAGAGAATAGAACAGGAAAAGCCTAGAAAAGCTAAAGGAAAAGGGAGATCTTAAAAAAGGAATGCTAGCCAGGGGAAGGGGAAACACATCTCTTAGAAAGTAGAAAGAGCTGTATGACAGAAATGGTGAAAAAGCCAGTGAGAAAAAAACCCACATAGCCAGCATATGAAAGAAGCTGCATAAGTAGGGGAAGAGACATTTACATCAGTGAATCACCCTAAATAGCATCAGCAAGTAAAGCTTGAGAACATTCTTGTCAACAGTCTGGAAAAGTTACAATAAAAGAGAGACAATCATCATTTGCTTTTCCTTTTAACTTGACTGCATAGGAGGTAATAACGCCAGTAAAGAAAACAGATTCAGTACCTTCAAATAGGCAACTGCTATTTCAAATCACTGAAAGGGGACAATATCGATAGATGTATATTGACAATACCAAAGATATTTTCTAATGTGTTTATGAGGTGTGAAATACTTCTGTGTAATTAAGCTCACATCTTCTCTTTGATTTTCAAAGAGCAAATACAGAAATTATATTTTGTATCAGTTGACTCTCTTACAATTATTTTTGTATCAGTTGAATCCCTTACATGAGGTAAAGGGCAGGTTTATTTGTTTAATAACAGAGCCTGCTTGTAAGCAAGATAGAAGTAAAGTCTGACCGAAATGGGGAAAACATTTAGTTAATTAAATTAATTATTGTCCCTGCTTGTGGTTGCACTACAATAACTGGAAGGAGCTTTCATCAAAGAGCAGTAAAAATTATCATTTTCACCATTTTTACTGTTTAGTTTTACAGAGCTTTTACAGTAACAATAGGTACTGAAAACCAGTCGTTTTCTTTGTAGAACAGTAGAGGTTATGTATAAATAACATTCACTGTATCAAGACAGGTGATCACAATGAAAAACTACAGCTTATTCTAATTGAAAATGTCCCCTCCCCCCAAAATAGCTTTATAACCAAAAAGGTAAATAAAAGAAGAGCCTCAATAAAATACATTACTGTCAGGGAGTAATTTCTAATTTAAATACTGATGAACAGTTAGGCACTTTTGAAAGCTGTCCTATAGTCCTGCTAACAGGGTAATCTGCCTTGCTTGCAGGGAAATGACGAAGTAAATATTTAAAAGTAACAAGGGCAAAGTCACTTACCTGCTTAACTTGCATAAACAATTCTCTCCATCTTCCATTTAGCAACAGAAGCTGCTGTTTAAGATCTCTGGAAATGGTCTCATCACATGTTTCAATCAGAAAATTACCAGCATCATTCATGGCTGTGTGCTGTTGGATCCAATGAGGTAAGTGTCGGAAGAAATCCTGAAGAAGAAAATAAAAACACAGTTCCAAAACCTTTTCAATTAGTCTTCATCTTAATCATAAAACTAAAATTTAATCACCCGCTCTTGGCTTGATAAAAACTCGTTGCACAGTTATCCTCTGAAGCTCTTCACATCAAGTATGCCATAATAGAATTTTAATGTCTGTGAACACAACCTGTGGAATTAAAAATTACTGCCAGTTTACTTACAGCTCATTTTACTCCAGCGAGTGGCTTCAGTTAAACTAATGAAACTCATCCATAAGAGAAAGCTCCATAACTGAAAATGCTGTTAGGGCTCATCTATATTCTGTCTTATCCTTAAACAGTATGGGCTTATAGTAACCCGGGCCATAGAGAGGCTGTGGAGAGGTCCTTTCCCTGCTGCGAACCACATGCAGCTTTCCAGGGTCCGGCATCCCAGAAGACCTGTGAAGACTGATTCTTTATCACTGCTTCCTCCTATCTCAGCGCACGTGAGCATAGAGGGGAACAAGATGGTTGTCAGTGATTTTGTCCCCCTCACTGAGACGGCCTGATAGACTGCATGCATCTTGTAGGCAGGTACACACAGATAAATTTGTAGAAAAGACAAAGACCACCTCTTTCCCCTCCTTTTCGCTCTTCCAGACAATGGGCAATTGTTCCTAAGGCAAGTATCCCTGGGCTCTATGACTCCAGCTAGACCAGTAAACAAAACAGGACTCAATCACTGTCTCATGACTGTCCACATCTTCTCTGATACGGCTTTGGCTTGTCCCTGCTGCCGTTCTCCCAAACAATGCACAATTCAATGAATGGCGCTGTCTGTTCCAAACACACTGGATCATGAGGGCACCTTCTTTCAGGGGAGAAGGAGTAATCAGAAGGGTTCAAGCTGATGTTACCTGATCCTCAGGATTTAGGAAGGCGCAGTGATCCATTTTGTTTATGAATATCAATCTACCCTAAAATTCCAAAACCATTCACCTTCCAGTGACAGCCCCATACAATCCTTTGCTCAATGGTACATGTGAAAAATTCCTATCCAACCACACTGTGAGTCATCCCAAGTTTCAGAGCTACAGTTCTGAAACTATATTTGTCAGAACTCATCCACATGCAAGAAAAGTTCAGATGCAACTGTAAAGAAAAAGTCTAATGGTTGTATACTGGTCAAATGTTTTCAAGAGAGAATTGAACAACACACAGTGTTTTCAATTCCTAAAGCTGAGATAAGTAGTGTTCAGGTGCTCTGTACTGAGGTATCAGTGGATAAATTTCATCACCTCAGTAAATTGCATCTGCAGTTTGAAGCTTTTTCCATTTGCAGTGGAGCAAACCCCTTGCTTTGTGCAAAGGCTAACCTTTATGAGCACATTAAAAAAAAAAAAAATTATGTCTACTGAATCTGACACTGGTCAGCTTTCCAATGGTCAGGCTCACTAGAGGTCAAGAAGAAGAAAGGACGTGGAGTAAACTACTCACATCCTTACTTCCGCACTCTTATTCCCACAAAGCATTACCTTCTGCAGGCCCTGCTGGGGAGTCTCTCCATTTCAGAAGCCAACCTAAGCATGTGTTAAATTTAAACAAGTTTGGAAGGTACTGGGAAGCACACCTCATTCTCAATTAAAACAGTTTTAAGGAAGTCACCACATGAGATCTAGGAGCTGCATCTTTTGGATACAGCTGTGTGAGAAAAGTGTGAGAGGGTGCAGTTAGAATGAAATTATTATGGAAAGTGCTTAAGAGGTACTGGAAGTAAACAAAGGAGTTGTAGAAGGAAGTAGTTTGAAAAATCCAAGCACATACTGATATTTTTTTTTTTTGCAAGATCTTCAGTGCTACAGGTTCACAGTAAGGTTTCTGAAAACAGAAGCCAACAAGAAAGCCAACAGGCCACTTTCACTTCCAAAGCGAACAGTGGTACAGGCAGGTCTGGAAATGATATCAACATAATGAAAAGAGGAAGAAAGGACGACAGTATGATGCAGGGCTACTATGGTCTTTGCCTAGAATAGACTATAGTGGCTTTAAGTAATGCAGGTAAGGTTTGCAAATGAGCAACTTTGTATCATATTACTGATATCTTTATGGGTTTACAGAAAAAAATATTTTGAAATGCTTAAAAATATTTTAAGCCATATTTCAAGCAATAGTTATCATCTTTCACCTGGTAATCCAGATATTTTTTCTTCATGGCTGTAAGACTATTAATTTTACAAACCACTATGAGAATTGATATTGGTTTTAATAATCAAGTATTAAAACTGCTAAATCAGACCTATCCTTGGAACTACCCAAGTGAAAACATTATTGCTGTGAAGTGCTAAATTCAACATTAAAGTAGAAGTAACTTTTAAAATATGTATCTCAGTCTACAGGCAGATTATGCTACCACTCAGTAATCTTGAACAGGTTTGAGCCAATGTATTTTTAAGAAGAGACTAGCATTTTGGGAAGAATAAAGCTTCGTGTCTAAGGTTTTCAACAAGGTTTTTTGAAATCATTTATCAGAATGAAAAGAATTACTTGTTGGATTTATGTTAGAAATGAGAAGCAAGTATATACTGTATAGGTATGTTCAAATTTCTGCTTTGAAAATCTTTAAAGATAAAGTTATCTGATCAGAATCAGAAAATCTGATCTGATCAGAAAAGTAAGTGCTGTTATTTTATTCATATACATGGATTTAAGAATATTTAATTCTAATCACTGTCCAGTTACTTACATAAAACATAAACCAGTATGATCACCCTGATCAGCGGAAGTCATCCTTCCAGCCTGATAATAACTGAATCTATATTATGCCAGATTGGTTTTTTCACGTTTATTTTTATTTAAAAAGTGTATTCCATTATTTTACATCAGTTTATACTAACAAACTTTAACAAGAAGTATACTGTTCTTTCATGTAACATGAAATGCTCATTCCTGACCTGATGTCAGTTTGTCATCTTACAACCTACGAGAACCTTACTTTAGTGTTAAGAGCTATATAGCTGCTACATTGGGATCAGGAGCAAATTCAGCACCTATTAAATGCAGGACTATTCAAGTCATTCCAGGTTATTCTTGAAGGTTTACAAACTTAAATCTTAGTGCTTCTGTACTCCAACATTACAACATAAAAAAATAAATACAGAAGAACTATTTTTTATAACTGCAGGTCCCCAAAATCAATTGTCTACAAGATTTCTGAAATGCCAGGGAAATGGATTAATTGATCACCCATCAAAAAATAGCAACACTATTAATGATACTGCTCTGTGAAGGTAATGAGTAATGAAATCTGTCATCTAGAAAAATCAGTGGAAGCGTCTTTATAGGTAGTCCATGATTACTCACTTTGGTGCTAAGAGCTGTACTTGCCTTTGAGTGAATCATGTAACATTCCTATCTCTGAGCAATACTGCTGCCCTCTATTCATGTCAAAGATGCCTCTAGCCTTGGTACCACAGATGAGGCTTTCTCCATTGTGTATGTATGTATTTGCCTCTAGATGCTATACAAGCCAACACTGAAACTCTTATGATGAAGGAAGACAGGATCTCAAAGTCTGAGCAAAACCTAAGAAAATGCACAAAACTATCAAATGTTTCACAATTTACAAAATAGCCAGGTGCATATGCTACTAGAGCATACCTTTTTAGAATGTTCAGGCTGATTCAGCATTTTTTCAGCATCTTCAAGCCAAGCTTGTAGACCTGCCACAGTGCTGCTGTATCTGTCCCAATTAGCAATTACTTCTTCCAGCATGCTTCTTACACTTCTCACCTCTACTGAGAGGTTCCTCCACTGAGCTGTGGTATCACTCATGAATTTCATCACATTCTCAACTTCTTCCACTGAGATACAGGAAAAACACTGATTATTTTGTTTCATTACTATTTTTGTAAATATTAACTTTATTTCATGCTTATTCACTCTCATCAGGGAATTATATTTTACTGTAACTTCTATTTCAGTAGGCTTTTATACACGAATGTTCAGTTCACAGCCCAATTTTAGCACAAGATCATGACAGAGAAATTAAATGTGTGAATTAAAGACTTAGGAAAGTACATAAAATGAATGCTAAATTAAAACGGTCACACTGCATATTGTGTGTGGTGTTCATTTCAAATCTGCAATAAAAGAAATCAAGAGACAGGCTTGCCTTAAAAAAACAGATAATGACAGTTGTATAATTTAAAGACACATATTATGTCTGCATTGAAAAGTATGAAACGAAATTCTGATCTTCCTTCCATTGACTTTGAAACCAAACTACTGCTAATTTTTGCCATTTAACTTTTAGTATTTTCCACATGGCAAGAAAGGAACAATGTGTCCTCATTCCAGAGGAAAACAAACAGAGAAGAAAAAAGGCCAAGCAAATGCTGAGACTTCATAAAATATGCAAAATATAGTTGCTTTAAAGAGTTTTTAGTTAATTTGAACTGCTATTGCTGAATTTATATGTAAGTACTTGTTCTTTAGAAAAGAATTTGTTATTGGACTTTACTAATAGCATTGACTATATCTGTGACTTTTGTTCTTTGTAAGAATATCTTGTAAAAAATGTTTACTTTTGTAAAATTTGGGTGTCACTGTCAATTTAAATTTCACAACAAAGGTATCCATTTTTTCCCCCCTTTAGCAGTAGCTGCAACAATCCTCCACAGACATTACTGTGTTACAGATTAAAGTGATCTCATGTCTGTAATTATCTAGGTCAAATATTGCCCTTGAATTCTCACTGAACTCAGCAGTATTCAAGAATGACAGGAGGCAGCTGTTGAATCAGGCACACTTTTTTTTCTCATGTATATCCATACTGCAACTACCATTTGAGTTCTTCTTGCAGGTTTTCAAAGTTAATGAAGAACCTCCAATAAACCAAGGGATGATTTTGCAATTACGATACTTGGACCAATTCCCTATTTGTCTCCTTCTTTTAAATGAAGCCAAGACAGGGAGCATTTCCAGGCACTAGAACAAGATTTTCCCTACTCCTAATTTGGTTTCTGTCACGATTTTTTATCCCAAATTTAACAACACTGAAATAATCCAAGAGTTAGCATAGAAGATGGGCTTTTCCCAGGAGGAAGGCTGAATATGACCACCCTCCTCTGGAGATTCAGAAGCAGCAGGAGAGCAGGCTGCTCTGGACCAGGTGCCTACATGCTAGAGAATATGTGAAATTGCTACCAGAGGCTGTAGTCTCTGGTGAACTGCAGCTGCTGGTGATGAACAGCTTTGCTGCATGGAAGAAGCAAATATTAGAAGACCTTTTTAGAGGATACTTATGTCTAAAGAGATTAAAATGCTGTTCCAGTGATGAAAGAAATACAGATATTTACCTGAGCCATTTGCTTTGGCATACATTTCAGCTGCTCGTTTCAAGATCTGGTAAGTAACTTCATACTGCTCAAAGAACTTACTATTTTCAATAACAGACTGAAAAGAAAACAAATTGTAATAGATAAAATAAAGATGGGTATTAGGATTAGGAATAATTTCTATGAAATTACACCAAGATACTGATGACAACATTTAACTTCATTATTCCTCCATTCATCTTTTCATCATTATAAAGTAATATTTTAATTAACATAATGATAAAACAGCATATAAATTTCACCTTTTCAAATTAATGGTACAGCAGAGTATATCATTAAAAATTCAAATTTATTTACTTTCCACATGGAAAGATTATTTAAAGTTTTCTTATTTGCTGTCTTACTGGAAATCACTAGCATGAGATACTCAGAATGTGCAGAAACTGAGTAATTAATTTACAAGTTATTTAATGAAAACTGTTTTACACTCAAATATAAGTGGAATAATTTTAATAAAAGAGAAAATTTCCTTCATATACATCACCACAAAAATCAAATCCAATTTTTCCTGTATTAAGCCTTAGCGGAAAGACAGGTTACACTTTAATAGAAGAAAAACACTTGCTTTATTCTTCAATTTTTCTTTACCTCCTTTGCAACTGGCAAAAAGTAAGATCATGGAAACACTGCACAAAGAGATGCTGTTTTTCCAAAGTGTGACACAGTGCTGTTCCTTTGTGAGTGATGGTTTAGCTCTGTGATGTGTTATAGTGCGATGAATAAATTATCTGGAAATATTTTTGTAAAAATGTTATGCCTCTGACATTTATTATGCCTCTTCATCCCTCATGGCAAATGAAACTGACCTTTTTTTACATGTCTTTCAAAAATGTCATTTCCTTAAAGTGCAATACATAATTATAGCTCTATATTATGCAAGCATATTGTATCTTGCATTACCACTGTTAAAACAGGAAGAGAAAGGTATAGTTTGGAATGGTACTGTAATTTATGCTACATCTCATCCCTCCTCAGCTACAGAGTACAAAATTAAGGAATGCACACCCCACATATGTCTATACAAGCTTTGGAGTGCCAGAATAGACAAAATCATACAAGTGTGATTTTGATAAAACCAGCTTTCAAATGAAGTCAAAGTTCAATGTATTTTGAACAAGAGAATCAGATCTTGTGTGTTCATCAACCCATATTATATAACGTAAAAAAAAATTTTAAAAATTATTCTGCCAGCCAGTGTATATCTAAAACCCTTCTATTTTAAAACCTTTGACAGTTGCTATGTCAAGTTACAACAGTTATCTAGTATGTAATTTAGAATCGTGTTTATAACCAAGGAAACCAGAAGTCAAGGACAATCAGGTTTTTTCTCTGTTCTCCTGTTAAAACAAAATCTGCCATGTATGAAGACCTACAGGCTTTATCATGAATTATTTGACAGACCCATGACTTTCAGTTTTGCCAAAGCCATACAGACATTTTAACCTAGGCCACTTCATACAAAAGAGCAAAAAAGATTTACATAATACTGAGTTAAAGAGCTATTTGAAATATTTTCAAAAATTAAATAAAGATGTTTTACTAATTAATATTGTCTCCCATTTGACAAGACTCTTTGAAGAAAATAAACAGCTTTCCTGAATCAATATAGCATATGCATATTGCTGCTAACACAGCAGTGCTAAAACACAGTTCCATGGGTTAAAATCCATGTACCTAGTATCTCCATTGCAGTGGAGAATTTGGTACAGTATATTACTCAGGTTGATGTTGTACAATCTGTGCTGACCTTTACTTCTGGTGTATGACAGATGGGTGAAAAGATGATAAGGTTAAGTAAAAATCACCACTTTTATTTTTAAGCTACAGTACATAAATATTTTCCAGGCATATGTTCTATCCAGATCCTAATTACGCATGTTCCTAGAATGCTGACATTCCCCAGTCTGTTTTGGCAGACAAATAGACTTACATTTTTATCTCCTACTAATATAGTCACTGACTATAAGGTACTGACTACAGCTTTCCTACGTAGGACTAATATATTGGAAGAGTAACACTTGTCTCTCAGTCCTAGAAAACTGGTCCCAGGTAAGCCAAGCAAATCAATTCTCTTTCCATCACACCTTGAAGGAGCCAGAAGTCAAGGCTATCAATAATGAAAATGAGATCTATTTATCTTCCTGTCCTGATTTCCTCATTTTGATGTTATGCAGTTTCAAAAATTATGCGAGGAAACATTTTCCTTCCCTAAAGACCACCTCAGCATTAGTGGTCTGAATCACTGAGGCACTTGCAAATTAATATACAAATTAACAACTTGATGTTCACTTTAAAGGAAAAAATAAGAAAGTGACAAAAAACCCCCCCAAAATTCAAGCTATCCACTTTTTTATTATTTCCCTTGTCACCTTTAAGTAGTTTTTTTGACAGTTTTAGATGGTAAACAAATGGACTATAACTCCTAGGTAATGCACATCTCTCCAGCAAACTTATTTCAAGTAATTAGCAAACTATTTCAAGTAATTATCTGAATTTTGCAAAGCTTGTCTGAAAAAGAAGGTTAACTAACTCCTGAATTTTTATGTGTCCCTAACTGCTAAAGTTTAAACACAGAAATTCTCACTTTGTAGAGTGAGAATTTCACTCAAATTCCACCGAGTTTGAATTTTCTTTCCAAAGAAGCGGGGACATCAATAATTTTCTCTGCACATTGACCTGGCTCTGAATGGTTCTCTAACTGAATGAGTTCTTTCCAGACTTAATTTTCCTGTGCAATTTTCTCCGTATGGATTAGATCGAAGGGAAACAATATTTAGACCAGCCCTACTTTTAAAAGAATCCTAATGTAGAAGTGCAGCAGTAGTATCATTCTACCTACACTTGCTGCTGCACGTGTGAATTTAAGAAGATACAGCAGCATAACACTGAAAGAGAATTTATCAATGAACGTTTGTAAGTCAAGAGTTTCTGTTTCTTAACACGGTATATGGCTGATGCAGAGCTGGAGCAAACTCTTTACAGAACAGAAATAAAGCAATGGGTTTAACATAATGATGCTGAGTAGGAAAAGAATCATTCTTTAAAAGAAGGAAAGTAGTCGCCTTTAGGTATAGTATATTGAACAAGTACATGGAGGTAAAATAACTTCCTTTTTTTAATTCTTTTGGAAGACTGTAAAAAATACTGTGTGGGAATGCATGCCAAAAACCTCCTCTGTTAACTCTTAAACTGTGTGTAGTTACTATAAAGTGCATCTATGCAGGTGTAAAAGAAGATGAAATTAACTGCTTTGGAATAGCTATACAAAGTAAGTAAAAATCCAGGATTTGGAACCTCCAGGTATGCTTGCTAAGTTAATCACCGGACAGCAGCTGGAATGTTATTTCTCTTTTTGAAGAAATGGTGCAAAGAGAATATTTACTTTTAGCCTGTTGACTAAAATTCTTCCATGGGGAAGACAGATTTACCTCTGAAGTGATATTCCATAATAATGCGGTCATAAAGTTGATGACTGACAAATCTGATGTCTGTTTCTGTTCTTTTATACAATTCTAGCAAACTTAAATATGAATATTTCAAAAATAATTATAAAAAGAAGACAATCCCAACTTACAATATAATTTTGAAGAAGCAGTTCCACAGACTCCCGCCTTCCGTATTTGATAATCCATGATTTTAACTTTGACTCTGCAAAGACTAAGAGTGACAGCAGACGGTACTTCAGTTCCAGAAACTCCATCTTCAACAGATGGAGCTCAGATGAAGAGACAACAAAATTAAACCTATAAAATGAATCACAGAATAGTAAAATACAGCAATATTCATTTTTGCAGGAGAGACTGAATGCTTTATTTACAGTTCAGATACTTTTCTAATCTTTCACCTCAGAGTCTACAAAAATTTAATTATGTGTGATGATATTCTGATGACTGCTCTTGAACAACAGATTAATTACATTTCTGTTTATTCACAGAAATCATCGGTTTACTTCTGTTACTAAGTTTTGCAAAGTCATTTTTTTTTTTTCACATGCATCCTGGCTGTTATATAACATTTTTTCCAGGGACAACTAATAACAGGATCAATATAAAAAAAGTATTCCCATCCAAAATCTATAGCCTATTTTGATTCTTACCAATCTTAAAAGCAGGAAGTTTTTCAGTATATTTTTATGTATATTCTAGGTTTTTCAATCCATCTCAGTTTGCCACTGAGAAATTTAACTAGACAGTGATTTCTACATGAACAGATTAAAAAGCAGACAGGCTCCTCTTCATGCACAGAAGCTTTCTATTTCAGATTGAAAGCCTTACCTGTCTGCCATATCCTCTAACTGGTCATGTGGAACAGGCACGCCATTAACAGACCTGGTCCTGTGGATCTCATGGAATGCCTTTTTGTGACCATCTATGTTTTTCAGCAGATCCTGATTGGATTTTAAGAAAGAGAGAGATATTGAGAGAGTGGGGGGAGGGAGGGGAGGGAGAGAAAAGGCTCACAGTAGGCTACCTAACTAATAAGCACAATTTTAAGCCAGCTCTGATGACTCAATGTAGTTAACTATTTGATCATGCTCTCACATTTCCATGCAAGGTAATGAATACCACAAAAGAATTTATATCAACTTCAACATTTACACAGGGAACCCCCTTATCTGAAGCTCTGTTACAGCTATGTCGAACAATTACGAAAGATTTTAAAACAGGATACACTGCAAAAGGTTTAACAAAACAAGAACTCTTAACTGTATTAAATAATCTCTGAAATGCAGTCTGCCAATATGCTAACATCACAAAAGCACAATTTTCCTAAATTTACTCTTTAAATCTTCATAACCTTTGCTAAGTATAGACTGAAATTTTAAGCAACTAATCTACTATACATAGGCAGAAGATCTATAGCTCCTTCTCTAAGCACGTATTCCATATTTAGTAAACTTTTCACTCTCTCACCATCAAAAGATCTCAGGATCGCTGTCTCAGTACTGCACGAATGACTGCGGAATGTGGTACCCGACCTGTATTCCTGCGATCTGAACTGTACCAGCGAAACCGTTACAGCAGAGCACACTTCAACTGTAACTAAGCAACACCGCTTCAAACGGCTTCCTGGAGATTACATATTAAAATGAATGACTGGCAGCAGTCTTTGAACAGAGACTCTTAGCAGTAACACGTCAAGTCCCCAGAGAGCTGCTGAGAGGGCACAGAATGGTGGGGTTTTTTTTACTGCAGACAGACAGCTGCTAGCACAAAGGTGCTCAGAAGCCTGCTAGTGAAGAATATCGTACAAAGGTTCCTCCTCTTTCACCTGAGGGAACAAAATGCGGGTTTCTGTACTGATCATAAATATGTATTTATTCCTATGTGCCAAGGAAAGGCTTATCCCCAGCCAACACCCAGTGTTTGCATAAAAGGAATCAGTGGTAATTCTCTGGCTCAGCTCACCAAATGGCCTCACTATCCCCATCAACCCTCTCAGGTTCTCATTGTTTTCCACTTCAGCCAACACCTTGCTGTGAAGAGAAGTGAGCTAGGCTTTCTCAGATGTAGGTGATGTGCTGATTTTACCATGGTGAAAACTCCTGTGACTGACACAGCCTCACATAAAGGAAAGATTCAGAACAAATAACTCAGCTGCATTTGAGACCTTGCCATACAAAAAGGGATGCCCCTAACATGCACTGGTAAGTCAAAATAAACCCCAGTAGTTTTATCCGACATCAACAGAAAGCTGACAAAAACTTATAGACAGCATTTTCATAAAATGAAATCCTGCTCTGGGAAATGACCCTCAACAAGCGCAGACATTGCCATTAATTCCTGGATCTTGGTAGCAATATCAACTAAAATAAATGCAAACTGTTGTTTGATTCCATGAGGCTTGTCCAAATAAGCTGGTACATTTTGTACTAAATTCAAAATGGCCATAAGCTATAAAGTTCACTAAAATAACCCATTGTCAGATGAGACAAAGATAAAAAGAAAGCAATGATGTCATCTGAACAAATCCATAACAAACAAACAAACAAAGAAACCAGAAGGAAACAAGGAAACAAGGACTGAAAAAAATACATTAATGCATTTCTGGTACTATCCAGTAGCACATTAGGATTCATCAATTCAAATCTGAGCAACAAAAGAAACTCCAGGAACAGATATAATTATATATGCTTATCTTGAAGCTTTTTCCATCTCACTTCCATGGGAAAACTCCCCTGGCACAGATTAACCTAAATCAAAGTTTATTTGTTGGCATAGAGATCCTTCACCACAGCATTTCTGATGCAAATAAAAAACAGTTTAGGGCACACTCTTTTGTACTTCTTATAAATGTATCAAAAGAAGGTCTACAGTGTTCACATTCTAAGAACAAAAGAGTGTTTGACTTGTTTTGGTTTTTTTTTTTGTTTTTTTTTTTAAACAAACGTCAAATCCTAGGAATCCTGAAACATTTGATGCTACCAAGAAAGTTAATGAAATTTAGCATTACAAGAGACAAGACCCTGAAAATATTCATATCTTTCTCACAGATTTTAACATTGTTTTTTTCTATTTAATTAGTTACTACTGACGTTAGAAGAGCTACAATTATTCTAATAAAAAGTAATCAGATGACCATGAAACTTCTCAGCTTTTAATTATATAACATAATATATCATACTTTTTGATGAAAAAACCATAACCATATCCTAAACACAAAAAATAACAAATTTACCAACAAGTTTAGTAGTGATAGAGGAGAAAAAAGCAATATAAAACAATACAGCCTCAAGTACTGCCTTTCTCTACACCATCTTTCCCCTTTCATTTACTGGTTCAGTTTCTTTTACCATCTCACCAGCATATTTTTTCACCAATATATTTTTCTCACACATATTATGCAAATCCACAGAAAAAACCTCACAGTTTTGATTTTAAATGAGAACTTGGACTCAGCAAACTACAATGGTACAATTACTTAAATTCATCTGGAAAAGTTTCCTGTTTACCACAGCATGCTATCTGCCATCACAGATGGCTATCATGCTATCTGTCATCATAACACTATGAAAATTCACTTCATTCTCATTTTCTCCCCCCCCATGCACATTGCCTGCACTGACTGTCAGCACAGTGCATTTATTCCCTCTTTCCTGTTCCACCCAATTAGTTCATACTGGTTGAACAATGTATCCAACATTATGAGCTCCTACGGAATTTTACCATAGAAATTAAAATACTAATACCTGGTATCTTTCAGATAGGAGAAGCAAGAACATTCAAAAGCAATTCTGAATATTGGCTGTAAGATACTCAGATATCACAGTTCAAGTCACCTCGACAAGACACCAAGCTTTAGCCACCAACAGGACAACAAAACCCACAGAAACTAGAAATAATTATCCTCGTAGAGCATGGATCATTTAAAGCTGTGGAAACAATGAAGGACAATGCACAGAATGAATGCATGTACATCTCTCTACCTTATGTTGTTCAAGCTTCCTGTGTATTGTGTTCGCTGTTTCCTCATGTGCTTGCTGAACAGTTACTTCTTCCCTCAGAGCAGCCTCTGCCCTGTAGAGCCAAGCACCTATGGTACCCAAAGGTGCAGGAAGAGATTTATCAAGGTGTATGTGCCAGTCAAGCATCTAGGAAATAAAAGTAAAAGGACTGAAATTCCTCCCTTGCTGAGTAATACAAACAAGTACATTGATAAAAATCAGACTTTACACTGTAACAGAGTATAATTGAGACATAAATCTAGGCATATTACTCCACATGAGTTTGGAAATTACAGCATTCTTACAGGCAAAAAAATCTCTATAAGAATTTGTTGATTTATGTATTTCCCTTTCTGAATGGTAACTGAGGTACAGAAGAATCACAAACTGGAACAACTGAGAAGCAAAATATCTGGAATTTCATCAGTTAATAAGCACAGTAAGGGATGCAAGAACTTCTTCTACCAATGTTATTTAATTCATGCTCCTGCATAAAATCTTTATATCTCTGTTTTGAACATACTTATTATATGTAAGGTTCAAATGAATCTCAAAGGATTGTGGAGGGGAGAATATAGCAGTAAAACACTGTGTCTTACTGGCAATGCCAGTTATGGGAGTGAAAACATCATGAAAATTATGTGAAAACTCCAGAATAATTTTAAACAGATCCTCTGTTAAATATATGACATAAAAATATATATATACATGCATATACACTAGTAATAATGTTTTAATAACTTTTTATTTGGGACAAACTTGCTTGGGATTTTTCATTCAGTTGTGCAAAATTCCAATCATAAAAACTAAAGTTAACTTACTACTTTTGCAAACAGGTCAAAAATAGAATTAAAACCTCATTTATTGGTAAAGTATTCTGTATTACACAGGAAGTTCTTTTAGTGATTCTAAAAAAGGTTGTATTAGAATTTCTTTAGTAACTAGCAATTTACATTAGAACACTGGGTTTGGAAGGAGCATTGTGTATGCTTCTCTTTCCGTCAACAGTGTTTTGAAGTGGCTGAGCACTGTTACCACTCTTTAAAATAAAGGGAAATGTCAGAGTATAGTCCTTTTCTTAAAGTTCATATTCTATCTTTGAGCAATATTAAAGATGATAGTGCAGTAAATATTCTCAAAACAAATGCAAAATAATTCAGCAGTGCCAGAAATTTGGGTCCGCTTTTAGGTTCCTAATGCCTAACAAAATCAATAACAAACAGGTGTTTAAATTATTTCAAATTCCACCCTTCATTTAATAAAAAATATACAGCACAATGATTTTCAGCTTACCCTGGAAGAAACTCTCTCCCATGCTTGCTTCACCACAGCTTGGTCAAGTGATAATTTACCATCTTTCCTTACTGACTGGGTTGCAAGTTCAAACTGTTTCCTTTTTACCTCATATTGTACTCTGAAATGCTTAAATGACTGCGCAAAGAGAAAATCAAATCAATTGCAGTACAGAGTCAAGGAGTTAAATTCTTTAACATTTATGGAGTACCATAACCTATGAAAAATTTGTACTGATAGGAGTCTTAATCCTTCCCAAAGAGGAATAGCACTTAACTTCTATATTTACTTCTATATTTATTATTTATATATAGGTTATCACTATATATAAATAAAAGGACTTCAGTTATTAGATGCCTGAACCATATATGAAATGAGATAATAATTGATCAGATAAAATAGCAACTGGATTTAATGTTACTTGGGACAGTGGCTGCATTTAGAGAATAGTCAAGCCTGAGGAGAAAATATAGACCAATTTTTGTATTTCTGATTTAGACATTAACCTTTGAGAGACTGGACGAAAATGAAACTCTAAGCCCTGTCCTCTCCACCTGTCACCTCATCCTGCCTTCAGTCATACCTCCTATCTGAGCTAAACCATGCAGGATCTGGAAGGATGGCACAGACACATGCTCTCTTCTAACTAGGACAGTCCTCCTTCACACTGCTGGGAAAAGCTCTGTGTTAGGCAAACCATCTGTGCACTGTCCTACGTGGCAAAGCTGGAGCTGACATTATAATTCCTCCACCAATAACAGGCAAGACATTTTGTGTCCTTATTTCTTTAAACAGCACTATATTGACTTTCATATATACAGATTGCATAAAATACTGCAGTAGCTGTTACACATAATAATGACAATAATTTGTTATCAGACATAATTTCACTGCTTACCTGGTATTTCTCTTGTAAGCTTGTTTCTGCCACCTGTGCTCGAGCTATGTCTCTTTCGAATTGTTCTGCCCACACTTTTAGGTCTCTTAGCACCAGTCTGTCTTCCTTCTATGATATAGTACAACCACACATTAAAAAACCCATTGCAGCCTTTTAGTAGAGCTCTCAGATGTAGTCCAGAAATAATCATCTCTATGGCAAGTCAAGGTCATTAGTTGTAGTGAAAGCAAAAGCGCCCAATTCTCTCATCATTTACCTTCTTACAGTCTGAGTGAAAAGCACTTTCTCAGTATGAGAGAATTCAGCAACTAGACATGAGTCTTACAGTTGTGAAATCATGACAAACTGGAACATTGCAGTGTCAGAGATATTATTTGCAGTTTTCAGTTTTTTTGATGTTAAATTAACATAAAGTTATTTAAAGATATCTTAAAGATATCCTAACTAATTCTAGTCTTCAACAGATTCACAAAGTCAATTTTCAGTAAAAGTTACTTGAGCTGAGACAGGAGAGGATTTTTTATCTTTTACCACCATTTTATTAGCTGACCTGCTATTGCTGAAAAAAAAAGTTACTGTCTGATTGACTTCAGGGTAATCCTTAACATCAAGCTCCAAGTTCTGAAGTTAGCACAATATTTTGAATATTTTACCACGGAAAAAGAAAAGAAAGAAAACCCAATTATATTCAGTTCCTCTTCCTTCAATGCCGTTTTATGGCTTTGAAGAAAAGCGTATTTGTTTTACAGCTTTCCTTTAACATTTCAGTTTGTCATGGCACTGCAGCTTTGTAAGGCTGCAAAGTTCTTTGCAGAATTCAGTGACCTGGTAGTGGACAGAAAAATACTAACAGGAAGTCTCAGGTCTCTGAGCATGTTATCTGCAAAGGTTATCAAAAACCAGAAAGTATTCTGTGCACTGTGTAAGCAGGCTGGTCAAGTAGGATACAAGTGTCCATCTCAGATTTCCAAACAATGAACCAGATGTATTGGCTATTAATCAGAAGCTACGTTTTGAAACCAAAGAAGCCTTATTACTGTAAAATTTTTCAAAAACAAGCAACGAATTCGTCTGTTACAGTGAACAACTGCAGTATCTCATCATATAAGCTAACCACTTAAAATGAATGATTACATTTCAAGCATTACATGAGAGAAGAAAAAGTGGAACATAGGATAAAAAAGAGCAGTCACTGCCTGCATTTGAGAAACAAAGTACTGTCTTTTAAGAAATGATCCTGACATGGGAAAGGAGCCAATTTATGGTTCCTTTCTTTGAAAGCTTTCTAAAATATGTAAAATATAACTTCCCTTATTAATTTTGAAAACATAGAGCTATTGCTTCATTTCAGCCAAGGAAAGGACAGGTTCCTCAGGTAAGAAAGAAATCTTTGATGTATTTCTACTAATTCTTTTACTGAGCCTCTACTCAAGACAATGGTAGTTGGTTGGACATAATTTTCACATCAGATTTGCAATTATCACAGTTATCTTGATAGCCAGGTAGCTGCGGTGAGGTTAACATGCTGTTAGAGCAGCTGTGCTGGAACAAAGCTCCAGCTTTGATCATGTAGCTCATGAACTTGTCTTCTGACACACAAAGGCTGATATCTGAGTAACAGTACATGACAGATACGACATTTCCCTGCTCCAGCTACCAGTAATACTGGGCTTTCCTTAAACCCACATGGTGTCCCAAGAAGCAAAAACTCCTAGTGCTTCCAAATTCTCAATTCATTTAAATATAGAGAAGGAGAATAAAATTTCTATTCTTCTGGTCTGTGTGTGGGGAAAAAACCATCTAAATTCTTTGAGAAAACCAGCAAATTCATGACTATCCCCCTATAAGGAAAGTCATAGAATCATTTAAGCTGGAAAGACCTCTAAGATCATCAAATCCAACCAAGTAGAATATAAAAAGAGAGAATCTTAACTCATTGAGCCATGAAAAAAAGAACTTTGATATTAAATTTGCTCTATTCTTAAGATGTTATAACTTTAGTAAGACTACTGAGATTTCTATTAGTATTTAGCTGCCAGGTCGATAAAAGCAATACTAAACTATGCAACTTAATGGATTGAAAATCCTATAGCAATCTTACTGACTGAAACTTTCAGTAAGACATTCTTGAAGTCATGAAGAGAAAAAGTGTGCCTCAATGTTCTGTATATTACTTCTAATTCAAACTGTAAAATTCAGTTTTGTAAAACACTGTCTCATATTCCTCTATGGCTCAGATTCATATTACTCCTTAAAGAAAGATTTTGAGAGAGCATCTATGTGCCTGAAACTGTTCATATAGTAATCTGAGCAAAGTAGGTATTTTGCAAGGTTCCTGTCATCACAGTTTAAAAATTTGATAATGGCTAAAACCCAGTCTGACCAAATCTTTTTGAAATAGAGTATCTCTGGGATTAAAAATACATCTATGGTACCTGAAGATAAAGAATGCAGGACCTGCCTCACCTCTCTTAAATCACACACTATTTCTCTGATACTAAATGAAAAGATTAAGTTAACAGGTGGTATTTAGCCTTCTACATTTTTAAAAACTATTTATTTAGGCAAATTTTTGATTACTTTGTTTAATTGCAAAAGATGTAGGTGCTTCAGTAACCATCTAACTGGATGCTATAAAAGACATTGCACATGCCAAAACTTTTATTTATTTATTCATATGTTTTCACAGGTTTCCAGTTCAGTAGATCACTTATCACTTGCAAATTAGATTCTGTGGTCCTTGGTTGATACTAAAGCACTTTAAAGTCTCAGTTTGGGTAACCAACAGAAGAGATTCACTTTCTTAGACACTCAGGCACTTGTCATCAACACCTAGCAGATTTAATGAGCTATCATTCTTAAAACAAGACTTTCATTAGTGCCTAGTCGTTCCTACTCTTAATAAAAAAAAATCAAAAGGACATTCTCACAGATATGTAAACTATTTTCTAAAGCCTGCCCATCCGAAGTAGCATACAGATCAGAACATAAACCACCAAATGGAAGTTATCTAGAATAAATAATATTTAACTATTTATTTATAATAACTATTATATATTTATATAGAATAACTATTTGTGCTTTCTCCAGCATGAGGACCATTGATCTCTGATCCATTTATCTGAGTTATCTAAAATCCTGTGCTTCACTTGATATGCTACTTCCAAGCAGCACTTTAAACTATTAATTTATCCTTACACAATTCCATGAACATTCACTGATTTGTAGAGATGAACAGAACTGGAACACTCAACTGACAAGGAACATCAAAGAAGGTATTCAGAGAAAAGTGTTTATGAGTTCCAATATGATAAGGGGGTACATTTTAAATTTGCAAAGAAGCTTTTCAGCCCAGACTCAAAAGCAAAACATTATTTTATTAACTGATATGCCAGAGTTAATTTGAAAATTACATAATACAGAATACTCCAGGGTTTGAAGAGCTAAAAATATAATGAGAATCTTAATTATGGACTGGAAAGGAGTATTTTATTTAGTTCTCTAGTATGTAATTAATAAACTAGGTGGACTGTTCAAATTCTCAGGCACAGACACAATAGAATTTTCAAATATTACCTTCTAAATCCAAAAAAGTTAAGTCACCTGTTTTTCAGGGACATTGAACTATTGTATTGCATATGTACTGAGAAAACGAAGTCACTTCAAAAACGTTTATGCATAAATCCAATTTCTTATGCTGTTCCTTAACTCTAGCTTATATATATATATATATAGATACATATATATATATATATAT
>VZTE01006235.1:5330635-5446172 GCA_013397775.1 Eulacestoma nigropectus | reverse complement strand
TATAGATAGATAGGTGTTACTGGATGTATATATGTTACTGAAACTCACTCCCTGACAGCAGTATCACAGACAGGGTGAATGCTGAGCCAGGCATCACCTTCAGGGATGAGCTATTAATGACTATCTGCAGAAGTAGACTAAATCCCTGGAAAAGCTCAGAAAGCTATTTTTGCAGCTGCTGCTCAGGAAATTCTTCTTACACTGGGGAACTCTGCTGGCATAAAAAATGTCAGAGATGACAGGATTATCTTCTGAATTACTTGCTCATCAGAGCATGAGAGGAGAAAGACTTTACATCAGAAATACTTTGAGGGTGTGAGCTTTAAGTATAGTTAAATTTATACCATGATAAGGAAATTGGCAGAGCTTTTACCACTTCAAATCTCCTCTGGCTTAAGAAGCAATGCACTAGGGCTGTGTAAGGCTAAGGATGTATAAAGTCCCATTAAAGGTGCCCAAACTTGCCTGAATGGATTGTGAATATAGGAATAATTCTGCTATCAGTATAAAACTTTGCTTCAATACATCACTAGTTAGATATACACAATGTGAGACGAAGATGAACCCTTGACCCTAGTCACTTAAAAATAATCTATTTTATGTATTTATTTAGCAAAATAAAATCCCGACAAAAAAATCCCTAAGAGTGTGGAATCTAGGCAATTATTGAATTGGGTCAAACTATAAACACTATTGACTGACTGCAGTGACACCTGCTATTCATTTCACAATATATTCACTTCTGGAGTCTTCCAGTTTCACCTCTGAATGCTCATTTCATATACTCTGTGTTAGATTTCTGAACTTCTCTCAGTTAATACTAGAAAATTAGAAGTATCTAAAATTCTAGGATGGTTAAAAAAATGTATTTTTAAAAATATCATAATTTAGACAAAAAAGGAGCAGCACATGTCATGCAATTACAGATGAATACGCTCTCCTTCCAACCCACAGGCCACACACATAAATTAGACAATCATACACTCTAGTATCTACTCTATAAACCTAAAGACATACAAAAATATCCATCTAAAATGAGATTAGATGTGTAGAAACATTGAACTATAATTATTTATTTCATGTTTATATCTATACTTAAGAAAACCAAAAGCATAGTCTGAGATTTATTATAGGAAAGTTGAGTTGCTTTTCTCTAATATTTCTGTTAAGTTATTTGCAAAATTAAGCATTAGGCTGTTAGGACCAGCTCATGTAAGAGAGCGGACCTAGATTCATCCTGTTAATCTACTGCTTTTCTGGAAAAATTAACTTGAGGTTAGCAAACCAATATACATTAAAAAAACTCCCAAATCTAAAGTCAAGTAAGTGCAGGATGAAAAAAGATAACAACCATGAAAGGTCCAATTCAAGCAATTATTCTGAGCATTTACCCTTACCTTAAATTTCATAAAAGAAAAGACAAAAGTTGGGATATCCTGAAGTTCCTAGCAATATGAAACAAATGGGAAAACAAGAAGCAGGAAAAAAAAAAAAAAGAAGTAAAATAAAATAAAGCAAAGCAGGCAGAAAGTCCAGAGAGAACAGTAAGAACTACATATGTAGGAATACAAGATGTGCTTAGAACTATTATCAAGTTCACATGTCTGTATCATATCTAGTGAAGTAGTTTTCATATTAGATTTCCAGATTGCTAGTCACTACATGATTTATTTTATCTGGCAAAATAATTACTTACCTTAGAGTAACTGTGATTCTTTGAGATGTGTTAACTACACAAGTTCACGTATGTTCATAGCTGGTCCATGAATGAGATACTACATCCCTTTTAATTCTGGAAATGCACATGCAAGTATCTGTTCCCTCTGACCACAAATAATGGATAAGCTTCAAACACTACTTCACTTTTTCCAAAGCTAATTCTTTATAAACTGAGAATTGAATCAGGAGGGAAGATGAACAAGAATTTGTGTGGACAACACATCTTGAAGAAACTCAGTGGCAGCTGAGCTGGCTGGAGGGTGGGGTAAGAGGGTTAAAAATCTCCTCTTGCCCTCCCTCCCCGTGCCAAAATTCACCCAGACGAAGTCCAGTCTGAAGTAGGATTCTTCTACTAAATGTAGGCATCTGCAACTGAGATAGTCCCTTTTCTGTTCTTTAGGCAAGATAGATAAAACCAGTTGTATCTAGCATCTACTGTCCAACTTATTCTACAGCAGGCACTTAACACATGTCAGGTAAAATATATCCTTAAACAAGAAATTAGGATTACTCCAAGAGTTTAGGGGACAAGAGTCTTGCAAGGCTATCTCTCCCAGGTACCTGGATTGTGTGATAAATATTTCTTTAGACTATACTTCAGGGGAAAGACAGAAAGGCTAAAAATAGGGGGATTATACTGGTCACTAAAACAAAAAAAACTTTTTAGTCAACTGCCAACAACATTTTGTCTATCATTACCCAAGGGATGGATTAATCTGACTCTGTTTTATCTCTGTTGAAATGCTCTGCAAGACAGGCTTCCAGAAGATAGTTTGTTTAGGACACCATCTTAAGAAAGATGCCATCTGGGAAAGTGTCTATGTCTTGCTGACTACAGGTAGAGTGTTGTAAGTACTTAACTTTTAGATTTTAAAGGTGAATCCTGTCCTAAGTAACTAAACTAACCAAATAATGTAAAGATGGACATGGCTACTCCAGGACAGTAAAAAGGAATATAGTGCTTCCTTCAGGAAACAAAGGATGACATTAGAAATTTAGTGCAATGTCAAATTCTTACTTTCTTCTCAAAGTCTGAGCCTTACTGGTTTCTGCAGTGTGACATGCAAGAGGTCAGCACTTTTACCAAAATTTATGTGGATTGCTAGTGGAAAATCTTTGTGATACATAAGAAAAGGAAGTGGTTCTGAGATCAGCATGTTAGCATGTCAAATTGATTTGTGTTGTTCTGCTTCCTAGTAATTCCCTTGGAATTCTGGATGCAACTGACTAGTTGCCCTTTAATAACTTGTGTGCTAGCATCTCTGGGGAATATAGCCAGAGATAGGCAGAGCATGGAATGGTTGAACCCTGCATTCTTCTGCATCATTTCTGCATAATGCTTGGGGGAAGGTGGAGAGGTTGTTCCTCAAAACCCAACCCCAGAACAGGCAGAAGGCCTGGCCAAGGCTGTTGGCAGCAGAAGCTGCCCTGTGTGCCGTGGTATGGGGATGGCAGGACTGCCTTAGCCTGAAAAGGCCACAGCACGAGGCTTCAGTGCTCACTCAGTCCTCTTCAGCAGCCCCACTGCTCAGTGGGATGCTGAGACACTGGCACAAGTAGGTTCAGATTAATGCTGCAGGAAGGCAAATTATAAGTTTCAGTGCTCAGGCACTGGAATCAAACAGCGAACCAACAGGTACCTTAGCCTCACACTGGCATAAGGAAGGAAACTCACTCATTTCAAAGCTCTTTTCTACCTCTGTAGGGAATGCAGAGAAACACAGATAAAAAATCCTTCTTCTTTCTCTCTTGCTGGGGCTGAGCAGATTGTCTCAGCAGTGCTTCCCATGTTTGCCATGAAGAAAGCAAATCAGCACTAGGAAGTGAGTCATGATAACTTGGCATTGCTGAGTATAGTCATTCCAGTGCAAAGGCAATGCACTAGAGCATACATAAATCAAATTCGAAGGAAAAAACATGACTGAAACCAATTCCTTAGAGCAAAGAGTTAAACATCAGTGTGAAATAGAAAGGAACACATGTCAAAATTGTAAATGCCTCTCAAGCATAAAAGCTCAAAGACAGTACCTAAGCAATATCTTGGACCATTCTTGTTCTTATTCAGAAACCCAGTGTGATAGAAACATTAATGACACATTGCTTCAGGTAACAAATTATTACAATCTCATTGGTGTTATGCTTAAAAACCTTTTAAGGAACTTTAGGATCCATTGGTTTGCTACTATCTACAATAACTGTTTGTGTTATTTTTTGCCCCTACTACACCTGAAAGTAGGAAAATATCTTCAGGGTCACCATTTTATTTTCTCCACCTGCTAAACATCTGCAACACTTGTTCCTTTATTCTCAGCTAATCTTTCCCAGTTTTCTTCTTGTGCTTGCTTATCATTTGAACTGCTTGCCAAAAGGAAATAAAATAAACTAAAAGAAAGTTATAAAATGTATTTATAAAGTCCCCTTTCATTATAAACTGTTTCTTATAGTTATGCAAGAGAAACTTACATCATTCTCCGGCACATCAGTCACTGTATGATGAGGATCAGGATAGTACTTCAAAAACTGGGCTACATAGGTCATGACAGACTTTTCATCTGGCTTTTCAACATCCACATCTAGACAAGTATAAAACATGGAAAACTAAATTTTTAGCTGAATGGCATGAAATGCTGCTTAAATGTCTAAACACTATGAATTAGCACATCTGGCTTCAGCCATGAAAGTAGTTCAAATTTTTTCAACTTTGCATTAGGTACCTTCTGGATCAAGGAGCCTTGGAATTCCTAGTTCTGCTTCTGCAATTGTAAAGGCTTCTTCCAGGTTTTCTCTATTTGACCTTCCCCTCACTTTCTCCATGTCCACTAAATCTGGGCGGATAGCATGAATAAGAGAATGAAATGCAACACCACTCCTCCAACTTTGTCCAAAATCTTTGATTTCAATTCCAACTTGCCTAAAGAATATGAAAGGGAAAGAAGTTACTAACAACATCAAGGCTACACGAAACAGGTGGGGGGAGACATGAATGTTCCACCCAGTGGCTAAACCATCATTAAACATAAACCACTTGTTCCTGTAAAACTAAATCAGGTCAACTACAGCTCCATCCACCCACTGCATAAATTCATTCCATCCTATGAAGATCCAAGTGTTTTTTATCATATACATGATGTATTTGTCTCCAGTGGGCTTGCTAGTGGCAATAAGCCATGAAGCAATGAGCAATGAAATGCGCCAAAGTTCTCAAAGTTCTGATATAACACCCACAGAGTCTGTGGATGTACACACTTCCATTAAATATTCTCTCCCTCCCTATAAATCTCACTCCATTAAAACTGCAGCAGTTCAATTAGATACATCAGTATCATAAAAATAAAATACCAAAAAACCTGCACTAACCTGTTATTTTTTTTAAAATGATAGCATGAACAATGACATCACTGCTGTTTAGGGGAAACTGTAACACACAAATTTCTCTATGTTCTTATCAAAAGCATGTATGATACTATAATTTCACATACCCAGAACACTTAATATGTCCACTAAAAAATAAACACAAATGATCCAGAAATAGCAGTATACAATAAGAAAGTAATCAGAACTGAATCACACTTCTGAATCACTGCTTCTTTTACCAGTAATTCTGAAAGGTATGGTGGTCCACAGACAGCAAGACTGTTTTTAACTTTGAGAAAGCAAGCATCTTTTCAGGACTCTAGGACACTAAGACACTAAGGTAGTCTTGCCATTGGAAGGTTCAAGCAACAGGAACTGAGTGAAGCTTCATTCAAAGCTCACTGCAATGAGTGAAACACTTTCACTGACTTTAGGGAAGTAGCCCTTGGAAACCACAATGTGAAGCAGACCTAGGTGAAGTGTACCACTAGGTATCACTGGGCTTCTTTCAACACATTTTATCTACTCTTCCCAATAAAACTGACAGTTTAATTTATTAATCTATTTGCATTTTGTTTGTCTGCATGTCTGGAAATAGAAGCTGATCACTTTCTGTTGCCGGTATCTTACCAACAGCAGCGCAAAGGAAGAAATTCAAACTAGACTGCACTGCACTATGCAGTACTGTATTCTGCCTCTGGATAACATCTGAATTGTTGCAATTACATTTCTTTTCTCTGAGGCACCATTCAAAAACTGACCATTTCCCCTCTATACTTTGCACAATTGATGTCTTCAAATAGCAGTGATTCTTTAATTTGCGCAAATAAATCCATGCTATTTTACACCTCTCATTTGTATTTTCTTATTTTGGAAGCTATCAAACACTATAGTATCTTTGATTTGATTTATGGGGGAGGGGGTTAATGCCTTTTTGAAAGTTGAAACAGCATGGGATAATCTTACAGAACAAAGGAGAAAATTCTTAAGTTAACAAGACATAGTAAGAAATAACTCCAAAATAACTTAGATTAAGAAGAATGAAGATTCAGGGCAATTTGTGTAATAATATTTCCATTGTATCAAAGAACTGCAGAAGGATATACATAACTTTTCATCACTTGCCTTTCAACAGCAAGTGCCAGAATTTAGTGTTCCTACAAGCTTTCACTGAGGAATGCTTAATCAGTGCGGCACTGGCAGTGTCATATCAAGTGTTTTGGCAGCGGGACTCATGCACTGTCATTCAGACATCTAATTCCCCTCCCAGCTCCTCATTCTGTCAGAGATAATCCCATTTATTAGTCAGAAACTATAAAATATGATTGCATGCAAAATTAATGTAAATCATTACTTATTACTTTTGCTGTATGGTGCAGCCTCAGTTGTCAAAAAGAATATGGTGAGGGGCTATATAATTATATACACTGGAAGGTACTACATAAATACAGAGCAAAAGGATGATCCCTGACTGAGAGAGCTCAGAATCTGAACAAAAAGCTTGCACTTAAAATATAAAATCAGCTCATCTGTAGGTTACTCACTTTGCTGCTGTATACTGTAACCATTTTAACAAAGCCTTCCTGGCACTTCCTTGGACCTTGGTTACCACCTTCCGTTTGCTTGGGGGACTTGCAGTTTCTGAACTGACAACACTTTCCACAGAAGAAGCACTGCTAGACAAGGGCTGCAGCTGTGGGAGGTTGCTGGTAAGCTCTTCAATCTGAAGGGAAAAAAATGTTAAGGGACTCTCTGTATATAATCTTCTTAATTCACACCAGTTTCTTTAATAATTTTCCAATGCAACTGTCCAAAATAAAGTAGGGCAGAAGCTATTATTAACTGTGTTTTATTTAAATATACATTAAAGGAGCTTTAAAAACGCTAATGTATGTCCCCAGGTGTTGGTCTTAAATTCAGAAGCACTAGGCATCTAAAAATCAATGACTTGAGACTTTACAGTTAGAACAATATGCAAGTGTGCCATGTTATCTATTATGACAAATTATCACCAAAATAGGAGACAATGGCTTACACGTAGTTTGAGCTCAGATTATAAAATAATCCACTCATTTCAGAGGAAGCTCATTCAATTAAAGAATGGTAGTGCCCTCAGCAATCTCATCTGGATAGTTTTTTACTTCCTGTTGAACTGTTCCGGCATAAATTCAATTGTGTTTTTGCTTAGAGGTACCCTGTGAAGAAACAGTGAATGTACTACAGGCAAAGTGCATTAATAGTGCTTGTTGAGGGTGTAGGACAGTAATTATGCCTTTCATCAAATAAAAATCATTAACTTGATTATTTTAAGAACATTAATTTGGCTAACAATCTGGTTCTTTAACATGACAAAGCTATATCCAGAGGATGTTGCAAGATTTTTTATGCTTTCCTCTTAAAATCCAAAGTTTTGTCACATCGCAGAATGAGTCTGCCAGAATGAGAACCACAGCTCTCATGCATTTCTGCTTTCAATCATGTTAAAATTATGTATCTGCCTGCGACAACTATAGAAAAGGTCAAAAAAAGGTGAAATAAAACTGATGCAGAGAACTAGAGTTTCAGTAAGTCTGAGAAGCATCATTTTCTCAGTTAATCACAATGAGCTATAAATTAAAATGTTAATATCATTCTGACTAACTTTTATTCTGACGAATTCTGATGACAAATTGAGGCATCACAGTGGTCGGTGCTGAGGAAAACAGCATCCCTGAGACATCACAAGGGAGCCAAAGAACTTCATAAACAAGAGCAATAAAATTAGTTATTTTAAGTGTTGAACAGTGACTCACTTTGTTAACTCATATGGTCGGGATTTAGAACCCAGTTTTTCCTCCCACCTAACTTCAACAGAATGCAAGTGCTCTCTCTTCTACAAATTCAACCCTTTCTCAATCTACATCATTCACAGCTAAATTATATCCTTGCAAATATCTGCATATTCCAGTGAAATCACCAGTGAATCGTGTTTACACATATGGTTTGAGAATAATTACTGACTGACACCCAGTGCACTGGAGTTAAATGCACAGCACAGTCACCATTGTTGTTGCTAAAGATACTTGTAACAAGAAACCACAATTCTATTATTTTCCTCTTTTGCTACATTGTGTTCTTTAGAGAAAGCAGAAGAATATATTTCAGTGACAAAGGAACTCTGTTCTAGGCAAAGACCAATTTACTCCACAGAAAAGCATCTAATTTTACTGAATGTGAAGCATCCCTACCATCAACTGTTGCTGTATTCAGGAATTACAAAGCGACTTAGTGACAGTGAAAGACCGAAACTACACCAGTTCACATAAAGTGATAATCTGAACAATTGTTTGAGCAAGCGACTCTGAAGTATAAAAAATGTAGTACCTGAAAGTATAAAATTATGGTCCACACCAAGCCAAGCACAATAGAAGGCCTGCCATCAGCAATATCAGTTGAGTTTATGTTGACAAGCTTAATCTATATAGAAAAGAAAACATGTGTTACTATCACACACAAAGAATAGCAATTATGAAATGCATTTCAAATAGGTTTTATATTTGAAATGTATTTCTGCAATCAAACAAGTTTCTCAATTAAAAAAACTCAAACACTGAATACTGCAATTTCACTTTTAGACAAGTATAATTTCACATTTAGAAAAGTTTCGCAAGTAATGAAAAACTTTTAAGACCAATCCATGCTATTATTTGTAGAAAAAATAATTTCAAGCAGAAAGAAAATTAGATAGAAACACTGTACAAACCGGAGATCCTCTGTATACGGACTTGCGTGAAAAGCAAAAGGAAAAATACAATACAAAAATAAATTTTAAATTATTAATTAATAGGTAAATGCATTCATCTAATTTTATAATGCAAAGAAAGCCCATTTTTGGCACATCTTACAATAAAATTTAATCAGGAGAGCAAATAAAGTACTCTGCAACAGATTTTAAATTATGCAGGGGTTTCTTGATACAGTTCTAACCCACGTGTAATGAAAAGAGAAAAGTGAGTTTAAAAATAAAAATATAAAAAGGAAAGGGGTGGAAAAAGCATGAAAGAAAGAAAAGAGAAAAAAGAATGCCACAGTTCTCCTGCAAATAGCATTTTATTGTAAAGGATATCACAATCACTGATTAAGGCCCCTTTGCTAGACAAGCCTAACAATAGCTCTTTTAAAAATAGAGTGGGAAAAAATTAGTTGTCCAAGGTCAAATTAGGTTTTTCAACAGAAACGGGAACAGATTTCATGACTATTAGCTCTCAACTGCTAATCTATAGTCTGAATAAAATATCACACTAAAATAAGTTCACAAGATAGAAGGAAATAAAGAGGGAGAATATATGATAAAGAAACTAACATGTAGATAATGCTTAAGGAAGTTAAATAAAACAAGTAGTATCGGAAAACCAGCAGCTATGTTAGTACTTATTTCCTCAGCAAAACTAAGAGTCGGACATCAATCAAAATATGAATGACTGCTAAAGTGCCCATGCACTACAAGCTTGTTCAAGGACAAAGGTTGTGGAAAAACCTTGGTGAACAATCTAAAGAAAAGCTGGAGAATGACTTCAAGTGACCTCATCTGTCTCTCCAAAACAGAGAAAAGACTGCATTTCTCTGAATCAGCAACTGGAAAACCACTTTTGACAAGGTCAAAACATTGTTGTCCAGACCTCTAAGTTTTTTTCAGAATTAAATCTGCATAGGCTGCTTTGGAAGGGGCAGAGCAGAAGTCCCTATAGGTTACATTTTCAATCCTCTCCACCAAGACACCAACAAAACTCTAGCAAAACTGGTATTACTAGTTTCTCCACCAGTCAATAAGGAAAATTTTCTATTCCCTATCTTAAAAAAAAAATACCTCATTCTCTCAGCTGGACCAATTCCAACAAAAGCTTTTCTTTTTCTAGAAAGTGAGGTTATTTTAGTATCTATTACAAATCAAAATATTTACAGAGACTCAGCTAATGTTTCTGATTAGGATACTGTTCACAGAAGCACAGCCTATCTAGTGTAGTTATTGAGTTACCTTATCTTATACACACCATTAAGATGGATCTAAAACTAAAAATAAACTTTTCAGAACCATGAGAAAACCAATTTTGTCCAGAATAGTATCTGTTAATTGAAAGCTGCAGTTTGTACTGTAACAGGAGTATTAGCAGAAGTCTCTTTGGACAGTGAAAATAGTGAGTTGATTAAATGTGTAATAAGGTTTTTTTATGGGAGAGCCCATGGAGGAAAGAGAGCCTGTCTGCATTTTTTGCCCTTTGAGGACAGCCTAGGGATGGCACTCAGCTGCTGAAGAAGCATTTATTGTCTGAACAGTATCCCTATCTCCTCTGGGAGGAGAAGGGTGACAGACTGGATAGATGCATCCTTTAGGTTAGATTCAGGTTATGGAACACTGCTATCGACCACCCTGATACACCTGACACCCTGTATGTTTCCAACTCCCTGCGGAAGAAAATCTGGCATATTAATACAACCTACTTACAAAGAAACTAAGACAAGCCTGGACAAAAATACTGAGATATCAGAAGGAAAAAAGCAGCACTCTGGCAATCTTTTGATCCTTGGCAGGGTCTGTTTCCCAGCTGCACTGCTATAGTATTTCTGGGATCTAAGTTGGGTCACCCACCACGCTGTGACATGTAAACTGGGGAAGTGTGGGTATTTTTCTCTTTGCCACAGCCTTTACTTAGGTTGCAGAGGGATCTCATCAAGGAACAGCTCTGTCTTTACCTGAGCTTCCTCTCTCAGGCTCTATATGCTATGGTTTGTATTAACAAACCTCCTCAAACAGAGAAATTGTGAGCTAAGCAGAATTTTGCTCCAGGAATATATTTGTCTTTGCTTTGGTTATACATTTTCAATTTTAAAAAGTTCTCTTTTACATCTATTTTTATGGGCATCTGCTAAGATTGATTCCCATATAACATAAATGCAATTAGGTCTAGATGTTAGAGAGTCAAGGATTGCCAAAATCCAACAACTCCCAGTGTACAGCATTGCAGAGACATAAAATTTATCAGGGGTAACATCTGCACTGAGAAAAATTGAACTAAAACACAGAAATCAGGGGAACAAAATACCTATAATCTAAAGAAAAAAATCCAGATCTGAGTCATTACAGTACAGAGAGCAGTCAGGAAAAAGGGTAGAAATACATTGCTTTCATATGATATTCATGCCTAGATCAAAATGAGTTTTTAAGTTTTCTTCTTTTGTTTAATTTATAAACTATTTTTTTCTTTTCTAAAACAGCCACAGCACTGACTGGACCAGAATAAATCCAGGAATTAGTCTGAAGTCCTGGCAAGCTAATACGGGGTCACATTGCCCTAAATTTTCGTATCTATAATTTCAAGGAGTAGATTTTTGCATGTAAAAGCTAGTGAAGACCAGAAATCTATTTCTTAATTATAAATTAACGTCTCTCCTGAACTAAAGTTCATTCTTTGCTGAGAATAGCAACAGGGAAGTAGAGATCATGAGGAGCCAAAGAGCACATCAAAAAAAAAAAAAAAAAAGGAAATCCTCCAAGGTGATTCATTGTTAATTAAAAAGTAAATAAAGACAAGTTTCACCGTATGCACTGCCACATATTAGTGTTGGACCTTGTAATTTTTACTTTAAAGCAGCTTTCAGGCACTGTGTAGAAACTGAAGACTGCATACATAGCTCAAATTTTGGAGAATAAAAACAGATGGGTGGATACAAATCATATCCTTATGGAGACAAAAGAAAAAAAAAAGTAAAACCAGGGCTAAGTGCTACCATACTTACCCGTCTACCTTCTAGAAACTTAAGAGCTGTGCCAATGTTGGCAACCCAGTGAATTCTCTTCAGCTGACGTCCCTGCTCACAAGGCTTAAAGAGAAAGAACAGATTAAACTTCAATTAGATTTATGCCAATTTGCTTCAAAAAATGAAGTTCCAGATTATTGTCAATGCCTATTTAAAAATGCTCCTTGGAACAGTTAAATTGTCGAATTGTATCTTTGCATATAGACCACAGGGAGGACTGACAGATACAGGGGACAAAAGTGCGATAATTCCATTATAAAAAATCACATATGTCTTAAAAATCTCAGGATGCAAGATGTTTGCTTCAGTTCATAAACATCATTAAATCAGAGAACTGTTTTTCTTACGTAAAATAACTACTACTATTTCTGTATGCATGCAAACACATATATATGTGTATATATATGTGTGTATACATACACATATATATCTCTATATGTATTTTAGAGAAGACAATATCCTCTCAGTGAAATGTTTTTGCATGCAATGTATAAGTCAAAGTGGTTGTTATTTTCAAAAATCAGTCTGCAGTGAAGACATTTCACCTAAGAATTTTCATCCCGTCTCTCTAATACCTTATTGGCAATTAAAACCTCAGCTGAATTCCCATTGAACAATGAATTTCGCTGAACTTTAGACATGTAGGCTAAAAAAAGACAATTCTTTCAATTTGATCAAGAACATGTGCTAGGTTTCTAATACTCTACAGTGGAATCAAATTCCCCACAGAATTTTATATTGTAATGCAAATGTGCAACAATTATAATTTAAATTCCCATTCACGATGTTACAAGTGGATTTAACAAAGGCCTACTATGAATTCTGAATCCCTCTTGTACTTACTACAGGATATCATATGCTGGTATACATAACCTTTAAGTTCATCAGACACTATTAGAGTTTTGGAATATCTCTTGTCTTTCCCTAATTAATATAGGCAGGATAGAATCCAGTGAATTTCACTATTAACAGGTGCTGTCTTTAAAATTCTTTTCCTGTTTTACTACTTCTGGTTTGCCACAAGAGGGAGGCTTTCTGTCTTAGACTAACAGAAACTGAAATGGATATATTTCAGTGGAGCAGAAACACATCGGAAAGTACAGCTTTATCCTATGTCACAGTAAAAATGCTTTTGCAGTTTGGTTTTCTACCTAATTTTGGGGTTCACCTGCAATCAAAACAGAGGTGAAATATGAAAAGGAGAGCACTTGCAAACTGCCTACATGTGAGGGAGCCTGTAACACCTGAGCCCTGGAGCCAGTTGAAGGACAGAGTTGCACTGCTCCTTCAGACACTGCCACCTGATCTGCGACCTGTTTCGGGAAAAGTCAGAGCCCTTGGCCTACAATCCTTTCGTTTTTCTCCTCCATGCACAAAACTAGCCTGCCTCCCAAGAGGCAGCCTAACTGCTGTGTGCACACCGTCCCCTCTGTACATAACTTGGCTGTGAAAAAGCCATTTGGCATCATTTAAGGCTCTTTACAGTAGCAGAGCAGCTGTCAAGGCAAATGGATATAAGCCCCCATGAAATTTGAGGAGCTTGTATGAGATTTTTGAGGCAAAGCCACAAATTTAACAAGAAATGACTAATTTTTTCAAGACGTATAACTTGCAGTTTAGACCTTGATTGTGTCATAGCAGCAAAACTCAGACGAACTGAGAAGACTAATACAAATAGGAAATTTTTATAAACTATGTGGCAAAATTAATAAAAAATGCATACAATCAAGCATGCCTGTAATTATCTGTAATAATGCTTTGTAACCAGATAATCCACTCAGTGAAAATCTTATTTCCCTATGCAGGAGCAAGTTTTTTTACAGTATTGAAATACAGAAACTTAACAGAAAATTGTATCCCACAGAAGCTATGCAACTATCTTGTATATTTAGAAGGAAGAAAGTTCTTACCAGCTTCTGCCCTGAAAGAACCTCCAAAAGGGCAATTAGCATTACCCCATCTTTGATATCTTCAAACAGGTCATTCACCAGCATGGGAGGATTGCGCTGAAAAGGGAGAAGGTTTCAGATATTATAAAGGTTCACTAGTATTACCTCCTAACTCTGTTCCTTTTGAACAGAAAACCAAAGAGAATGGCCGGTCTCCTACTTTGTGTTTTAAAATGTTTGATCTCAATATATCCTTTAACCACTGCTTTGCCACCACACTGTTTACGTAACATTTCTGGCACACAGCTGTAACCCTTTGTGGATTTCTGCCACTGATGATACAAAGAAAAAACCTCCTGGTCCCTGAAACAAGCAGAGAAACATCAACAGCTGCCTCTGGTTCTATAAAATACGCACAACTTACGGAGTTACTATTATAGTCACAATTCAATCCATCGGATTATTTTCCCTAGTGTTAAGTATTTCACAGAAATTTCAGTCTCTCAGTCTGAGCAATACGAGGAGGTGTATGAAGGGAAGATCCCTAGAGTGGCATAGCAGGTTGAGCAATGCTACCACTTTCTCACAGCTGACAGTTTTTACACTGAATTGCTGTATTTTCTTTCCTCTCCTCCAGCCTTGCAGGCTTCCGGTGCTGTCAGCATTATGTCAGCTCCTACTTAAGACAAATTGCTTACCAAATGTCTTTACATTCACAAGAACAACAATGACAATATTCACAAATATGTAAACAGGTGATCTTTCGGAAATTTTAAATAACAAGGTCACGTAACAAAACTCTCTATTCTTAAGTGCACCCCAGGTTCTGGAACTACTGCTCTCAGCTGGTCAGTAGTTTAACGATCACAAAATGACTCTCAGAAACAAAAAGTTTAAACTTGGTCCAGCTGACAAATAGAAAAAGCATCCTCCAGCTCCTATCAGCTTGTGAGAATTCATATACCTTATGATGATGAAAATAATAATGATACTACTAATAATAATAATACCTGCTAATTCATTAAAATAGAATGAGACTATAAAATTCTTGAAACTACTTTAGTTTTAATAATTTACTTTTGGGCTACTTGTTAAAAAAAGTGCTTGCACAACTATTTACCTATTACTTCTTTTGTGTAGAAATACAGATTTGAAAAAATGAATCTAACAAATGAAACATTGCTCTTGAGAAGGTAAAAATGCAATAACAAATCAGGAGAAAGCAAAAGATTCTGGATCCCCAAATCAAAAAAAATTGTTCAGCTTGGATAAACTAGTATTTCAGTGAAACATAATTTTGGCATAAAATGAAAAAAGAACTCCTCTGCTGGAAGCAGACTTCATCTGAGATTTGACATGCTCTAATAGTCACACTAATAGAAGAGCCTATTTTCTCATGTATATAAAATAAAGCAGCACTACAACTCATTATGAGGGTATATTTAGTCATAGTTCTTTTTTATTTCCTAGCAATGCAACAGATAAAGTTCTTCCTTGGATCATACTCTTCCTTAATAGAACACCAAAGACATCAATGGAGTAAGCAGGTCACTGGAGATTAATTTGTGCCACTCTTGTATCAGAGGCAGTTGATATAAATGCAATTAATTTTCCTCACCTTCCATGTTATCATTCTCTGTTTGAAGCTTGGAGCAGCTTTGGTTTTATCAGTATTACCAAATGACAAAACACTGAAGAATTAGGTGCTAAAATAATTTAGCCATAAAGACAAGAGGATTATAGCAGCTGCCAACATAATCCAACAGGAGGTGAAGGCCTGAAAAAATCTCACCACCTATGCAAATGCCCCAGCAGTGAGGTTTGTCTCTTGAAATTGACTACAGCAATGAAGAGAGGGGGCAATTTAGGATACATTTAGATTGAAGGGTGAGATTTACAGTACCTCGTAATTCTGGTGCCCATAATGTGCTTATCAGACAACCTGTTTGAGCATAACACAGCTCCCTTCTAGCTTGTGTGCTGTGGCATCCTTACTCACAAATCGAGGTAGAGGTCAGAATTTGTCTCATTCCAACATGAAGCCAAAAGTCATCTGGAGTTCATCTGCAAAGCAAGTCTGGGAGGCACTTCTGGTTTCCCCAATATATAGCTTCACACTGTAGTTAAAACTCTGATCACCCAAGCCAAACTCTGGCTCTGAACCACCCTCCAGTGGTATTGACAGAAGCTACAAAAACTAGATTTATGCCCCTACTGAGGCTTGGTGCCATGGTAAGGCAGTGAAAGTATTTCAAGCAAATTAACTTCTACAGTACTTTCTACCTGAATCAAACATTGGTTTGGGTAAAAACAGGGGAAGAGAAAGCACTGAGTAAGATGAGAAGCAGCAAAGAAACCATCAAGCAGCAAAGTTGGTAAGAGCTGCTGCTCTGAAGTGTGGGAAGCACAACAATTGTCCTTAACTCAGCAGGCTGAAATGTACTTTTAGTTGCTGGAAGGTGGCATAATTACAAACACTGCCAGTGTTTAGCAGCACACGCCATGGATCTTACAACCAATGAAACAGGAACAGAAGGCAGATGCAGCACCTGTGTCACAAGATCTCCTGTACAAGACCCCTCTAACATGGAAAACTAATTATATAGACTGCCAAGAACATTCTTCGTAATACACTATATAATATAATGTTTTACACTACCCTGAAGATGTTAACACCTAATTACAAGGAGGTTACACTCTCATCATGTTTCATAAATTATCTTTTTTTTTTTAACTACTTTTGACACATAAGCATAAAATTTACATTATTACTATTATTATTATTATTATTTTATTTCAGTCACTCTCAGAAATATGGAATGAGTTATACTTCTAGTGGCATATATAGAAAAATAGACTCCTCTTTTTCACAAACATAGATACCAATCTTATTCTCCATGCTGATATATATACTAGCTGATACTGAGAAATTGACACATGCTTATTTATTGTATATGGACTACTTAAATGTTTTTCTAGTAGATCCTCCACTGAGATTAACAGATCTTCTGTTGGAATGGGTAAATACCTACTCCCTGGATGCATATATAATGTCAAATGAAGTGAAAGATTAAGGTGAACGCTGATTACTTACTAGCTTCCAGAGAAGAAAGGTTTGGAGGGTTTTTTTAAGCTATATTCAGTTACAATGTATTGAAAATTTTTTATTTTAGTGACTCAGACTTAACAACTATCCACTTAGTTGCCTTCACGCACTGCCAAAATACTAGCTGTAAATCAGTAAAACGGGAAAAAAACTAACTTAGACTTTTGCAATTTTAAAATGTTGAATGTACTCCATATTTTGGCTTTTTGCATGTAAGTGTATAGCCCTAGCAAAACAATCAACTGCCATGATCTTAATACAGTGTATTTTGAATGTTGGAAAGCCTGTGCAAAGAATTATCCTGTAATACTGAAGAAAATCTGTCAATTACATATAAACCTCTTGAACAAAATTCTTTGGCAGAACTCAGAACATACTTCAATGAAGAAAGAGACAATAAATCTACAACTTGTCAGGTGGTCCACACCATGACTTCAGGTGCCTCAGTATTTGATTAAGCCCTTTTGCAAGCTTCTTCAAGAAAGAAAAATAGCAAAATAAGATTAATGATCTTCTATGTACTGAATTGCATGAATTCTATTAAAGACTCATTTATTTCAGTTTATCCCACCACAGTAGTGTAGTTTACAGTGACAATGATACTTAGGAACAGCCATGTCCCAAGGACGGAATCACACCCAGTGCAAGTAAATTCATGTGATCTGTAGGAGGAATATGAATTAAATGAGAATGAATCTTCAGGGTTAATAAATTCGATTTTCATAATATTAAATACTAACTTAAATAACTGTATTTAGAACTGATCGTAAGTGGGAACTGTGGAAGAAGTGCTTTGCAAAAACTTGTTGCTCTTACAACTTGTCTAATTTTATGTAGTTTCCAGGAAATATTCAATATTCTCAATGACTTAAAGAATCGAACATTGGTACATACAGAAAAATATTTCACTGACAAGCCTCAAAAAAAGATTTTGAATAGACCTGCAATCTCTAGACATTCCTCCTCTGACAAAGTAAAATAAGTTTTATAAAATCCAAACTTCAGATATGGAACAAACATATATTTGCCAAGCCTTACTCTTTTAGTCCAATTCTTTTTCTTGCATTTCATTTCTCATTTGCATCTTTGCTACAGGAATCTTTTCCTCACACCCTGTACTTAACTTCTCTAATGAATAAATCATACTACACAAATAACAGCATCTGCATCATAATGAATGCCAATGCAGACACTGAAAACTATTTTTGCTACTACTATTTTTTGCTAAATTTTCAAATAATCTTTCAAAAACTGCTGAAAAGATGTATGAAAATCCATCCACATGCACAAACAGGAACAAACCTGCATAACCAGTGAATTTGTCTCTGCAAGGAAATGTATGTTAGAACAGCAAGGACAATGTGAAATTTCCATTACTCTGTAATAGCTGGACCACTCCTCTGCCACAATTTAATTCCTAAATCCATAAACACACAGGTTTTCATATTCCTTGCTGCTAGTGACTTTTTTAATTACTAAAACTGAGGGATTCAGTCCTAAGTTTTACATTATTAATTTCATCACACAAATTAATTTAGAATTCACTGTTTAACATTAGAGGCTACATGCAATACTAGCTAAAAACATATGGTAACTGTTGAAGCAGAAATCTACCAGTCAGATTTTCCTCATCATGGAGTCAAGGTGGACAGTAGCTTATTTTTTTTCTGCGTCAGTGACGAAGATATTGGGAGACTCTGTTTTCACATTTGAAAAAGACCAAAAGGATCAGACTCAGTTAAATGGCGAAAACTGATGAGGTTCATGAAAGACCAAGTTACATTTTAAGAACAAGTTAACATCATGGACAGAACTGTGTGTGAGAGCTCTGTGTCTTGGTACACCTGCTTCTTTTTCTTCCTTTCTTCGCTATAAAAGATATAAATTTGCAGTTTCAAAAGCTTTAACATTAGTTTTAATGCCCAGGTTTAATTCTGCATTATATAAATACTGCATAAATAAAATTTAAAATGTTCATCCATTCTTATTTTTAATTAATATCCATCCTCTGCTTTTGTTTTTTAATGTGTGCATCCTCTTAATGGAAACACAGAACTAATAGTAATTTCTTTCAGTAAGTATTTCTTGTTCAGTCTATCAGTGAGTTTACAGAAATACTTTGGTGAGAACAAATACTAAAATTATCCCTCCACCAGGGAACAAAAATGTTATTTGATTGGGTTAAACCAATTTACAAGTCTGTGTTTTCAAAGCTTTGAAACTACTATTCCCCCCAAACTTTCATGAAAGATGAAAAAGGCAATAAAAATCACATGCCTCTGCTGTTTAAGAAAGTGATATAGTTTTCATCTTCTTTACTCATCTAATCCCCTACCTCAAAAATTGGCATAGGTAATGAAATGAAAAATATTTAAGCAATTGCTATTCTGAATGCAAGTAATGTCTTCTTTTTGAAATATATGGTGTAAATTTGTTCTGTATTTTAAATCTAGACTTTCAAAAGATGCTTCAAAAGATAGTTAGAAGCACACTCAAATTATGTCTATACTTAGAAGCTGGGATTGAGATGAGGAAGGACAGTTCTACAACCATAGAAAAATATGAATAAATTATATGGAATCAGAAAACTTCTTGTCCTGTTACACATGCATATCTCATTTATCATTATTAAAACTGCACAGATGCACAAAAAATCAACAGGATGGCCAGGAGATAGATCACATTAATTTCATAGACTGTAACCCAATTTCTGAAAGTGGCTGGCAGAGAAAACGTATCATTTCCAGTTGATGAGTCTCACCAGATTACTACTCAGAATCACAGAGCAGACACCGATGGGGTTAGGGAGACAGCAGAGGGACAGATGCAGCCTCGTGCTAACAGCTCACCCAAAATGAAGCTGCATTACACTACCTGCTAGTTATCATACTTGCAAGTTTTTCCCCTCTGTTCATCCCCTCTGGGTGAGGGCACAGCTTGCACCAAGGCTGTTTTACCTCCACCTTTCTTTGAGTTGTCCCATAACTACCTGATGCCAAGTTCTTTACTTGTCTTCTGCTTGTGAAAGAATGTATCTTCGAAATAGGAAACATAATTTTAAAAAGGTTGCATTCTACCATAAGAGTGAGAGAGAACAAAAAATTCACACCTGTCTCCTACTGCCTTTCATAAAATTCAATGCATAGAATCATAAAACCATTTAGGCTGGAAAATAGCTTTAAAATCACCTCCAAACATTAACCTTACACTGACATGCCCACCACTAAGCCATGTTCCTAAGTCCCACATCTGCACCTTTTTTAAATACGTCCAGGGATCACGACTCAGCCACTTTCACAGGTAGCCAATTCCAGTGCCTGACAACCCTTTTGGCAAAGAAATTTCAGCAACAGTCTCATTTAATTTACCTGTTTTTCTCATTCTTATTTATTTGTATCCATATTCTCAAACCCATTCTTAACTTTACAGTTAAAAAACCAAAAATAATTGGTTTAATGTACTTGATAGCCTTAGTTATTGAATTAGTTTCTGTTTCAAATAGAGCATGACTTCTTAGATGAAAAACGCACATTAAGATCTTAAAGATTAGCAGGGAAGAATCTCTTACTCACAGCAAACCCTGACATACAATCACATCCTGCTTTATGTTCTCAAGCAATGAATTGTTCTTGGTCTTACCTAAAATAAACAAATCACTTCTATATTTCTATTTCTTTCCAATCACTACTCCTCACAACAGGAGAAACTGCTCATTTTTAGATCCTCCTTTGCTCTACTCAACCAACACAGTGTAAGGATGACAACTCTACCTTAGAAGAGTTTCCTTTTCTACCTCTAAACTCATCTTTCAAATTGCTACAGTGAAACCCCATCAATCGTTGCTTAGAAAACATTAATTTCTCCTGCTTTTGAGGTTTCATGCAGTATTTTTTTTCAAAAACCCTCCAACTCATTTATGATGAGACATTTCTTTAGATAGCCATGGTGTTAAGAGTTACAGATATCTTAATTATAGCTTTCCGTTTTCTCTTATTTCCTCCTATTACTTTTTACATTAGTAATTTTATGAGATTATCAAAAATGGCAATGAAAGGAAAGAAACCCGAAGTTTTCCAAGAATAGCCAAGAGATAGAGAGACAATTTGAAGTGAAGTTACCATTAATTTTGAATGCATATACTGAGTCAAACTCAGCACAGTTTTTCTGGATCAATGGGGAGACACAAAGGCAAAATTCAAATCACCTTTCCCCCAGCTACCCCTTTTTCCCCTGGCTCAGCTTCACTCCTTCACTCCCAGCTCCTTTACCCCACAGTGGTGCAGCACGTATTGCTGTTTCTCTGCTGTAAGTTTGAGGCCAGCACTTCACAGTGTTCCTTGCTAGGTACCAGACTAGTAGATGCTCCACTTTTTACTGGGTCAAAGATGAGAGCAGAATGCAGACAAGGTTGCAAAAAAGTGGGTCTCATTCCAGGATTTTTCCTTATCACATTTCAAAGGCTTAGAGACAAAGGAGATGTTACAGATCTCCAGTTTCTTTTGAAACAATCAAAAACACAACAACCTTTTACAAAACTCAAACAGCCTATATATTGAAACTTTGAGTTACAAGTCAGAACACGAGTGCAAGGGGAGTCCTGGGCACTTCAGGGACCCACCTGTATTTCCTACAGCTGTGATTAACTCAGAAAACGTATTTCCACTTACATATTTTCAAAAATGCAACTAACAAAGTTTTAAAAGCTTAAGCTTAAAAACTTAAGAATTTGAATGGCATGGGTCACTTCTGTTGAGTTTAATTTCTGTAAACAGTGCTTCTCCTTTGGTAGGGTAACAGTGGAAACAGGAAGCAGAGTCATCTAATCTATACATCTGATTTAGGCAATGAGGCAAACGTGCTGACAGCCATCAATAAAAGTATCACAGAAACAACTTTCCTGCTGAAGTGTGAATTAACACAAACCAGTTACTACAGGTAACTAAAAGGTACCTCAGGTAGCTAAAAGTCAGGGCTGTGGCTGCGTAACTGCCTGGTTTGAATGTATTTGATCAGTCTTAACAGTATCACACCCATTAAAGAACTACACACCTAGATCAGGCAAGTCAAAAAGGTTCATCTGAGTCCTCATGGCCCAAAGGGACTAGCACAGCAGGAAACATTCCCAAATTCCAGTGTAGAGCAAAATCTCTCAATGAAGCTGCCACCACAACTTTGTCTCTTCCCAAGGATTAGTCTGTAGACTAGGAAATTGTCATGACATGCACACACACACTCATAATACCTAACAATATGATATTGATAACCTACCTAATAGCTCTACCTGTCCATAATTATCAGATTATTATTAATGACACAGTACAATTAAGAAATAGATGAACATGAAATAAGAGTTATTTTTCTCCTTTGACACTCATTTGCAGCCCACGTAGATAATCCTTTAGCAAACACTGAATGTCTTTCAATTTCAGCTGAAGTAAACAGAAAAAAGTGCTTCTCTCCTGGATGGGGGGCTTTTCCAAATTATTTTAAAGACAATATGGGGACAGATCTCATTTCCAGTGAGAATCCACTGTCAAGAAGTCCTGAAGATGACTTTGTTCTTGAAGTTGAATTTTACAATGCTAGTGTAGTTAATTTCATATTAAATTCTTCAATTACATTCCTCAGCAATGCAAATAAATGCTGCTGCTCTGCCATACTGTCTCATTACATCAAATCACATGACACAGCATTATATGGGCTTCCTGCTTTGCTTGGCTCATTTTTGAGGGTATTATTAGCCAATTCCTTCCACAAAAGCTAAAACAGTGCTATTACAGCTATTCTTTACTCAATTTTAATGATCATTCATCTTCAGGCTTAAAAATACACATTTCAAAAAGCTTCTCTGGAGTTTAAAATTTTAATTTGTTGGACTAATTGATAACTATGCTTAGAGCTGTGTTGTGTGAAAACTTCAGGAAATGCCAAACTGAATCTCACTACTTATGTTTTCAGATAAAGTTGGTACCAATTGTAGCTTAATACTTTTAAAACTGTGTATGAATCACAGTCTTTACTATTTTAAAGGCAAAACCAGGAGTTTTAAGTTTTGTTAAGAAGAAGCAACAATAGTTTCATGACAAATCCCACAATGCATCAGATAATTAATTTGGCACTGCATTCATGAAGCACTATTTATGTCTGTAACCAGCTCAGTACGCCTCTATCAAACCACAGACATGAATTAAGTTATATTTGAATATATTGTGTGCAATAGGTCTAATATTTCTATTTCATAGAAATCAGTTTCAGACATTTCCTCTGGCTGAAATAGCAGGTACTGTGCCACCCTTCAGTTCTGGCCGAAGAAGCTGGGTGGTTGCCTAGGGACATCACTCACACTTCTACAGCTGGCCACTGCCATGCTGAGAGTCATCCTCAATGGTGTAGAGATGACGAGGATCCTTTTTTAACTTTATGAAATACTGCTCAGAAAAGGTGACATATTCTATACTCCAGGGCTGTACAGGCATAGATTAAAAGGTTTGATTTAAAAAAAAATAAGTTTCAAACCCATGTGTTACCTTAGCCAGATGAGTATTGATCCATTTTGTGAAAGTCCGTTTCTGCACTGACTCTTGCTCATCTGAGAATAAAAGGAAATCAGTTTGATTAGACATTACTGGATACTTTTAGATTTATATGATGGAAGAGTAAAATTCCCTAATGACAACAAATGCATTCTGCACTTGCCAGAAATACCTCTGTATTTTTTTGAGATAGTCAATTTTACCTCTAAATACTCATAACAAATACTTCCTATTATTACAATAATGTTCTGATAGTCGACTATTCGAAGAGTTTCACATCAAAGTTCAAGTCTTAACAAGCCAGTGACAAGAAAGATACCATTTAAAATATGAATGTCAAGGTAAATCTGAGTTCTAAGTCCATACTGTACTTACCCAAGATCTGAGCACCTACAACTTCTCTATACTTTTTAACCAGAATCCACATCTCTGACAGCCAAGCTGCTTTTAGGTAGAAAGTCAGCTAGGGACTTAGAAAAAATACTCTTAGCATGTGTATTTGAAAATGTTTAGAATGCTGATTTAAAGATTAGAAATTGCATTATCCAACTTATCTGTCCTCTGGGAGACACTACCAGGAAGGAGCCATTAGCTAGTTCAGGCAATTTCTACACCCCTACTTACTACCTCCCTTAGTCCTGTCTCGAAGCACTTGTCTGATTTATAGTGAATTTTCCTGACTGTCAGATCGTCCCTGCAGGACAGCTTCCAGATGCCCAGATAAAAATAGCTCCCAAATGAGCTCCTCCAGCTTCAGAAGCAAGGGTCACAGTGGTGGAGGGAAGAGCATCACAGCACCATAAGCAATCCACAAAGTCCTGCCCCTTCCTTGTGGATAATCAGTTCTGACACATGGAGTAATTTCACAACAGAGATATTCAAGTATTTATGACAGAGATTTTTCTTTCAAAAATAGGAGGAAATATTTATTTCATGGAAAACCAAATCATGTTATTACCATCATCAGTTCTGAATGTGCACCTTCATTTCCCAAAAGAAAATTCAAATAAATACAATTGCTGTTAAATATTTACTTTTTATAAGAATATGTGCATATCCCAAAACCTACAGATGGAGTATCTAATTTTAGCTACTGCTTTTGCTAGTGACTTGTGCAGCACTGAATAGCATTTTTCCTATTCCACATCTGTAAAATTAAAATGGAATATTCCTTAATACCCATTAAAGTTCTGGAATAGATAACTACTAAGCTTATTGCATTACTAACAACAAGCTCCCTGATTTACACTCATGCAATGCTGCTTCACAATGAGGGTATATAAAGATAGAAATCACCACACAAAATTCATAGGTCAAAATGTTATCTTCAGCGGGAGGGTGATAGCTCCCTGACCATACACAAGTTCCCAAAAAGTATCTGTGCATTATAATTCAGGGATATTTTCTTTATATATAAATGCTATCTCACATATAAGAAATACCAGAGGAAAAAAAGATACCTACACTGTCCAGAATCTATTGCTAGACTGTCACACTTTATGCCTAAGAAAATATTTTTGCGTTCTTTATTTTCCTTTTATATCATTGGGCAGGTGGCCTTACGTAAGTTTTAAAAATGTATTACATTCTCAGAATCTACTTGTTGCACTCATGGGCAAGTTATGAAAAATATCACTAAGATACTGCACCATGCTTCATTCCACACTGACTATTTTTGGCAGGAAGGTGTCTTGACTTTGTATGTGACAATTGTTTCTACATTCTGGAAAACAGACTTCTCACTGCATGGCTCCTAACCACAAACAAGATGCTTTCCTTTTGACACACAGTAAATGTCAGCTGTGCTCTGAAATTACATATATAGGCAGCCAAATAGTTTCAATGGAAGTACTTGCACAATTCTATTGGGTTGTGTGTGAATAGGTGTAGAGATAGAGATCAAGCACACATAGAATTAGTCCAGTTCTGCCTTTATTCACACCTCTGTAACTTAAAAAAACTCCCCAGCAACCCTAATACAACAAGGGCATGTCAAAAGAAACAAATCAGGCCTTAGAAGTCAAACTTCTCACCAAAGAAATGAATGAAAATTATTCCATAATTTGTAGTTCCAGTGCATCTTGGTGATTTGATTCTGACAAAAACTGGAAATCAAAGAACCAGCTTCCAGCTTCTAAAGAGACACTTTACCAGCAGAAGACATACACAGTTTCAGTCATATCAGCAAACAGAGGAAATATCCTTACTACATAACCTGTTTCAAGGGAATTTATGTGAGCAATAATATTCTTTATGAGCCCAACTGGAACTACTAACAATAAAGTTTCCTTGGTTCTAGCATTTATTTTGTATAGGCTCAAAAGGAACAGATTTTACTCCTGTAAAATCTATGTCTGAACATAACACAAGCAGCTCATTATGATTTTAAAAATTCCATTTTAAATATGCTTTGTACAAATTTACCTGGAAGCAATTGTGTTATTTTCATTGACTAAATTCTCTGCACAGGTACTGTTTATCTACACCCACAAGATGTGTGTGTCACACAGTTCCATATGCTCTCCCCACTTGCAAGGACTGTCAGCTCCGTATTCGCACCACTTACCCTGCTGGCACTGAAAGAATTCAGGAAGCACATTCAATGACGGAACATTTCTGCCACTAGCACCTTTATAGCTAGCCATAGGCACTGCTGCTGCTGCTGCTGCTGCTGCTGTGGATGCTGCTGTGGCTTCTACCCCTCTCTCATGTGCAGCGTTTCTTTAGAATACAGCCAGAAGTAATTTGTCAACAATGATCCGATTTCTTTCTTTCACTGGAAATGCAGGCCTCTTAGAAAAATCCCTCCACCATCTCTTATCACAGAATTCACATGAAGCCAAACCTTAAAAACATCCTTATATGTTCTTGCAGAGATGCAACAGCCAGACAAAGCCAGCTGTGTTGGAAGCAGCAGTTCTGCTGGTCTCACTGCCATCGTCCTTCTCCACTGTTTTTCTGTGGAAAGATTTTATTATCCCAGCACCAGCCAATCCGCTAGCAGAAATCTCTGATGTCAAGAGCTTGAATAATTCATCCAGGGACCGTGACAACCCAACTACACTGCTGATATCCTAAAGCAAAAACATGTGTGGCTGCAAAAATTGATGCAGCTTTCTCACCAGTGCTTCTGTAACAATACAGTGCTCAGTAAGTAAAAATGGTTGATGGCACGGACCTTCTTCTCTAGGTTGACATATATAAAAAGGAAAACAGCTTTTAAAAACAACCACTTGGGTTCACTGCATACTCTAGTGAGAAAGGAACGTCCTTCACCTTTGCAACTGAAAGTGGAAGAAATAGCAAGCAATGAATCTGAACAGACATGTAGGCCACTTAGCCTTGAATAATGTATTTGATCTGTTGTACAAGGGGCATGAAATATATGTAAGGATGCTGAGAATTTCTGGAGTGTGCCTAGATCAGCCTGAAACATACTCAAAATTCTGATAGTATGCAGTACTTTCGATTTCATTAAATCAGAGCACCAGAGCATTTGAACAGATTTTTTCCTCTGGTAAAATGAAAGCAGATATGAAACATTTTTTGTGGAGATTCATATGTTATTCCCCTACAGGGGCCAACTGAGTAGTACACACTCTTGAAATGAGAATAAAAGGCTCGCTTTTATTATGCCATTATTGCAAATGTATCGTTATAGAGGTCAAATTCAAATTTCTGTTTCTGTAAAACACAATTACTCTGAAAATATCATTCGGCAGCTGAAAGAAACATTGCAAGAAAGATATCTTTAATCAAATATCTTCTTTTAATTGGTTGGAAATATAATCATATTTTTACAAACCTTTTCTCTACTAAAGCATCACCAACAGACTGCTTTTCTACAAGAATTTTTTGATTAGGCAAAAAAAGACAAGTGTAATTGAATATATGTACTTTAAAACATTTAGAACAAATTATCTGGATCAATTAACACAACATGCATCTATGCATCTTCAGACAGTTACGAATATGTTGATGGAATGCTCACCATGCATACCATTTCCAATGTCTGCTATCATGCTGACAGGTGTGTACTGTGCAGCAGCAGATGGCACATCAAGCACCTGGTGCTTGGGGATGGGACAGCACAGAGTGGCAAATACTGGGTTCTTCTTCAAGCCAACACAAGAAGGAGGCTCATGCACAGAGTGAGAGTCACAAGAAAGCCAAGTTCACACATGTCTAATAAAAGCATCTTGATTGATTCTCACAGACTGAATAATGTGAAGATTTGTTCTGTTTCTTGCTTTAGTGAAATTCAAGTTCCTCACAGCTCCTCATCTTCAGTATCTTTCTTTTGTTTTCTTTGGTTTTGATAGCTCTTCACTAAGAACACCACGGAACTTTCTGTTTTACTTTGTTTTCCAGGTTTTTGCCAAACTGCTAAATCAACCTGGAAGTACAGAAAAGTGTGCCAAAACAACTGCAGTGTTTCAATGTCACTTGAGAACACAACACGGCACAGAAAGCAGTGGACAGTACCTCACTGCAAAATTTTGATTGATGAGCAGTATGGCATACATTTTCTAAAGCTTTCAGTAAGTTATGTTATATAACAATTTCTTCATTAAGGACAGTTTCAGCTTAAAGCAGCTGTAGAAAAGCTTGCAGAGTGAAAGCAATAATGTGGGGACACCGCTTATGAAAAGGGACAATATTTTAAGCTACATTGTTTAATCAACATTTCCATAACAGGTGGATTACCCCAATTAGGAGTACTGCACGGGGCAATGAAAATTCATTTATTGTCCTTTAAACCTCCAGATGATGTTTTTTATGGGACAATGCCAGGAAAGTTTTGTTTTTTTTTAAAAAAAACCCAACAAACAAATTAAATTTGGGGGTAGCTCTAAAGTTTATATATTTTTTCTAAGTTGCTAGGTTTAATAGTAACTCTATAGCCTTTAGGATGAAAGAAAGGATGAAAGTAAAGACAGAAAAATCGTTTTCAGCAGCCATTGCTACTCAGTTGACAACAAGACTTAGCAGTACTGACATAAAAAATGAGAATGTATTTTTAAATGCCTTATGCATTTATCATTTTTCTTATATTTTAAGGAGAAAGAATTTGTCAACGTGCAGCCTTTGGATATGTGCTTCTACTGAACATGCTTTATCAGAGATGGTGAGATGGTCACAGTAACAGACCATTTATCTACATTTCCATGATTTGGTATCTAGGTCTAGACATCACTCATAGCCTGCTCCACCACTGAGCATCACTCTGCTCCCCATCAGTTTCTGCCGAAAGAAAATCCAAGCAAAAGGGCTAGAAGGCAACCAGTCATCCTTGGCCAAACCCCTGCTAGAGAAAATGATGGGGATCAGCTCTCTGGAGTTTGCACAATCTACAGGTAACCTCAGTACAGTCCTTTGGGAGCCAAAGGTTTTATGTCATTTGGAAGAGCGGAAATAGAGAAAACCCACACACATATTGGTGGAATAATTACAGGAAACTGAAGTATGGAGAAGCAGGCTCACATCTGCAGCAGCACTGCCTGCTGTGTCACATGCTGCTGCACAGCAACTGGCACACAGCTGAGGACTTTCTGCTCTTACTGTCTGAAATCTATTTACCAAATATGTTATTTTAAATTTAAACATTTCTTATTGATTTCCTGCACTTCTAAGAGAGAGACAGTGTCTATCTTGCCACTATATAAAAAGATATAAAGAATGATCCCATTTATAATCCAAAGAAGGTTGCATTTTAAAAAAATACCTGGTTAGAAAAAGTACAAACTGAACAAATCAATGTGTCTTCTTTTGTTCACAGTCAATTTATTGCAAGCACAATCAGCAATCAGGCTCTTTGGAAGCACATGTTGTGGACTGTTCAAGCAGATTAAATTTTTGAAATCTGGGAAACCAAAAATTTAGCCAGCACCAGAGAGTGTGTGCTTTAACTCAGACTGTTGGCTCCACCTCACAGCAGCACTTAGACTGTCACAGCATACGTTTATACTGTGGGACTTAGGAGACTTCCAGTCCTTAAATCCAAGGTAAGGCCCTGTTGTGCCCAAATTCTCATGAGCATGTCAAATGTTCCTGAGCCTGAGCCATCCAGACTCACATTATCCCCCATTTTCCTGCACTCTGGTTTTCAGAGGGAGGAACAGAGCATGAACAGAGCACAGTGCAGTGATTCAATCTTGATTCTTAGAAGCCAGGACATGGTCTGGACATCACAGCACTGCCCATAACTGGTCTTCACTTTGATCAGAAGCGCTTCCCTTGGTGTTTGGAGAAACGAATGAGAACAACATGATTTCTGCAGTGGATTGGAAGATATGTCCAAAATGTCATTTTTTTGACTCTGTGCATCTTTCCCATTTCCTTGCAGCACACTTGCTCCTATTTTGTGTTTTGAGTGACTAAAAATAAACCAAACTGAAATTAAATTGCTACGCATCATATATTTTGCCTGTATGCGCTGCATTTTGTTCTTCTGCACATGTAGAAGCAGAATGCATTCATAACTAATCAATGAATGTAATTGCATTTTATGTTTACTGTGTATTTGCCTGTGCTGCTGCACTACTATTTTCATCTCCACTGACTGCTGTCTTAATCTCCATGTGATGTAAACATATTACTCATATATGACTCACTTTCATACTATCTGCACTCAACTGAATACAGTCAGAAATTAAAACACCACCATTTAGAAAACCATTATAGGCACACTTAGTCCATTTTTAAAAGCAGCACCCTGAAAAAGATACTAACAAAAATCAGGATACCCAAAATTTGAGTTAATCTAGTGTAATGGTTTCAGCTCCATCTGAAAGATTCAGGATTTGCTGCTCTGCAGGTGTCTGTTTATTCACCAGTTTGGGACAGGTGACAGTGAACTTAAGTGTCCCATACACACAAATCTTTCCCTGCACCAACAGGTAAGGTGAAAACAGCCTGATATAACTGATCAGATTCAACTTGATATTTTTTCTTATAATCACTTATTTTCCTTAATTACATACTTAAAAAGATGGTTTGGATGGTTGCAAATCAAATAGAAATCTAGAAAATCCATTGAATTTCAGTAATAAGAATAACTATCCTACATAGCACTCCTATTTCAATGTATTCATGCTAGTAAGTATGCACATCAGTTTAAAAATTGATTTCTCCTAAAGACTTTAGCATTTAAAGACACTGATGAAAAAGCATTATCTGGTCGATAAACCACCTACTACAGTAGCAGCTGCAATGACCATAATTAAAAAAAAAAAAGAAAGTCCTAAATAAATATTCTGGGGTTTTTTTTACAGCTCACTGCAGTTCTGCAACTGGCATTGTTGTCATTTACACATTTTACAGACATTCTTCCTATTGACGTGAAAACTTTGTGTTTTGTTGGTCCATTCCCTTAGAGCTTTTAATAAAGTCAGATTAAAAAAAACCAAACATGCCTCATTGAAAAGAAGTCCAATTTTAACAGAAGTCCTAAAGACAAGCAGTATTCACATCAAATCATTTAAAGAAAATAACTTAAAGAATATATTTTAAATGTTGATTATTAATCTATAGGTAAGCTAGATCAGTACCAGTATGTCTATAAGTATCTTTATGAGTTAGGGCTTTAAACAGTCATTCTGCAGTCAAGAAAGGTACTTAAAAAGCAGTTATACAAAAATGCCTATGAGACCAGATTGAAGGTAGCAGTTCTCTGAAAATGGAAAGCACAGGCTCTGATTCCATCTTTTACACACTGTATGGCACTCACATGAACTCCTAAAACAATGGAGAGTCTTGCTTTCCTGAAGCCAATCTTGACAGGCAGGCAAATTACTGTAACAGTCATCACTGATTTGCAGTAGACTTGCTAATATTGTCTGACATTAATACGACTTCTCATAACATTATGCACTACAACCTTTGAGAGAGACTGTGCAAAAATGTCAGAACTGAATTGGAATTTGAATGTTTAATGCTTCTCTGTCATAAGACACAGAAACATAAATGCACTGCAGCAAATGCACTGGTTGGAGCAAATTTCTACTACCAGTAGTAAAATTACCATTTTTCTATGCCTACAGTGAATTCAACAGTCTAAGAACACCTGGAAAAAAACTTGACTTGGATATGGAAAAGCTCAGAATCTATTGAAATAAATCAAAACTAAAGGAGACATGCTGGGCACATGCTGTCCAATGGATTAAATAAGGATATAAGGGCCCTTTACTATAGTGGTATTTTTAGTATGTTGTTCATGAATTCAGAATATTCACCAATAATTACATTAAACATTTCTATTTGTTTATAGTAATAAATCTAGTAATAATTCTAATATGAATAAAAGAGACTAGAACAAAACAACAGAACACCTCAAAATCAGTAAAAACATAGACATAGTAGTAAGGGGTAAAGCAATACTAAATTTTGTGGTACCAAATAATATATCCTGCTATGTTGTAAGATGAAAAACAGCACACCACATAGAAAGGAAGCAAGGTGCCCAACAAACACCAGGCAGGACTTTGAGATGCTAACTATTCAAAAGTGAGGGATTTTCAAGGAAATCAATTTGGGCAATGTCTTGAACAGAAATAAAATTTCCCTGCAAATGGTAATTACTTTTGTGATCCTCATTCTTGCAGCCTCTCTGCTGTCTGTCCTACATGACGCATGAGCCTCTTGGAAAAATGCACGACTTTGACCACCGTTTCTGATACAGTCCATTCACAACCAGTGAATTCTTTTCATGAAAGCTGCATAGGATCAACCATTTTGAAGCTCAACCACTTTTATTCTCAAGTTAAATAACCAAATAGCCCACTGAGAACGTCAAATGGCCTAAACATTCAATGAGCCGTCAAACTGATTAGAGTCATAAATTGGTCTATGGTGTTCAGTTCAGCCAGCCAAAGGTAAAAGAGGCTGCTAAAACTTCAAGGCAAGACTGGTGAGCTACAAAGCGCAATTCTACTAGGACTTGTTTCAGTAAAAGCTTCAATCCTACAGACTATTATTACCTACCTCTATTATGGTACCGAAGTGCTGTCTAGGCCTGGAAGACTGTGTAATTGCTCAAGCATGGAAAGATAAACAAAGCTAGTAAAGAAACTACCTGATAAAGTGCTACAGACAGTGAAGAACTACAAACAAACTCACGACTTAGGGCAAACAACGCTTTAACAAGCCAGTGGAAATAAAACTATTTTTTGCCAATCCATCTACAAGCTATTTGTGATGCAGAGTCTTAATTTTAGATTGGCTGCTCCTTCACTTTTTTCTCAATACATGAATGAATAAGCAGGACCTTCAGAGTTACACATTTGGCAAGAAGTAGAGCTCAAGATATCCCTAAAAAAGTCTATCCTAATTTGTCCAAATTACAAGCCTTTTCAAATTCTCACATAGACTTGAATTTTAGCACTTAGACTCTCCAACAACCCACCTTCATAGCCTTGATGAAACACTAAGCAGACTGCACACAAACTGTTCCCACAAAGAGTGGTTGAACATGCTTCAGCTTGGAGAATACAGGGAAAAAATAAATTTTTACCACCCATAACTGCTTCAGCTTCAAATAATCTATAAAGAAGGTGCATGCTCAACATCTATCCCCACTTTCCTTCTCATCCCCATAATGGCAGCTGGATGTAGTTCTCTGTTTCAGGCACAGAAGGGACAAAAGCTGGGTTAAATGGAAGAATTTGAGGAGGAAAGAAGAAAGGTATGAATTATCTAGACAGCATGCACCCAGAAGGTGGGAAAAACCTCTGACTGGCATCTGGAAAAACAAAAGAAACAGGCAAAATCTGCTTGTGCTGTCCTGGAGAGCATGACACTATTGTCATTGCCAAGACAACTAAGAAGTTACATATTCTAATTGCAGTCATGTCTGTACAAACTCTGTTTTCTCCTCTTCTACACATGTGATAAGATCAGTCTTTAACTACATAACCACACAGGTTTTAATTACATGCTCACTACCATTTTTTGTGCATGAAGGGAAAATCATCAATTAATAAAATGTGGGGTTTTATTTTTTTTATTGTTTACAATAAAATGTCCCTGTTAGACCTTATGATTAAGCATGTGACTTTGCAACTCTTGCACTATTTCTGTAATCATTTCTTCTCTTTGATATGAAAATACTATGAAAAATAATGGGGGAGGCAAAATCAAGTTCACTAAAAAATCCAAAACAAAAACCCTTAAAAAAAATCCTTGAAGCCCAATGTTTTGAAGAAAAAAAGTAAAAAAAAAAGGACTGCAACGTGAATGAAGACAATTCAATCTCTGAAACCAAGTATAAGGAATGATGGACTTAATCATACATCAAAATCAGAGTCTGTTCTCTGAACATCATTCCACCCCAAAATCCTAGGATATAGCTCATAATCAACAACCATGCATGTTCACTTACAAGTTTCAGCCATTCGTATACTACACCAGTTTGGTCAATGCAACTCCACTGATCTGAACAGAATGACTGTGGCAAAAAACCTGATATTATTCAAACCGAAATGTACATGTCTAGGCATTAATTAGTATTTTTAAAGATGATTTGACATTCTTCTGTGAAACATCACAATAAGCAAGTAAGTGTAGAACGAAACAGTATTGTCCCAACTGTGTTTGCCTTCGACAGTCCCTCCCATAGCAGCAAACCACAGACACCACTGTGCAGGTAACAGAATTTTTGTAGTGTCTATATTACTTAAAAGGACAAAAAAGCAAATCTGGGCCATTGCGTCAGCATAATGAAGTCCCTGAACTTGTTGAGGGGCAGCTAGAGTAGAGTCCACGCCCTGGGAGAAGGACAGCAGCCTTCTGCCAGCCTATGTCCTTGCCCCCCAATAGAAATTGAGCTTCAAAGTTCAGTGGGAGAGTTGGAAAGCAGGGGGCTGCCATGAAGGGAAAGGCAGCAGTGGCCTGCAAGCAAATAATTGCTCTTATCCTTAACAGCCAGGGGCAGGTGAGGCTTAACTTTAAGCATTTATGATACTTTGTGCCTGCCCTTTAGACAGAAGTGAGATGCTAACTTTGCTTTCGGACCATTATTTTTTAAAAGGCCTACTAGGCTACTATGTGCTTATATCTGTTCCTTTTTATTCTTTGTAGCAATAAATGATTTTTTTTATCATTTATTTAAACATAACCATGATCTTATTCCTCATTTATGCCCTAACACTACACCATGCAAACTAATGTGAATTTTGCCAGTGAAAGAAACAAGCATTTGTCATTGAGATTATACTTCAGATTGGCCATCATTTCTCATCTGAAATACAAAGGTACACTTTTTTTTCATTCACTTTATAGCATATATATTTCTAAGGAGGAAATATTTCCCTAGCACACAGAAAGTTTTGCTCTTACTGGGTCCTGCTGAATAAACTCCTGTTCTTACCACCTCCAAGCAAAAATTTTTTTCCAGAAGCAATATTTTTGCAAGAAGCTTGAAAATCAGCTGATGTACTGGGTTCATCACGTCTACAACTGATCACAGGAAGATTATGTTCCCCTGTGGGAACACCATTCTAATTAAACTGACTGAATCTTGATTTTGACAGATATAGTCTTCTATATAAGAAAAAGCATTAAAAACTTCCTCATATGAAATTTTACATGTACTGGACATCTAAAAATATATTAAAATGGTATGAGAAAGAAGAGATGACAAGCATATTCAGAGTAGGTTGTTCAATAAACAAAACAGAACCAAAAAACCAAGAACCATCAAAACAAAAAAGAAACATTCGATAAAATACATAAAGACAGTGATATCTCAAATTTGCCCAGGAACCATGCTGTGACTAAACACTGTCCATATTTAATATATTCCTTGTCACAATCAGCAGTTCTTACTCATATTTTTAATCAAAAAAAATCTTCAAGGCTTCATCACAGCTTTTATATAAGTGAGTGACTGCAAACTGTCTCCAAGGCCACCTGAAACACAGTGAAGGGAAACCCCACTCCAACGAAGGAACAGGCTATCTTGCTAATGATAATACCAGAACTCAATCTGGAGTTTTTATTAGAAATTCCCCTACTAAGTCACTAGCATACAGACAACAATGTGTAATGTGGAGGACCTTATGTAAACAGAATCCACGCCATGCATCACTTGCCCTGTAAGAAGAAGCTAAGGTATGGGGTCTGGTTCAGCCTGGGGCAGAAATGGCTTCAGGGTGACCTATCTGCAGCCCTCTAGCAGCTACGGGGAGGCCAGTAAGAAGATGGAGCTGCGTTCTTCAGCAGCATGGTTGGAGGATGAGAGGCGATGGGCAGGAGCCGAAACGAGAAATGTCTCAGGAAAGGGAATGCTTTCTTCCTCAGAGAACTGTAGGGCAGTGGATCAGGTCACCTGTAATCTCTGTCTCTGGAGATAAAGTCATGAATACCTGGTCTCAGCTGGTTTCAGCTGACCAAGCTGGAAGTTGAAAAACAGACCTCTTTGCAGCCTGAATTTTCCTATCAACCAATGGAAAATATCCTCCTGACGAAGAGGTAATGAAAATCACATTTGCAAATAATTACTTAGAGTAAAACCCAGAGAGGTTCACTCAGTAGATCAGACAGCTGCACACAAACTGGAGAAACACATATAACCATGCTGCTTTTCAGGAGACTTACCCCATACTGGCATAAGCAGTTACGAGATTATTCACTCATCCATACTGAAAAGCAGAGTATTCACAACTGCACACATTTATAAAGCTTCTGTTGAGAGTGGTATTTATTGAATCTCAGAAGTTTGAAATTTCTCAGGTCCATCTAATTTTCACATAGCATAAAGCTCCAAAGTAATCCTAATTAATACTTCCCAAGAATATCAGTCCTTGATCTCCAGCCCTTGAACAGATAAACCTGATAGGTACATTCCAGAGTCCACAAAATTTCACTGCTAGTAGCTGAGGAAGTAACAAGAGTACTGGTCTCAAGCAGCACCTGTAAGATGAACGCATTTTGATTTGCCACAAATTGTTAGAAAAAAACTCTTTGTATTAATCCAATTCATAATCAATGAGAAAAATACAATACATTTCTAAATACCAGAAATCCTACTTCCTTCAGCTCTTTCACACCTTACACGAGAAAGAATTTCAGAAGAAGCTCTGCAAGCTAAACTGTATTTTGTAAGATTTTGTCTGTATTTATTCCAATTGCCCTGACACAACTCCTCTGCAGATTGGAAAGGCATGGAATACACTTTACTAAATAGAAAGAAACCCTCTAACACAACTTCTAGACTCTAAATCAATCCATTTTTTTCTTCTAGAACACTATGAAAATAGGTTCCCTTTAACCAAAGGTATAATCCAAAGATGAAGTCAAATCAATGCTGACATAGTTTGTGCTTGTTTGGTTTGGTTTTTTTTCCAAACATCTTTCTAATATTCACGCTGTGCAAGTATGTGCTGATTGCTATCAATGGCAATGACGAGGCAGGTAATGACAAGTGCAGCAGACGCTAGCAACAGTAACATATTCCAATAGGCACAACATGTTGTTCGTATCCATAGGCACAGAAACAGTAACCTCATGAACTCAGAGAATACAGTAGGTAGGAAGTCTACCTGCTGTAGGATTTCCATGTTTATGTGGGACAAGAAAACAGTGGAGCACATGAATGTTCATTGTGGAGGTAAAATTTCTTCCCTACTTTCCTGTGGGCCTCTTAAGTGTGAGATGAACTACAAAATCAGACTTTTTCAATTTTATCTAAACTGTTCTCCTTCACAAGAAAAGTGTTACAGAACCTCATTGTATTTGTTTAATCTAGTGGACCTGGCAGTCCTCAAATACAGCAGATGTAAGCACATATTCCAGCTCATGAGGATATGACAACTTAGCTGCAATAACTCCCTACTATCCCACACCTGGATTCATTAGGAAAGGGCAAGGATCAGAGAAGATACAAGACATCACTCAACTGACCTCTGTTCTGGCTGATCAAGTCCCCAGGAGTCTGGGATACATATCACAGAATCACAGAATCAAAGAATCAAAGAATCAAAGAATGGTTTGGGTTGGAAAGGACCTTAAAGATCATCTTGTTCCAACCACTTTGACATCGCAGGGACACCTTCCACTAGACCAGATTTCTCAGAGCTCCATCCAACCTGGCCCTGAACGCTTCCAGGGATGGTAAGTCCATAACTTCTCTGGGGAACCTGGTTTCAGTGCCTCACCAACCTTACAGTAAATAATTGCTTCCTAATATCTAATCTAAATCTACTCTCCTTCAGCTTAAAGCCATTCCCTTGTCCTGTCACCGCATGTTCTTGTAAAAAGTTCCTCTCCAGCTCTCTTGTAGCCCCTCTTTAGGTACTGGAAGGTGCTGCAAGGTCTCCCTGGAGCCTTCTCCTCTCCAAGCTGAACAGCTCCAACTCTCTCAGTCCATCTTCATAGCAGAGGTGCTCCAGCCCTCTGATCAACGTGGTGGCCTCCTCTGGACTCACCAACAGGTCCACATTTTTCTTGTGTTGTGGACCCTAGAGCTGGATGCAGCACTCCAGGCAGGGTCTCACAAGGGCACATTTCTTTTGATGCAGCCCAGGATTCGGTTTCAGAATATGTTAACTTAGTTACAACTGAGATTTCCAACTTTCTTGTTCTCTTTACAAGCTTTTCTTCACTCTCAGTAGAAGCAACACAAAGCATTTATTACTGTGTAATATCATACTTAACTGCCCTCAATTAGCATGAACAATATTATTACTGAATCACAAAAAATGCAATGTTTTGTGAGAAGCATGTATCTTCTACGAAATAACCAGAAACATTCAGTAAAGTCAAATAAAAGTGAAGATAAATGCAGTGAAATAACTCTGTATTTACTTTCTAAAAAAGTCATCATTTACTTTTAAATGAAAGGATTAAATAGCAGCCTTTGGTTAGCAGCATAAAATCTCCTCTAAATTTTATACATATTACAGAAACATAGGGTAAAAACAACTAATTAAAATTTTGTTAAAGCAATCATTGAGAAAACATCTTGGTTTGTTGTTAGTAGGCTCTTCTTCACTGTATCTAGGCATATGTTTCTTCCTTTTGTTTTGTTTTTAATTACCATAGTATGAAAAAGAAAAAAAGAAAAAAAAGTTGTAAATCTAACCTATATATTGTGCTTGTTTGGTACAACTATTGTTTTATTCAGTACATTTAGCATGTATCTCTTCTGTGTCACTGTTTCATGATATACCTGAGGCTACTTTCTAGAAAGCTTAAAAGCTCATGGCGTGATTGTGATTTCACACTGAGTCATTCCACTGACATCATCAGGGCTGCACAAGAATAAATCAGAGCATGATGAGAACCACAGTGAGATGAGATTATTGAGGTCTACATTCAGCTGTAAAGCCAGTCTAAACAAAAGGAAAAACAGACCACACAGATTAAAACTTCGCCATTCTAAATCAAGCTTCTTCATTTCAGTCCTCCCTAGGATGCTTCTATTGTATTCTCAATATGGCAAAAAAAAATTATCACGAGAACCCACACAGACATGAAGCATCCAAATTTCAGAGTCAGTAAACAAAATCCTTGAGGACTCCTAAGAGCACTTGTCAGTTTTCTCTAAAGGTAACCAAATACCAAACAGCAAAATGTGAGGACTGTGCTGTAGATCAGAGTATGACGATAATGATGATGAACCTAGTGAAAGGTTTTAACTGCAGTTCATCAAAGATCACTACCCTCAAATATTTACTTATTATAGGTTTTAAATTCACTTTTCAAAACATACCGAGATCTGAGGTTTAGGCAAAGTATCTTAACAGTTAAGATACGTTATAGTAAAGCTGCCTCCCCAGCCTGAAGTACAGACCCTGTGCCAAGGCAGAGCAGCAACTGTGGATTTCAAAGGTTCCCATCCCTTCTGCTCCCACAGCAGTAGCCACTATCCTCACTCCACAGGGGAAGTAGCAGCTCCAGCTTGGGTTTTCAGGGCTCTGGCATAGGCAAAGGCAGCAGCACAGTGGTGACCTTGTTCCTGTACAGCAACGTGCTGCCTTTATTTTATGTATGCCAACTGCACTCCTATTAAATGCACAACATTCTCAAGAGGTGTTAAAAAAGCAACGTTTGTATCTGCTGGTGCAGGAGGATGCAATGGAAACAGAAAGGGTAGTATAAGAGCTGAAATTCATTTCCTGTTAGAAATAGAGCTGCATGACCATATGCTGTTAACTGAGAAGCAACTGTGGTGTTGGCTCATGAACACAACAAGTGACCCTAATTACAACACCAGTAGGTATTTCATACCAGGCTGCAGTAACCAATAAAACCCATTCTAAACTGAACCTTGCAATACGGGAACAACATTTGCCTCTTACTCTCCTTAAGAAAAGAAAGGGAGAAATAGCTGGCATTTCTCTGTTAACATTTATTCAAACAAAAGAAAAAGTAATTTCTTCAGCTCCTCTGCTGGTTTGGGTAAGAATGTGTACCTGGCCTATCAATCACCTCAGTGAAGACAACAAACTGGTTTCCTTCGGGTAAAAAAGCAAAGTCTGTGACGGCCTAAAAGTTCTGATGCCCATCTTTGTGTATGTCCACTGAAGAAGAAGAGGCCTCAGGCCACTTAGAATTAATAAAAAAATATGTAAATATCTACATGAGGTCAGAAAAATAAAATGTTTGCTTGTGCTAATTCATACTATGTAGTACTATCAGCAATTCAGGTATTAAGTTTTGCTAATTTCCATATAACTACTGTCTTTGCCAAGAAAAACAAGATAAACAATTATTACAGCACTTAGATTTTACTGACCAGCATGAAACCATATCCCAGGAAAAAATCCCATTAACAAAGAAATGTATTACTGAGTGAAATTCTACCACCTCCAAACTCTGCTACTTTTTTTATTATTATCATTGTGGTTTATAGCTGGTGAAACAGATCCTTCACTCCTGAAGGGAAGCTTTACTCCAGACAAAGCACACAAGTGAAGAAATTACTTTGCATGACCTCTAGTAAATGCTCCTAGAAGCAACAAATTTGTAGAAGCATCCTGAGCATGGGGTCCAGGGTCCAGGGATAACATCACAGAGAGTGCAACAAGGAGTGGATGGTGAGAGTGGCTGGACTTGGCAGCAGAGATGGAAAAAGGATCAGGCATTGGGGGAAGGTGGGAGCTGGTCCCAAGAGGGATCAAACACTGTTAGCCTCCTCCAGGGAGGTCTTAGCTGCAAGACCTGGATTCCTTCCCACCAGTTCACACCATGCTCATACAAACTCTTTCTGTATCGATTTGGGTATGATTTTCTCATTATGACAGTGTCTGCATTTAAAGACTGCGCCTCTTAAATTTAAATTATTCTTCTAGTCTGGAAAGCAATACTTCATATTTGTGACAGAGTAGAAAAATTAAATACTGACTGGCCAACAAGCAAGCCCAAACAAGTCTTCCACAGAGCTCAAATACTTCACTCAGCTGCTTAATGGGACATAACATTCACTGCATTACAACAAACTGTTAAATGTTTTTCAGCTCACTTTGCTTTTATATCCTTGGCAACGATGTTTGACTACTGATATTACTTCATACCAGGAAACTAAAAAAACAGTAACGGAAATGATTACGTGCTACAACCTAATATGCCTCAAAAACTTATAGCTGCATAGCACAGTATTTCTAATTGTTTTGACAAAGGAGTTATACTTCCTGAAAGTCACTGAAGATTTGAAGTCCTTGATCGAAGTCCAAGAAGCCTTTATAAACTTCAGTGAGTACAGCTTGTGTCCTATCTGGAAAGAATTACAGAGAAATGCTGTGAAAAACTCAGTTTCCCATTGCTATTCTAGAGTAGTCCAAACTTGCTGGCCAATTTTTCACACTGAGGAGAAGAGCATCAAAGAGTGATTCTGAAAGCAAATATCCGCAGATACCCTGAAGACCACTAGTCATTAGGTTACGAAAAAGAAGTAGGCCCTTTAGGCTCTCAGCAGATGGAGGACAACTCTGTCACTTTCACAGTGTAAAACAAAACTACTACACTAGTACTTTTGTAGGTAACTACTACTGAAGTATTAACACACTTAGAACAAAAATAATTAATGTAATTATTCAAGAAGTTTGACTAAACGCATCACCTGAGTGACCAATTTCAGTGAACATATTACCAAAATCCATGGTTTTCAGATCAGCCCCATTGTGAGGCTAGATGAGTATAATCACAAGCAGTCCCAAGCCAAAAGTGTGATGGAACTTCTCTGTCTGATAATCAGCTCGAATGATAGCTTCCATAGGAAGATTCATATTTGAGGCAAAGTGAATGAGAGAAGTTTCTTAAACTCTCCCCTGCAGGGCCCACACCAGAGCCCATTACATTCTTATGACTAACTGAGGTATCAGGATATGATATAAGCAACAACTCTCCCCAACGGTGATTTAAATTATTTTTAATGATACTAGCAACTAATTTTTCAGCCATCCTCTTCAGCCATGAAAGCCACAAGATGATTTAGTGTTGTATTTTAGTATTTTGCTAATAACTGAATCCCAGAAGTATCAAATATTATGAGCTGTCCATTCTGTAATCAAAGGCTGACAATGGCCTTTTAAGTACATGCTGATGGTAGAGATTCTAGACATCCTAGAGCTAAAAAAACCCAACATAAATATGAAGACCCTCAGCTGAACCCCTTCCAAAGTTCACTAGCTTCTTCCTCAATGGTAATGTATGTATGAAGTGTGCATGCCAATTTCCACTTGAACATGTATAACAAAGGTCATGAGAGGCCATGGGATTTATGCTTCAGGGAATATAAGCCTTTCAGAATCATAAGTTAGGCTTTATATACTGGCAGATCTGCAAGGAAGTGCTCTGCATGAAATGCAAAATCAGAAGTTAATCAGGTGACGTCACTTTATTCTTTCCTCTCCCTAGATGCAGCACCATAGAGCAAGGGATATGGACAGGGATAGGGTAAGGGCAGGGACAGGGAGAGCAGTGTGGATAAGGAGATCAGGGAGGAAGTGTTTAATTCTGTAACTTCCCCTGAGTACTTTGCTGAGACTTTCCAGAGTGCAGGCCCAGCCAGGCATCATTACTGCCTGATGCAAGCTGCAAGATAATCCTGTGTGCAAAAGCCCCAGTCATTTCTAGGACACCAACCTACTGTAATATGCTCTTTAGTGGCCTTAATACAGTATGTTTAGCTTAGTGGAGTGCTTAGAGAAAACCCCCATTTCCAATTCATATTTATCATTTTAGGATGCTTGCTAGCATTACGCCCTAGCAACACAGAAATTTGGTTGGTGCCATATGGACACAGACAAAACACATGGTGCCTGCTCAAAGGGTCTGCCTCCATCTCTGACACAGGAGCTGAAATCATTAACTGCACGTGCATGATGATACTGGCCAGGTCCTCAGTGCTCCACTCAAGTGAAATGGAGCAATGCCAGCTTACCCTCACTGAGGTTATTTCCATCCTTATGTAAGTCCTTGCATTAGGTAAAGCATAATGCAATCAAACATTGGAAAAACAGACAGAAACTGAGGAGGGTAGAGAGCAAACACAGAAATGGATTGACATTTGTTTACCAGGAATTGCACAAATTTTTTTTAAATGACACTAAAGCCCTGGCAATAAATATATATCATAGCATTTTAAATAATCCACAATGTCTACATCATTAAAAATACAGCCTTCAAAGTAAATTTTAACAAGAGACTCTGCTAATGTTTGAAAACACTCAGAGTTCTTCCTAGATGGAACAGACTAAGGCAAGGGAAAAGTTACCATGTTTGGCTTTATGTATTTTTTTTAAATCTAATTCAAAATTTCTGGATATCTCTTATCCTCCTGGGCCAGAAAATACCAGAGCTTCACAACTTAAAAATGTGTTAGAAAGTTAATTCTGAACAGATTAACTGAGTAACATTAACAACTGAATATGAAAAATTATCTATCTGGTGCTAAGTCTCAGCCAAGTTGGACGATATCCACAGATTTTGGGTGTGTGCTCTTACAAAAACCAGCAAAAGAATAAACAAACAGATAGCAATTGCTGTGGCAATTAAAATTACTTAAGCTTTCACAGAGAAACAGGGAATGCAAAATGATGGGGTTTAGTGTAGTTTTGAAAGTAAAAGCAGAGTCCTAACATGCTGTCACATCCAATCAAGGTGAAAACCAGTCTACCTTCCTGATGAATCAATATAATACTGCATGAAGACAATCTGAGAGGCAGAGGATATTAAAAAATGTCAGTGTTTTAATGCTAGTGTGGAGTGTATGACGGGACATGGCATGTACCTTCATTTTCTACTGTTATAGAAGCAAAAGAATCTCAGTCATGTCAAATGGGGCTGAAGGTGCTCTTAATTTCTGAAAATGAGGCCACTTCTATTCAGGTACAAAAATATGAGTATCTCTCTAGGGATCCAAGTTAAAAATGTAACCTTTAAAAAATAAATATTGAGGCATATACAAGTCAAAATTATTGCATCTGGGCTAAGTAACCTTGAAATTATCCCTCATTTAAATATATAATTACCAGAGTTGCATGCATGCCCACAAAATGAACTGTTTGATTACAGCTCCTCTTCATCCCCAACAGCAAATAGCATTTTGGAGAAGATTAATAAAATATGACAGTGTCTCTGCCAGTGCTCCTGGGTAATACCCTTCAGCTCACACGCACATGTCCATGCTTGTATAGATGAATGCACACTCAATGTAAGTGTGCACATCACATGCACACATTAATTTGTGGAACGTGTAACTATTTTAGTGACCATTTCAGTGCTAGCAATAGTTAATAGTCAAGAAATTTTTTTTTTTACTGGGAAAAAAAAAATATATATATATTTACAAAAAGAGCACCCTAAATCTCCAATTGAAAATGTAGTTTCCTGCACAAAGAATATAACCAGAACAGATAAATGTGTGTCAGCTTTTGTCACACTCCACCTGAAGCAGTCAGATTCTACCACCAAATGACAACTGAGAGCCAAGATAAGCCTTCTAAGTCAAAGCTTGGCTGTGCGCCTGAATAGAGGGTTTCCCCAAACGCCATCTGAGTCATCCCACCAGCTGTTCTAGATGTTCAATTTGCCACTTGGCTGAAATGATACTCCTTTTCCTCACTGATTGCTCTTACCTAGTGAGATTTGGTCCCTGCACCAACTTACCCTGCCTGAGGTTTCTCCAGCTTGACCTGAATTTTCTTTAGGGCCATGCCCTGTTGTGCATACTCCTTTTCTGATTCCCTGCGCGGCTCAGAAATTTGCCAGGATCTCCTCAGCGACAGGCATTATATGTCCTTAATTCCTGACCACAGTTCTGGGGTCACACTTCTGATTCCTTCTCATTGGAACCAAGTGCATACACATTAACTGTATTTCTTGGCTATCTGCTCTGTCACTGCTTTTTCCACCAATCTTATTAAAGGGCTTCCCTGAGACAGAGTTTCAATTATCATTATTTTAATACAGTTGTATTTGTACATGGTTTGCTTGGTGGAGCATGTGTCACTGAATCTACAAATTATAAACATCTTTCATTTATAACTTAATGTAGACAAGAGATCACGTAAGATTTTCAACTGAAACATCCTCTTTTGTCCTGATACAAATACTACTTCGAATTCACTTCTTGACTAATACAAATACTTCCTTGCATTGGTTTCTGGATGCTGATGCAGAAGGATGCCCCCAACAGTGCTGAAGAAACATAGAGAGAAATTACAAACTTAAATATTGCTTTGTATGAAAGAATCTTTCCCTTCAGAGTCTACTGACAAGAACTGCAAAATTTAAAATTATAATTTACAAATGAAAACTTGATTTGATAATTTTAATTAAAGATTTGGGTTTATTAATAATAGTTTGCTTCCTAGAGGAAATAACCCAGTTTGAAAACCCCTGAACAATCCACACACTGTGTTGACAGTATTATAAAGAAAATCTGGAGAAACAGAAATGACTTTGTAATGAGTCAAAAAAACCATAGTATTAGAAAAGTGTTACCAGAGAACAGAACTGTACAAGAAGCAATCTACAGATTTGGGACCATAAATTACTGACATTACCTTTTCCTGATGTTTTGTATGAAATAGTTTGTTGATAGATAGAATTTTTTTTTTAAATGTAAACATGCAGAAACACTACCATTCATAGCTAATTCACTGTAAAGAATATGACTTATCAGAGTCCCACCTCTTATTATGTTATTACTTAAAATTAATCTCCTTTGGATATCATGTAGGATCAGAATTAATAACTTCTGAGACTGAGACCAAGTCACACTTATCTGTGACTTGGTCTGGGTGGAAGGACACTCCTGTAGGATGTCCCACCTCCAGAATTTGGCAGCAGTTGTCAAACCACCCATCTATCCCATCCTCCAGAAAAATTGTAGAGACCTCAGAAGTACTATCCAAGAGCATTTCCTAAGTTCTCACGTAGGCCAGGGCTAATAGGTCTGTAGATTTGTAGAACAGCCTCAACAGTTTTCCCTATGAGTTTTCCATGTGTCTACCATGGCATCCATACACATGGACATGTGGCCAAGAGTGTCAGTGAAAGTGCTGCCACATCCCAGGCATTATTTTCTATTAATGTATACCTTATCAAAAAAAAGCAAAGCAAACACACAAACAACAAACAAACAAAATGAAACAATGATATTTGTATTTCCACTTTTCTGGGTAAAGAGCGGGCTAGATTTTGCTGGATAAACAGTGTGCATTGGTCTTATCAGCTGGATGACACACACACGCACTCTGCAGGTACAGGTAATGGGAGCATCTGAAGACAAAGCCAATCTTTCTATTTCAGGGCATATCAGAACCACGGCAGGCTGATTCGGCAGGGTCATGCAGGTCAAGTAGGCACCCTCATAAATAACTGCTGATTAAGCAGAGACTGCTACAAGCAATCTGACGAACTATGGCAAGGAAACTATCGCACTAAAATAAGCTAAACTGAAGCACAAATGAGGTCAGAGGTGGAAGAGGTGACTATCATTCAAAATTGTGAAGGAAGAGTACATTCTGAACTTTCAGTATTTCCGAAGCTTTCAAGGTGGAAGGAGCAAAGCTCTTTGAAGGAAGTTCTACGATGTTCTAGCTGCAGTAAAATGAAGAGAGGGCATTAGTTCCTCGTGGCTACAACTAAGCTTCTCAGAAGAGACAACTCAGTAATTTGGCTGTAGTATGGAATTAAAAAAAATTGTGCACTATCATTCTTATCTTTACATCATCTTAAAATACCAAAGATATTCTTTCTTCCCCTACAGACAATCCATGCTTGGTCTATCTATTCACCTATACAAACCCACCCTCCCTTTTCCATTTTGTTCCTGCAGTTCATTGTGTTCTCTAATGGATGTAAAATGCAGCTAATAAAATAATTTTCTTCAGCAGCCTCTTCAACAATATGATTTCCTTAACTGACACCTTTTTGGTATTTTACCACTTTTGAATAAAAATACTTTAAAAACCCAAACAAACAAGGATCTCCAGAAATCTTTCGAATTGTCAATGGTTTCTACACAGCCTTTTTTTGACAATCTCTTCTTTCATGTAGTTTATTTCACTTGCTTTGCTTTGCTTTCAGATTGCTCTCCTTATCTCAAATGTCTGACTCATCACACAGTCTCAAGCAGTTGAGACTCTCAGCTTTGAAAACCCTTTTGCAATTACCTTTCCCTAAAGCTAACAAATATGGGGGAATCTATGCCATTCACTGGTTCAATAAAATTCTTGAAAGACAGTGTCTTCTTCTGTATCTTCAAAGTCATCTGATGAATTTAGATACAGTTTGCAAATTCAGATTAGATTCTTGGAGTGAAAACTTATTTTTTTCATCTACAGCTTCTAACTACCCAAATGATAGCACAAATAATTTGATGAAGATGTTTGCAGATCACCTTTGTTAAATGTCACAAAAACACGAGCCTGTATATGCAGACTTTGAAGTTTAGTTAAAACTCTAATTACCCTTTGAAGGTAAATATTGTCCACAGAGATTTTACCAGTCCCTGAACCCAGTAGGAAATGGATGTTGGAACAGTTGCCACTACACACTTAATTCCTCTGTGTTGGAATTTGTCCTTTTATTTTTTTGCCAGTTGCCATTCATCTGAAGAGCCTAACATCATCATTAGAGGTGGCAGAATTTTTGTAATGCCCTAATAGTATTTTCTGCATTCTTCAGGATTCAGAGAAAAGTTTCATACTGAGAACTTTACAGCAGCTATGAAGCCTAATTTATATCAGGCTAGTATAAAAAAATAATTCAAAAATTTAGAGTATGCCACAAAATATTTTTTAAATACTCTAAGAATTCAGTAGCCCTATTAAATTATCTTGAGGCTTCATTTTTTCAATGCATATAGAAAATAGGGTTCTCTAACAGGACAGAATTTGATATTTTTAAATAGAGGGAGAGAGGCACAGTTACACTTGCCTTAGGGCACAGAAAACAGTAATTTATGATCTATTGTAGAAAAACCACACCCCCACACCACAATCTCCCAACAATAGGACATTTTTGTTTTAAAAAAGGCTAAGATCCAGAATAGGTGGTGCTTAGGACAAAGGCAACTAAGTCATTCCGGTCTGCAAGTTTTCACCAATACTGTATTTGCTCACAGCTTTCCTGGCTCCATCCAGCATTCGCTGTCTTTCGGTTTCATAGGCACTAAAAATAATTATCATCTGAAGAACAACCTCCTTCCAAGAAAACAAACAACAATCCAAACATAAATTCAGCACAAACGTTATTTCCTTCTGATGTTCTTGACATGATTTCAAGTTCTTCATGAAAACAACGTATGGGTGGAGTACCATGGGGACTGGAAAGGCCAGCTATGACCTCAGCTACAACTCTTGTTAAAGCAGGAGAAGGGTCAGTGCCTTTTCCACAGTTAAGTGTCTATGATCTGTGAGGCTCTTAGGCTCTTTATGGTGTACTACTTCCCAGGATCTTTGTTTGGTTGAGGTTCTTTCAATGGTATGCCACTGCACGTTACTTATATGAGAGATGCAGGGTGACCACGGAAATGTGTTCATTCTGTTTATTTATCAGTCATAATTATTGCATAGTAATTACAGAAAACCATGGAAATGTGCAGTTACAGGTACTTAGCTTCTGCCTGCATCTCTTTTATTTCATATGCTTGTAAGCAGGTTTAGAGCATCTTTACTCCACAAATGTAAGAAAAGCTGGCTTGCCTTCCAAGCAGGGATATTGTAAAGATAAATACCTTAAAAATTTGGAGAACTTAAATGACGTGGTAATGGAGATCATACAATTGCAGTAAACTGCTATGAATCTGGTATGAACATGTTTCTGTTTCTTGTCAGCAAAGCTCTACTTCCTAAAAAGGAATAAAAGGATGTTTTCAATTGGTTTTAATACTTACTTTAATCATATCACAGCACTTTTACATTTGCTGTGTTCAGGCTTTGCCAATTAGATAGTGACCTAGGTACTCCATTAAGGACTATTCTTTTATGTTTGGAATGTAGTAAACATTTCTGGTTTAAATAATAATTTGATCAACTGTACTCAAAATATCTGTGTCTATTGCTTTACTATGTTTGTGTTTGTGTTTATACACATAGATTCACACATGGTTTGTTAGACCAAATCTCCAACTTTGCACTCCTAAAGAGATTAAATCCAGACTGAAGATCTGAAAGTGACTACCCAGAGCCCAAGAGTTGTTGAAGTAAGTGTCCAAGGGCATAGTATTAATATTGACAAAAGTCATATAATATGCAAATTTCAATATTCAGGATGCTCTGAACTCTGATTAGCAGAGGGTAAACAAGCAAAGAGATATTTTCCTGATTCCCATCCATACAAACTCCTTCCAACAAACAGGAGTGCATGCAGCCCCTAAAACACTGAGCTCCAAAACACGAAATCGTACTTTCAAATCCTTTCCCCTCCAGTATGGTTTCATTATATGTGGAGTCCAGTAAGTCTCATGTTCAGAGGTGCTGCCTTTGAACAGAGAAGCTACAGTTATTTCTCTAAGTTTATGATGCTAGGCAATCTTGACTTGCAAAGTGCAAACTGTATATCTGAGGAGGTAAGAGGATATTACTCATTCGGACAACTTCCTTTTTTATGTCCTTATGTGTTCCCTTTTTCACACACAAACATACACAGACGCAGAGTTCAATGTAAAATTAATCAATGTGATAATATTTGCAAATGGAGAAGAGATTCCCTGTGCCCTTTTCTACTCCACTTCTCACTTTTGTGGGTCACATGAGACACACCATCACTCAGGACTGGGTTCTGAAATTATGCAGGTGATCAGGACAGAATCTCCTGGCTTCACAATTATGACTTCTTTCAGTTTAGATCACAGTCTTATCTGGTGAATCTTGTGCTAGGTTCTCCACAAGTGTCTGTCTCAGTCTGCCTAGCTCTTCCTCAAGGGCAACACATTGGCTTCAAGGCCTGCATGTTTTCTTTAGAGCAAGAAAGAGGCTTATGCTAGCCTAAAGACTGTATTTTCAATCTGTATTTGAGTCTCAGCTACAGAAAAGAGTTCAGATGTATACATTCTCTTAATTTGGATGGTAAAATGAGTGAAGAAAAGGGAAACCAGAGAAATGAGATTATTAGATTATACATTATATCACTACCCAACAACTTAATCTGATTTTCTCTTTACTGGTTACAGTCAGTCCTCACCATGACTACGGAGACCTAGTGAACTTAAAAATGTAAAGCTTAGGATTCCTTTGCATAGTGACTTTTTAGCACTAGATTTATCTCACTCTTATTCTGAAGGGTTTTTTTTTCCTTTAGTTTTGCTTTTTCCTGTATGTGGGAAAGGAGACAATTTTTCCTGCAAATAAAGCACAGTTTTAAAAGGGTAAATCTGCAAAGCAGCTTATGCCCAGCATTGCTGGCAATCAGCCACCAATTCTGTCCAGTCACAGGCAAAAAAAACAAAAACAAAAAAAATTTCTGGAGAACAGATGATCAGCATCCTGTAGCTTTGATTTGAGACAGAGTGAAAAAGGTCAAGTAAATGCAGCATATGGTTTCAGTGACAAGCTATTGAGTTGTATCTTTATTTCTCACCATCTCAAGTTAAATATTTCTATGCCAGAATATAAATCTAAATGACAGTGACTATAAATCTAGAGGATAATGCCTATAAATAAATCTTAACCAATAACCACTGCATATTCTTAATTCTATGCAAATCAGCTATTAACAAGCTTTTAATTCTTTCTGGTTCTGCAGCAAAAGTGGGAAAAATGTTGAAATACAGATAATGCTAAAATAAATTGCTCTCATCTAAGGCAATTATTAGTAAAAGATGTAATTAAATTGGAAGTTTTTAGCATGTAAAGGAATTCAAGCAACAGATTTTAGTAAAAGAGGCCACAGAAAACCAGAAGGTAACAACTGAAGTACTAAGAAACTACTCTAATTACATGTGCCGAAGGCTTTAAATTATTTGGAAACTGAAGAAATCACCTACAAAACGAGATCCATTTACCAGGAAGAAAGAAGAAACCGAGGTAGTTCTTTCTAACAGACTAATGAACAGCTCTTGCTGTTGCCAGGGCAAGTGCAAGAGAATGCTGCAGGATCAGGGAAGCACAGCTCAGCATCCACCTGTCACCTAGTAATTAGCAAACAGCCAAATCCTGATAGGGAGCGAGCAAGTAATGGTGCTATAGACATTTTGATTGTACTCTGAACTAAAACTACTAATTCAGATGAAAGACAGCTCTTTTTTACATATAAGGATTTTCAAACATGCTCTTAGATGTTAATTGAGACTGAGACAGTTCACAAACAATAACATAGTTGAAACTCTTGCCATGGTCATTTTTATGCTCAGACATGTAAAGTAGCTTCTCTCCCTTTTTGTTTCTCAAGGCAATGTTATTGCTCTTCTAAACATCCAATCTTCTTTCCTCAGTAATTTTTTTTTCCCATTTCTACCTATCAGAAACTTATATGTGTTCCTTTCACTTTCATTTTTCTTTTTTTCACTTCTATGTGTATTCCTATGTGTTAGCTTGCTCTGTTTCCTTGAAAATAGATTAATCAAAGCTTTCTATCTAACTTTTAATTACAAATTTATCTTTCTCATAGAGGCAAGGAAAGCATTACAAGATTTTTGTGTGTGTGTGTAAAATGGGCTTTTTCTTTTTAAGGCTCTTTCATTGTCCACTCAGCTCTGATTTCTGTACTTTACACTCTCCTTTGGCAACAAGAAGTAGCTAAGTGTAGAGAATTTTGATCAATGAACTCCAATCTTTTCCTTCCCTACAAAGAAAATTCAATGCATGTTTTCAGGTAAGTCTGTTTATATGGGTTTGGGTTTTTTTTACATTTCCTGTGATATTACTATAATTAAGCTTCATACTTTTAAACTGAATCATAAACCTGGGAGAATAACCAGAACACCTTAGCCACTGTCACTAATGTTATGTTAATTAATTATGTCACTGAATATAGATTCCAGGTTTGGCCTCATTCAAAATACATTTCTGCTGGCAATTAGCATTTCAGTTGGAGAACAGTCATTGTATTGTCATACCCGTTATCTTAAATAGCTGCACATTTGCAGTTATGAGGTTTGGCATTTTAACTATGGAAAGACTAATTTTTTTTTTTTTTTTTGTTAAGTACTGCAGCTTGTAAAATTTTCAAGTTTGGTTACTAACATATAATAGTGTAGAAAACATGGAGAAAATATACTGGGGAAATTTACAGTGTGACTTTTCAAACATGCTGCTGAATGTATAAGTCATAGTTGTTAAGCCAAATTTTAAGGTACTTCCTATTCCTGATAACACAGTTCCCACTATTTAAGCCCTTCAACAGGAACCACCAGCTATTACTAATAAACAGAAAAAACTACTTGTAACTACTGTAGGTACATGTGGAGCTGATTTCTTTCAGATAGATGTGCACCTGACTTGTAGAACTATATTGGTACTTAATCAGCTCAGTAGTTTTAGGAACTGATTTATTCTTCCTGACTGCAGCGAAGGCCATGTTGCATCCTACACTTGCAGAGTAGTTGGTGAGAATTAGACCTTTCTCTGTCTCATTCTAAGCCAGAGAGTACCACTATCTTTACCTCCCTCACAGGTCAAAATGTGCTACTTCACTACATATTTTGCATACCTCTTTCTTAAGCCAACCAAAAACCAAACAAAACCAAACCAACAACCCCAAAAGAACAACAACAAAAAAACCACCTTGACTAGTTAAGAATTAGCACAATGACACAGCATTATTTATTCTCATTCATAAATGGATGTAATTTCCTATTCAAAAGTGATGACTTCTTACTGATAAATACAAAGTGTAAATTTTTTTTTGTGCAGACACAAGTGTCCCCAGGGAACACAGGATTTAAATGTTCCCAAGATCTCAAATACAAACACACAGAAACAGTAAGCCTGAACTATTAGTCTCTTAGAAACCAGATGTAAACACAACAATTAACTGTTCATGATTCCTTGCTTCCTTTCATTTATTCAAATCACTTCTAGCAGCTGATCACACCTCCAGCTCTCTTACTAACCATACAAATGAAAAGGCAGGCTCAGGATTATGAAAGAAGAACAACTATGCAACAAGGCTCTGTACAAGCTCACCAAAGTGACCAAACAAAAGGCCATTCTGGAAAGCAAGACCAAGAAAGCAGATTATACAACGAAACTCCTTTCCACGATATATTGCAATGCAGAAAAAGCAGATTTTCTGCTCCTGAGAGACTCAGTCAGCCAGAAAAAAAAAAATCAAAATGAACTCCTGCCTCTTTGGGAAGCAGAAAGCAAAATCTTCACAGCAAGATTTAAGGCTTTTTATTCAAGAAAGATTTCATTTGAATGAAAAAGCAGCAATCAATACAAAGCCTTCAATACTTTCAATATGGCTATAGTTTTTTAGCAGGATGAATACGTATTTTAGAAATGTGAACAAGGTGTTCACATGGCTTCACTTTTATTTAATGGACATAATACTAAAGAACAAAATTAGCAGTTCCAGGATAGTCCACTGACTTTAGGTCACAACTGCTGATAAAAACGAATTTAGATTTAGAAATAGTAACTACGTTTAGGGTACTAAATACATTTGCAAATAATAAATTTATAATTTCTTAATGCTAATTAGAATCTCAATACAACCTCATTGAAGACTTTTAATTCACTTTATTTGTTTGTTCATGGATTGGATCATAAAGTACTCAGGTCTTCGAAGTAAGGCATCTAAAGAGGTATTAAAAAAATGCACATCATGCCTTTTTATAGCAGTATCTATCTGCAGGTGCCCAAATGCCTTATCAAATCTTATTCTTCCTGCAATGCACAACTTCAGTAATGCGAAGCAGACAGAAATCCAGGTTAATTAGATTTATGTCCTTTCTAATGAGTCTCAAACCAGAGTGTTTTATTACCGCAATTCACATCTGCTAACAAACCTTTATGCCTGGAGATCTCTGATAACACAGTGGCTTGATCACTTTTTTTTTTCACTGACTTGTGATTGATCGTTGTATAGTCCCACCTCTGTCTCTCCTGTCCACAAACTTGAGTTTTGGCTGATTTAAGAATCACCTCACCACCATAGTCTGAGCTTCTGTGACAAGACACTCCAATGGGGGAAAAATGCCAGCTGGGCTACAAATTCGAGTGAAGGGTCCATTCCCAAAGCTTCTCTCCTCATTTGGATGGGAGCTTATGCTTTGTGACTTCCACTAAAAAGTACTTCTTGTCCTCACTGTAACAAGGCACATCAGGTTCACCTGTAAGTGAATGGAATAGGAATGTCCAGGCTGCAAAAGGAGCACCCAGCTCCCAGCAGAGAATGACTGGGCTGGTATGACTGGCTCCTAACTGTTGTAACTGGTGATGCTGACTCTTGATTCTCTCCTGAAAAACCACATGATGTTTCTGGATTACCCAGTGGATCTAAAAATGTGGGGTTTTTTTTTGCAAGTGTCAAGTAAAAGAGAAAATTCATCTGTATTGTCTTTTATAAGCCAGTATCAGTTTGCAGCCTCAGAACTGGGAATGGCTGCACCACATGGACTTAGAAAAGCCTAGGGATGTCTTGGCAAATGATACAATAAAATAGAAACCCTGGCCAAAAAAAAACAGAAAAAAGAGATATGTCTTTACATAGGTTCAACTGTACTAACAATTTACTTTAATTTCCTTGGGAGAATGAAAGCACAATCCAAAAGTGAATTTACTACAAATTACCGTAATTTCTTATAAACAGACAAGTCTAGGGACTACAAGCTCCATTCCTAAGCAGGGTTTTATTTTCTTTTTTTCTTCTTTTTTTTTTTTTTTTTATATATATAAGTCACTGTAAGCAAATAAATATTTTGCTTTGCTACGCTGGTTTGGCCGCAAATCATCTTGAATACTGTGAACTTGTATGTAGAGTGGGGTTTTTCCCCCTCCAAGACCAGAAAGCTAACAGTAATACTCTTCACATACAATTGCTATTGTAGTTCATTCCGTTCACCTTATGGAAAGAAGATTTTTTTCCTCTGTTTTAATGAGCTTAAGATAAAGTCTTTATAGAACAGCTGCTACATTGACAAGGTCTGCAGCTTTCTCGCAATAGCACCTTAAGTAAAGACTTACAGAAAGTCCACAGTGTCCACTTAGGAAGCTGTGCCCACCCAGGCACACCGATGGTGACTCCCAAGGATGCTGGTGGAGGCAGGACAGGCTATGCAGTTATGACAAGATCCATGAGCTGGCCTCTAAGAGTGAGGTGCAGAATGCATGGGAACACTCTACTACACTTGTACGGGCCTTTGGCATCTCAGTAAGAGGATGATGAATTTTCCCGGAATTATACTGGCATAGCTAAAGAAGCTCAGTGATTTGGATAAACTAAATCGCAACTCTCGTTCTGCAGCAATGGCTATGTGGGTACAAGGTGTTATTATATGTTCTAGATGTAACTCTTATCTGGGTGGATACAAGAGTCTTTAGCTTGGAGATTTACACATTTTGCAGTGCTGTGCCACAAGCCTAACAGTGTTACAAAGAGATTACATACATTCTCCATAGTCACTTAAACCAATGTACATCAGTGAGGACATAATCCTCTTAAAAGTATAAAAGACTGTGTAACAAATACTGAAAGGTAATTACATAAAATCTAGTGAAATTGCAGTGAAAGAACCTTCAAAAATGACATTTCTTAATATGTAAATGTTTATGTTCCATGTAATGAAGCTCCAAAAGATATTTCACAATGATCTCTGTTAAGAACAATGACTCCTCAGCAGGGAAAGCATGAAAGGCAGACAAATCAGAGAGAGGGGAGAGCAGGTTAAGGTATGAGCTCTTGGCCCCCAGGCCAAGCTGTGCAGGGGCTGAGCCGGAGTCCAAGAACTGTCCTCCCTGGGTAGTAACTCAGCATTACTCCTCTTTACATGCATACCTGGAGGCTGCTTATCCTGAAACATCAAGCTCCTTTTCTGCTAGTTCCCTAACAGTTCTGATACTGAATTAAAATAATCACTGAGAACTTGAAATAATCAGGATCTCTTTCAAAGTACAGGATGGAGGCTAGTTTTTTATGTTAGTCCCAGTTTCTTTACACTCCTTCTTCAAAGAACATTCTACATGGAGCGGCCCCAGTTTAAAGTCTACTAACAAATGAGAATAACAAAACTTACACCCCAAAATACTAGCAATCAGAATTTGAATTTTAAAAATAGCTGTGCAATTAAGCAGTCAGTTACAACTTCTTGTAAAATGTAATAATATCTTTCAAACATCTCTTCTTAGTTTACCATGGAGACATAAATTCCAAGGAGCTAGAGAGGGGGGTTTTGGTGGGTTTTCTTTCTTTCTTTCTTTCTTTCTAGACTATTGGATTCTTAATAAGTCATTGACACTTCCCTCATAAAGCTCTTTCTCATCCTGGATGAAAGACAGAACAAGTAGCCTGTTTTCTTGCACTCAGTAATAGACGATTCACTTGGATACATACAACTGCCAACTAAAAAACCTCAGTGTGAGTCTAAAATTAGAACTCAGTGATATGAGTCACAAGAAGAAGCTTTGTGACAGAAACGAGGATATTTTTAAGCAAATGAAGTCTGAAGTGCAAAATAAAAATGGCATTCTATAAAAAAGTCTGTGGAATAAAATGCTAATAATTGTTAGGTGTTATTTTTCATCTATGTGTTTTTTCTACCTGCAAGTATGTTCTCTAAAGTATATTATCATCCTGATAAATAAAGATAGTGAAGCTTCTGATTTCTACAAATGGGCAAAACATGATTACAGCAAAACTGTAAAAAAAAGAGAACTTTCTCATTGAAATATTTTGCCTTTATATTACTGAAGTCTCTACATCAGTATAGAAGCATGATCAGCAGTAGTTCTTCTACAAAACTATTTTAATCCCTATTAATTAGTAACAAGGGACAAGAGGCATGTCCTTCTGCATTTTTCAGTTCTTCTAGTATTAAAAAACAACAGATGTGGCATTTCAAAAGGGAGGGTTATTTATGGTGATGACAATAAGCTACGTTCAAATTTAGTAACACACCAAAATATATTGTAGGAAGGTATCACAGCACAGCTCTGAAAAGATAAAAGTTTAATTTTTCAAGCCTGCAGTATATATAATAGAAATAAGAAATCACAAAACAGAAAATTGGTAAGTTGTCTGACCTGAATAAAAAAACATGTCATCATAATATTTCGAAGATATTCTGCTTCCTGATACCCCCAACCCAAAGCTATTACTAAAATAACTGTCTAGCAGCCTGTCAGAATAGAAGGGGCACTCTCAAAAATAAACACTGAAATATTTTCCTTCTCAAAATCTTTATCTTCACTAAACCATCAAATTTGACACATAATTGTCCCTATTTAGACTTCTTGAAATATCTCTCTTTTCACACCAGTAACAAATATGGCAGATGTTATTTTGAGACAAAATCTTAACTGAAAACAGTTTTTGAGCCTCAGATAACACTTTATCAAAACCAGAATTAAACAGCTGCAGTGTGGATGCCTACATACAAACTTGTCAAATCACAGTGAGTAGCACAGAGCTGCTGAAGACAGGTCCATGTAAAATACAACTTGCCTGACATGTTTTGGATATCCGCTATATTTAAGACACAGCATTTTTAACCACCGTCTGTAAAATTGTCCAAGGACAATTTGCAATTTGCCTCCTACATTTTGTGTAACAAATCCTGTCAGTGTTTTAATAGCAGCATAGGAGAAGAATTTCAATTTTTGAACTGTGTTTCTTCACATCCAAACGAAAGCAATCTCAGTGTGAGACACTACTGTGTCAGCCATTTTCTGCCCTATATAGATACTTTATCCCAGATGAAAATTGGAAAAAATACGTTGATTTTTTTCTTAAAAAGCAACTCAAATGCAAATACATATGTGCAATTTATATCACCTGTGTGATTTTTAGTGCTTTGTGTCCTGGTTGACTAACCAAGTGGAAGGAGAAGCACAGATTAGTTTACTAACCTGTGGAAACTGTATTGTGATCATCAAAAGTGAAAGCAAGAAAAAAAAGTAAGTAGGAATATGTTGATTTACATTGTTAGTTTTGTGGTCAAAAGCAGTAGAAAAAGTGCAAGCAATGAGATGGCAATATTAAATTAATTTTATTTTCTAAAAATGTATTTTAAATCAGTAACTTATAATTTGTTAATGATAAAAAAAACACCTGAAAATAAAAGCATAGGACCATGCCTCACTAAAATACGTTCTGCATTTCACATACTGCCCCAGGACTGTGTTCTCATTGAAGAGAACACGAAGTGAAAGCTAACTGCAGTTAAAAAAAAAAAAAGGCAGGCAGCATATGTTTTTTTCCACTGAGATACTTACTGCACCATATGTCAAAACAGCCTAACTATATGACAAAACATTCTAATATAACATGATACCTAAATTCAGTTCATACTTTAGTAATTCGTACTATTAGTGCAATGTTTTGATTATATCCTTTCCTCCATGTTTTTGCAATACCTACAGGTAGTTCAGAACTTCTCCTTCCCAGCAATACATCAGATTGTTACCACCACATACTTGGGTCAGAAAAAACCTGAAGTGGATTGTCACTGGACTTGTTTCCATATGTATAAATCAAAATTAAATACTTCTAAAACTGGTGATTTTACAGCATGCCTTAGTAACTTTCCTTATCCAATGTTAACTAATATTTAACTTGAATATCCCCAGATTATCCTTTCACATGTTTTTGTTGCAGTAAATGAAAACACATGATCTCTTTCATCTTTGTTTTTACCCTTTAATGATCATCTTTTCAGCTATGATGGCAGTTTTTTTGCAGCCATCTTAACCTTCACGTAAACCTTATATTTCAGCATTTTGTTCTGAAATAGTATTAACTTAAATTTTCTCACACTGAAAATAATTTTAAAAAGAGATTGAAATCCTGCTTGACTTCCTCTTGTTAAGTAGCATGTGGGCTGTTATTCAGATTCTCAATTCATCATTTAGGTTTACTTGACCTTCAAATCATAGAGCCTGTATCAGTCAATAGAGTCAAAAGTGTTTATTTTCCCTTAACAGACTGCCACTGAGTAATGAATTGCCTTAGATACAAGATTTTCTCACCTGATAGACTAATAATCTACACTGGCATCTTCTGTAATTCAAGAGAAATCCAAGAAAGATGCAGGAATCAAAGTGGGACATTTTAGACAGTGAAAGACAGCAAGGAAAAGGCATCAGCACAACTACATGGAACCAGTATACACAAGCAAACTGGATAGAAGGAAACCTTGACCAGAGCAGTGTTTGTAATATGGGGATAAAACTCAATTGTGCAAAGATGTGCAGCATGCCTTTCCTGATCAAGCACACCTTTTCAATTTTGCTGACATTTACGAACATAATCTTGCACTTTGGTTTTGCCAACAGTAAAACAGTAAAAGGCGCTGAAGGCGATACACTGCCTTTTTCCCAGGAGCTCACTTGGCCTCTACCAACCAATTCTCAGCTGGTTCACGTCTAAGATAAGAAGAGGAAGAGTAGTGGTGAAAACAAAGTTTGGAATGTGCATGCAGTGAAGCAAGGTATTTTCAGCAGCAGGTATCTGTTAAATCACCTCAGCTTAATGTTAAACTGTGGCTCTTGGCACTGTTGACTTAGAGGGAAAAACAAAGGAAAACACCAACAAAGGTACACATTAACAAAGTGTCTATCAGCTGAACAGAAAAAAAATGTACTGTTTAGTTAATGAGTTAATGGCTGCTGGTATGGAAAAGAAATGCTAGGCTGTGAAAGGAAGGAAAAGAAGAGCCAAAATTTATGGGGGAGAGGATGAGGGGAAGGAAGGACAATCCAAAAGAAAAACCAACCCACAACATTCTGTGAATAATGCTAATGTAAGGAAGGCATAGAACTACAGATGATAGTCAGTTATAGGTAATTTTACATAAAACAAGCACTGGGCTTGAAGCTAATTTGACCTGCCTGTATAGAAGCTTTACTGGACTGTACAAGTGTTACGAGAATAATGTCTCCTTTCCAGCACAGTGGGTCTTCATGCATGACCATGTTGCTTGCTTTCCCACCTTAGCTTTTCCTACATCATGAAGTGACTCTACAGTGAGTTTACAAAACCCCAAAATACCCACAATCTAAACTGAGTTTAAGAACCTAGTAAGAACAGTTGTGTAATCCAGAATAAACAGAAGATTGAAAAGAATTTTTTACGCTTCCATATCATTTGTAGAGGTTTTTTTTAAGACAACGAAGCTATTGTCTTGTAACATTATATTGTTTGTTGTACTTTGTACATTCTAGAACTGGTTCTACTGCATGGGGTTAAAATGGATAACAGTCTCAAAATACCAGCTATACAACAGCAAACTAATTTGGGTGGCATATATGTTTAGATTGTAGCGTACACTGAATTTTTGGTGATCCACTACAGGAAAGGAAAGAAGCGTCCTGTTTGACTAAATGGACCACCCAGTAGTGAACACAAAGACACTCAGAAAAGTCTTCATGCAGCATAGACTACTAAATCAGAAACTGAAAGGAAAAAACATGGAGGGACGGAAAAGCAGGAATTAGAAAAGCCTGCAGTAATAGTGTGCTACAGTGACTGTTAAACATCACCTTACAAGCCAGTAAGAGCAAGTCAGCATACAGGAACAACAAGGTCCCAAGGAATGGGACAAACGGGACATTTCTTTTTTTCCCCTTTTGTCTTCTTCAGAACAGCATGAGCACGACTGCAGTTTGCCTGTAACAGTGAATACTAACGGAAAAGATTGCATTGCATGATGGCAGAGATTGCAAATTCGTAAGAGATTTACTAGCTTGTCTTCCAAAGCACTCCTTGCTTTGATATTTGTAGCCATCAAAAATGCCTTAAGAATCTTTAGTGTACAGTTACAATGCCAATGAAACTTGTGCTTCCTGTGGGCTAAGGAGTAGTGCTTTTGTGTCAACTGGCTTTAATTTCCAGAATAATCCAAAAGACAGTCCCAGGAATGTAACTCATACTGATGGTGTACACCAGTTCTGCTCAGGTTTTATGGGTGCTTTTATGATACGAACAACTAGGAAGCAACAACTTTTTTCTGCAGCCTTTGCCTATTACATATGTTATAAAATTCCCAGAATTAAAATATAAAAGGAAGGATTTTGTTTTTTGCTGAAGAGACATACCTTTATAAATTAAAATTCAAGTGACAAGGGATCATACTCCTTGAGGATCGTGTCTCTCTCCCTTGAGTTCAGACTGAGCTACAAAGAATAGCACTATGCCTCAATTTTTATTAGGATCACAGGGATGATTCAGTTAGAGATGGTAAATCTTGACCTCAGTGCTCACCGCTCTCCTGTGCCCTTCCTGGCCTAGACTAGAGGAGGAGATCCTCCATTCTACTGAGCAGAGAGAGCTATACTGCAACATACCTTTGCCTGGGCCCCATGGGATCAGATGGGTTCTATGTACACTTGCATACAAACCCACAGCCCAGCACACTGCACATCTTTATGGCTGTTTGTCTCAGCCAGTGATATGCAATGTTATTCAAAAACTCTGTATATGTACAGAGTGTATTGCAAGTGTCATAATTACCAAAGGGAAGCGACTAGAAACATTTATATTAAAAACCCCAACAAACAAACAAACAAAAAACGAACCAACACTGAATCAACTTTGTTGCTCTCCGGCAGATTTTAGGAGAGCATATATATAGTTGTATTCACTAAAAGTAGTTACAGAAGATATTTCAAAACTGGTGTTGAGAATCCCAGTGAAGAGTGGCATTTTTCTGGTATTTCCTACACTCTCCCACCACAAATACTCATTGGAAACGCGTGAGGCAAGTATGAGAACAATGTGGAGGAGGGAGCAGCTTGCTTTACCTCTCAATGCTGACAAATTTCCAGCACTGACAATCTTGCAGCACTGTCTAAACAGTATCACACAAGAAGAACTCTCCTGCCTCCTCTTACAGCCAGGTACAAAAACAGGCATTGTAAAGCACAACTGCTGGTCGGCACTGCCTGAGGATCCCCCAAACCATTGCCATTCCTGTTACACCCTGAATGCTGTCAATTCCACTCTCACCTTGAGCTGTGCACCCAGCTCTGCACTGATTCTGGGCTGCCATGCAAACATGCCAAGAAATATCTCTGTGCTCCTATGCCCGTCTACTCCTATCTCAGCTGAGTATAATTTCTGAAAGGTAGAGCAACCTTAATACACAAGGGCTTAGGCAGTCGCAGTGCAGACTGCCTGCTCATCCATAATGCAGAACTACAGACTAAAAAAAGATTTAGGCTCCAAGCACTCTAGCTTTGGCACAGGTGATTTATTGAAATAGTGCATCTGCAGCAAAACTCAGATCCCATCAATACCAAGCTGAGCTGATTTCAACGGAGAAACAAAGAATCCAGTTACAGGTATGACTTCAAATTAACATGCAATGCCAAATTTCCATTTAGTTCATACATTTTCTTTCAAAATGTCTTCACTTCAGAATTCATGTAATTATTTTTACTTAATTTCCAAAAAATAAAATAATATAAAAACATTATAGCAGACTGAACTATGTATCAAATTTCAGCAGAGCCAAATACATAAAAATGAAGAAAAAGTGTAAAAAACCAAAAAATGCAAATAAACAGAGCTGCCATTTTGTCAGCAACAGCTTTACAGAACTTAGAAAGTTAGCACATAACAGTCTGATAATGATCCCCACACTTTGTAAATACCTCCTGTAGCATCCTCCTTATACATTGCTTCAGAGTACCAGCCTGGATAATCCTCCCTGAACACAGCTCAGCTCCCTGATGCTTTCCTTTGCAATATGTCTCCATAACCTTTCAGTACCTCTGCCATTTCTCTCACACATTTCTTCATATTCCTCAGAAGGTCTCACAGTTTCGTAATTACTTCATTTCTTGCTCCAAGTCTCTCAATATTTATTTTTTCTGGAATACCTACTAAGAACAGGAGCTCATACAAATATATAATATCCTGTGATATACACACACACTGTCCTAAGACTCCTGCCTGTTCTATGGGCAAGGCTGCCTCACTGTGCCCTTGCACAGTCTCATTCCAATCTATCTGGAGTGTCTTAGTCTAATGCTTAAACCACAAATCCTTCGAGCCATGAAATATTTCTTTACGTTAGTGGGCACTTTGAACAGCCATTGTCCAAGATTGTGGCCTAAGAATTAGCAGACATAAAAACAGCATGGGAACATACAGTGAACATACAAAAGGCTGAGGAAAATCAAGCAGAACCTGTTTGGAATTGATGACCTGCTGTAGCAGGTCTAAATAGGACAGACTCTTCCGTTTACCTACTGAGGCTACATGGGTATCATTCGTACTAGTTGTAGCCGGTGGCTGTGAAGGTAAGTTCAGATATCCTGAACTGAAAAACAATGAATGGAAGGAAAAGATATGAGCAGATTAAGCTTCCAGATTTAGAGGATGCAGAAGGGGGTATCAAAGGTTCTGTGCATATTAGCTTTTGTTGAAGTCAGTGGAAACTGGTCTGTAGAGGAAAGTAGAAGACCAGGGATCTATTATCAAGTTTAAAAGTTAATGGGAGCAAAATCTACAGCAGCACTGACAGTTTGTTTTGAGTCAAAAGCATCATTTGAACAAAAAACATTTTGAATGCAAGCTTTTAGCAGCAGCAGTTAGGTGTATAACTTCTAAAAAAAGACAATAAATTTATTTAGTAATGCTATATTATAGGAACATAAAATCTCATAATGAATACTCAATGAATATTGCAAAGACATCCTGTGATGTGTTATCTAAAAGGTCATCAACTTGAGGACTAATAATAAGCTCACTGAGCTATGAATTCTTCAATGCTTAACAACATAATAAAGCACTGTTCTCATAGCTAAAATAATAAATATTAGTTTATCAGCATAAAAGATCTACCAGTTGACTTTGTAGTTGAGAAAAGGATGGATATAATTTCTATTCTCTTTTCTATGAGAAAACTGATGCACACATCAGGTAACATGGGAGAAACAGAACCAAAGTCTCATAATCTTTAATTCAGTGTACTGTCCCAGGGAGCCATGTTCATGTCAACTGCTTTTAAACACCACTGTTAATACTATGCCAAAGAACTCGTATAATCACAGCCCTTTAGATATACTAGAAGTACTTTCCAGTAGATAAGTTTAAAATGTTTCTAAACTTCAGAAATTCTGTTCTGACTGTTCGGTATAGTAGAAAATAGGAACCTGCATTTATACAGGCATGGCAGAGAGCACCCGCCCAAGTCAGTCACTTACCTTGAAGCCGTTGCATGACATTGGCAATGTCTCTAGATCTTGCCACCAGTCGGGATGAAGCCATGGTCTCTCTGCAGCGAGTCCACTTCCCCCAACCGAATTCTCCCTCCAAGCCGTGGAGCTCAGTGAGATGAGGATTTTGGATGGCTTCCTTTTAGCCTTCAACCCTCAGCCGTGGCAGAGCATCCCTGGGGCAGTCAGACACCTCCAGTCCAGCGCTGGCCCCCATAGGGCTGGGGCAAAGCACTGGCAAACAACCTCAGCACCTGAAAAAGCAAGTACCAAAGTTTAGAGGAAACTTTCACCAGCTCCGAAAAACTAAGAAGTCTGAGTCTTAATAGCTATCTTAACAGGTAAAAGGTGTATGTTTTGCCCATAGTGCCCAGCCAGAGACATAATTAATGCTGAAAGCTTGCTTGGCAATCATCAAGCAGAATGAAGCTGCAAAAACAAATCATTAAACACAACTGGCAACGCACCAGACATCAATGTTTTCCTGAGGATGCTTGTCGATGTTGTTTTAGAAATAATGTTATACCTATTAAAAGTAATACTGTAATACTTTTTAACACAGAGACTATTAAGCATAAAAGAAAAACAAAACCACTTGTAAAAATCCCAAAACTGTACAACTATCATTCTATTTCACCATGGTAGGAAGGAGCATGTAACAGAAACTCATCGGTCAGGATAACTCCTAACTCCACTGGACAATGTGATCTACTCTGAAATACTGAGATTAATATATTTCAGTATTAAATAAAGTTGTATTTATATTCTTTTTTTAGTGTATAATGATGCTATATTTCGTGTCATTTAGCATCAAAAGCTGTGAACTAGAACTGCTACATGAACATAACATTTTCAGATCTATAAAAAAATCTAAGTGACTATAAATCTGGTCTAAAAGTAATCTAATTAGATTCTTCAGATAATGCTATCAATAATATATTTTATTCTGAGGAACTAGCACAAGTTGTGTATGTATGCAGTGATTTCCCTGATAAGAAATAACCAAGCGTATAGACACCAAGAATAACTGGATTCATACCATATACACTGGGTGCACCCCAAATTCAAGACGATATGCAGCAGATCAGTATCATAAACCTGAGTGGGTTTATTGGTGTTGTGCACTTTCCTCTCTTCCTGGCCCCAAGGTCTGTCAGAGAATAGAGATATCCACTGTCAGGCAGACAAGCCCTTAAGGCTGCACAGCTTCAGGCACGATGAACCACCCCAAAGGAGCTGTGTCAACATGTAAGGGCGGCCAGAGGAAACTAAATTTCAACATTTCCTTTTCTAACCCTTCAAACCTTGCCTGACCCAAGGTACATCCTGCTTTCCCTCTTACTGATGTTTTTATTGTATGTTTACCTTGTATTTTGGATACCTAAATGCTGCTCAGGTCAGCAGCCCCAAGCTGGCTTTAAATCAGTGGAGGTGAGGGAAGCACACTTCTTATAGGCCATGGTGCAGAACAGATTGCAAAATCCACCCATGTCTTTGGGCTGCGCTCTTGCATGGCATGGCCACCGTGGTACTAACACCTACTCCAGACACATTGCTGCTATTTTCACATATGCCTACACTTTACATGACACCTGGATGCTTGTATCCCCACTCTCTCTCCACGTGCATCTGCTCTCTCCTTCAAGGGACTTCTCCCCTCCCTAGCCCTTCCCACCTTCCATGCTCTGCCCTACACGCTTCTTGGGGTGCACAGAGACTCTGCATATGAGTCACCATTTCCCAAACATGGAAAGGCACCCTGGCAGGAACTTCAAGCTTGTGTCAATCAGGTGTGAGAAGGTGCCACCATCACGCCTCTCAGCCACAACACTGGCTGGGGCTGATGGTCCCCCAGTGTTGCTAACTCCCTGCAGAGAGCATCAGCAGCAGCACACCAAATAGCACCTGACTGGGTGGATGGGGAGCAGGAGGAGGTTTTCTGTTGCTTTTGCTCACATATGACAGCTTGGTGAACTTTGCTTCCTCTGCAATATTAAAATGAAACATCAGCTTGCCTAACTTCATCCAAACCAGAAATATTTGTAAAACAGTGGGTTAAATTTAGCCTTGTTTCTGCAGCAGTGGCACTGCTAACATTTCAAGCAGTACTGTAAGCTGGGTACAACCACTTTTAGTAGCAAGCTGCTAGACTAATTTGTGGGCAGGGATAAGGGGTATTAAAAATGCTTCATCTGACTGGGTTTTTGGCTAACAGCAGTAACAATATCAGAACACCAGTTCACTCACACTGTGACAAAGCTGCCGTAAATCAGCTGTACATGAGCAGATTTAGAGGAGCTGTGGAACATGCTGATCCAAGTCCAAGTTAAAAGAGTCTGGGAAAGTGTTATGAAGATGTATGTTCAATACACTCATACAGCAGTCTGAGTCACTGTGCAGCGATAAATGGCAGACTTGCAATTAATAATTTATTTAGCTGATATTAAATTATATGCTGCATAAGAAGAATGTGCATTTCTAAATATGGCTCCTCATTCAAAAGCTCTTTTGCAAGAAGTGGCAATTAACTCATTTAAAGATGACACTAAGTTAGTACAGGTAGGAAGGACAGATTCTCGTGCGCCCAGTCACCTCCACAGGCAGAAAACCACAGCTCAGAGCACAGCAAAACATCAGCAGAATAGATGAAACAAAGCTTCATGCACCCTTCTCCCCTGTCTTCAGCCAACACCTTAAGTTCAACAGAACAAAAAATCCTATGCAGACAGTCAGGTATTCAATGTAATGCAGAACAGGAGTTTTTCATGACTTCTACAAATACTTAAAGTTGTCACCAAAACATTTTTTTTCCTGCTGAAAGATTACATTTCTCAGATTTGTAAGCATTAAAATCTTAATTATTTACACAGCTGCTATACAAAATATTTTTTTAATAAACTGAATGACTTTTCAGTGTCAGACACAAAGATGTGCCTTCAGATGGATGTTTTCAAAGGACACAGGTTTTTAAAAAAGCGCATGGCTCAAATCTCTTAAGTCTTAGCCGGAAATAAACCTGAAGCTAAATCTGAATATGAGCTATTCCCTGTTTTAGCATTCAACAAGTGATTATTCAATATTATAAATTATTCTCTTTTTTTGGTCTGAACATACATGGAATCAACACACAAGAGTGAAATAGAATGGTTTTGCACATAAATTAGGTAAATCTTTTATTACATTTGCCACTTATCTGGATTTAATGGATAAAGTTACACCAACACCATTTTCTTGTACTCTGGGTTTAGATGAAAAAAAGAAACGTGAACTTCTCTCATACAAGAGCCATTAGGCTTTATTAAATTTCATTTTACAATTCTCTGGATTATTTTGTTTCTCTCTTCAAATGCCAGGAAAGTGAGATGTCTGTCCTATGGAAGAGATAAGAAAAACACTACGTCTGTTGTGGGTTAACTTTTCTGGGTCCCCCATCTAATCCTCTTTTTCTCATTGTGCTCAGGAGCACTTTGAATTTAAAAAGATAATTTCCTTTTATTGGTAAAAGTAGAATACCACTGGCAAGACCAGGTTGTAATTTATCTTTTCTTTCTCAAAGTTTACATATTAAAGGAAAACAGACCTGCCTGTCAGCAGTGTGGTTCCAGAAAAACAAAGAGACATCCGCTAGGTGCAAACAACATATACAATGTGCAGCAAGGGCTGAAGATAAACCTGACCAAAAAGAGGTAAACGATTCTCTGACTGTACTTCATGTTGCCACAAATTGCAGATTCCAGATGACCCCACCAGTGGTTCTTCCAACCTTAACCATTCTGCGATTCCCAGTACACCGGGTTGGTGCCGTATACAGCAGCGAGAAGAAGCTACTGATGTGAAAGCATGGTTGTACCTGAAAATACAGTTTTAGACTTCTATAAACTCCCATTATAGCACCAGAACGGATAAACTCCAGATAAACAAGGATAAACACAAATAATAAACAAAGATATTGAGGAGAGCAAGAAATAGACAGGGCCAGGCAGTGAAAGGACTGTTTCTAATCTGGGACATTTCAAAAGGAGATATTTGAGAGCACAATAAACAGAGTAGTAAATTCAAGGAAGTCCTGCAGCTACAAGACATTTACAAATCAAATGTTACACAGATATAAGAAATACAGTGGAATAACTAAAATAACTATAGCACATGAACTGAAGAGAATCTCAGGAACAACAGGAAAAGGGTGAAGTGCTGGGGTGCCATTATATATTAACAAAGAGGCAGACTTCCCTGGTAAGCAAGAGTTGCACAGAAATGACCAAGGGAAAAAAAATCCAGGAGAATTTCCAAGCATAGTTTACTGCTATAGTGCTGGAAGCCCACTTTGATTCAAAGATTCTGTTTCTGAAACATAAGAGGTCCTAGAAATGCTGCCAGGTTGATAGACACTACTGGAACAGATGCAATTCTGTGAGACAGCAGTGAGCCTCCTGCCAGTCAGGAATAAATGACAGACAGAAAGACAGGAATCAGAATTTTCTGGGGGTCATAACTGCATTTTTAAACGGCAAATAGTCAGAAAACCAGCTGTTTTAGGTTGGGTGTTAGTTGTTAGTGGGAAGAAAATGCTAATCAATAGAAAACAGCTCCAACTTAGGAAGTGATTGATGTTGTCCAAAATATTACAAGAACAATCCAAAGCATGTAAGCAGGTCAGGGGATGATCTAAAAACACGGTGCTTAAAAAATAAATAAAAGGGAAATCAGCAGAGAAGTCAACTAGAATGAAAAGAACAGTGCCTCCCCTGCGAAGCAGGCTGGGGTTTTCCTTAAATCCAAAGTCTAGTAGCTGTACACCTGTTCAGAACTGAATAAAACTGCTTCAGATGTAATTGGAAAAGCCATCATACAGAAGTAAGTGGGCAGAAACAGAGCATGAGAAGGGAAGAGCACTGCCATAGTGCTGGCTACCGGGATGAAGACAGACGTGCTGAAAGACCATCTGTGAAATAAAGACAGCAAGTAAGTGGTTTTTATCCAGGTAAGTAAAAATAAAATAGAAAAGAAGATCAAGAGGAACTTAATTTGCCTCAATTATTATTATACTGATTTTTCCACTGAAGAAATTTCTGACAGATAAAGGCATGACAAAAAATGGAAGCAGCAACCTCTTAAATAAACTCAAAGTTAAAAGTGGAAAAACTCAATAAAATTCATTCCAGGATATTGATAACTGGTAGATTACCTATTGAGAATCCATTTGTAAATTTATTCGAATAAATCTGTCGAGTTGCACTTGATGCCTACTGGATATATAAAATTAGGAGCTAGGATGAAGAAGTGGGGTAGAGCGATCCAACATGGTTCTTATATTATCCTCAGAGAAAATGCACTATCTCCTCACTGATCTTCTAAAATCCAGGCCAAGAGAGGAGTCCCTTTGGTAATTGTTTCTGACAGCTGAACTGCAAGTCTGCAGTTGTTTGCTTAAACCCAATGCAGCAGAAGTCAGTGGATACTGGAACTTTCCCAAAGGCAATGGGACATAACTGTGCACCACATAAGATCATGGAAAATGCAATTTTGGCTCTGAAAGGTGTTTTTGATGGTTGAATATCAACATTGTCACTCTGTGCTTCCTTTCTCTACTGAAAAAAATGCATTGAAACAGCAACACTGAAACACAATGTTCTCACTGACCATCCAACATTGACTTAATGTGCAGAAACTACCTGGAGGCATTGAAATTTGTTTTTCTTGGGGAGTGTGGGGCAGCAGAGAGAGACATTTGGATCCTTTCTGGAACTCCAGATTATTTTGGTTCATCTAGGTATCCTTAAGCATATTTTGGAATTGAACAAAAGTTTTTCATTCTGCAGAAATTTGAAGGTCTTGCAACAGAAATTAATAATTTGAAAAGTTCAAGGTAATTTGCACATCTGACATTTAAATCTGTGGCATAAATGGCACACAATCTTCTATTTTTCACCTATCATTTTACTCCACCATTTAAAAATTATTTGTAGGATCCTAGTCATGCACATACCTAGGTATGTATTTAGATTTCAGCAAGTGAGCGTTTTATTGTCTACTTTTTATTAGTTTTTTGGTAAGATGGGCAAAAATCCAGTGGTGTGATTCTTGCCTTGAAAGCTGTAATTCCATTTGAACAGAAAATGCAAACTGTTCTAGGAGAAAATAAAAGGCAGAGACTTGCTATTTTTTTGGGAAAATTGGCAGAACATACATTTTTAGATACATTCAAAAAAAGGTCATTCAGACTTACTGATACAAAAAGTTAAAGACAGCGTAAACAACAGTTTAGTAATCCTATTATTGAAATTGTGCAGGAATATATTAACAGTTATATAGCTGGTGGTAATAGCAGGAGACTGGGATCAGTAGCTCATTACCTTCTACCAACACAGGATATAATCCTTGCCTAAAAGAGCTTACTATCTGCGCAGACAAAGACAGGCCGAGATTAAGATCAGAGGTCACAATACACAAGCAAATAGGACAGTGAAGTTCATGTCTGATGTGTAAGCTGGTTAATGGTAGAATTGTTCTGATTTTTCTGGTTTAACACTGATATGGCACCTAGGAGTTCTGTGGCATAATATAACCTACAGCAGAAGACTATTGCAGAGGGTATATATGCAGGAGGAAAAAAAAAAAAAAGAAAGCCCACTAAAATAGAGAAAACTGATGCATCTCAGGAAAGGGTGGGTCAAACCGAGTTTGAGATAAGCAAGTAAGAGTCAGTTCTTTGGCACTCCTGCACATCTGACAAGGAAGAAACTTAGCTTAAGTATAACTTATAAGCAAGTGGCAGACAACTGTAATATGAATGCAAAAGCAGAAACCCCTCTATTTTCCCCATTAAATTGTGCCTTTGGGTGAAACAAAGGTAAAAGTCCATTCACTTCAGATGTACAACACTGCTGTTAGTGTTGTGACCTCTAAGGAGACACAAGAACTCTAAAGTTTTGTCACTAGCTATGGTAACAAGTAAGTACGGAAACAATTGTTTGTGTCTGATATATGTACTTTCTCAGTAACTACTGCCACTAGTTGATAAGAAAAAAATTGAGCCACAACTGACTTCCTTTAACATAGCATAACCGAGGTGGGTTAATGTGGTGTCTGTCTGAAGGGTGAATGCATGCATATTCCTCTTGGGACCAAAGCTCTGTAGACCCCCAGCTATCACTCTCACTGTGCTCATCTTGGAAGATTCATGCCTTGTTCAGTGTCTCACCCAGCAAGATCCTCTTCATTGCCAGGAACTCTTACTCTCTCCCCAAATTGAAATACCAACAGAGTGCTGTTCTGCCTTCCCTGTGCGCCTCTGCTCTCCCTGACCCAGTATCAAAGTTAGTTTCTTTGAGCAGTGTGCTTGATGACAGGCTGTGTAACTCTGCATGGCTCCAGTGAAGTCCACAGGAAGATGCTCCTAAGGTGTCCCAAAAAATATCCTTGAGGACTCTCATATTTAATAAAGAGAAAGTAATGTTGCATGAAGGCATATAGTCATTATGAGATTCTTGCGCCTGTATTAATTACAGCAGTCCAAATCACTACTGAAACTTATCACAATAGCTTAAAGTAAAAACAGAATAAAATTTTTAAAAATCTCAAATGTATTTGGATTCACCTGTAAAATATTTAAGCACTGGTATTTTATACTCAGCAACATGGAATTTTCATTGACACACATTATTTCTGAAGGTAATATTAAACAAATAAACAAACAAACCAAAGCAGACACTATGAACAGGAATTAAAAGAACAGGTGGGAAGTGTAGGGATTATTCCTTCTACATTCACATCTAACAGGGTTTGCAAAGATGAGAATTTAATCATTCCAACACGCAGCACCATGCTCATTCTGGAGAGCTCCTTTCTCAGGGCAAAACGTCAGTGCTTTAAGGAATATGCGAAACATTCCAAATGACAATGCCTGACTCTCACCAGAAAATAAGTAAATCCGAAATTTTAACACTGTACCTCAGAAATCAGGTTTTTTCACGTCATTCAGCACGCCACAAACATTTAGTACAACAAACAAAAAAGCCTTTCTGTTTACCAATTAAAATGACATAGCACCCTGATTTTTTCTGTCCAGTGGCAACATGTTAGCCCATCAGCATTTACAGCTTGGGACCTCTTTAATGTTGAAGTGCACACAAGAATCACAAAAATAATTATCAGAGATCACAGAGTGCAGACAGTCCATCACTAGTACTACTACAGGAAAGTGCGTGCCTGTTAGGAGTCGTTCAACAGGCTCCGCACTAGAAGAGGTCTGGCAGGCGGCCAGAAACACCACATACTGTTTCCCTACAAGCCACACAGGTATAAATCCCTCATAGCCAGAAGCAACGGAATTTCCTTCAGCATCACACAGATGATTTACATAAGTATTTCCTCATCAAATTCCAATATCTGGCCTTTTGTAGCAGGTTACTAATATTCCTTACGAGCACTTTTCCTCAGCATGAATATGGTTGTCAAAATCCTAGTAACAGCCTTGTCGGTGAGTATTTCAGCAGGTCTTACCTCCGGGGAGTTACCACACAAGCCAGGGAACATATGGGTTCTATGCATCTCTGTCGTGGTGCACTTGTCCTTTCTGCACCATCACTGCGTGCAACCCAGGCTAAAACTGGCTTCCCGGGAGCGCCCATCAGTAGTCACATTTCCTTTGGTTAACTACGTTTTGGCCTGCAGTGTGTGACTGAGCATAAACCCGGGTATCTCTGCAACGCACACGTACGTGCACTTCACAAGGAGAACCACCACAGCCCTCCGCCGGGTTTGTCCGCTCCGAAAGGGCAAAACCTCAAACCCACCCCGGAAAACGGCCAAACTCCGCAACCACGGCGCCGAGTTTCGGATTCACCTCCAGACAGTTCTGCGTAGGGGAGCCGGAGGCGGCTGGTGGGCAGCCGGCAGAGGCTGCCCCGTGGGACTCCCTCCTTCCCGGCCCCGCTCCGGCCAGTCGCGGGCTCACCCGGCGCTCACCGAGGCGGCGGCCCCCCCCGGCGCCCCCCGAGGCGGCGCCCCCCCCCGACCCCCCCCCCTCCGGGAAGCCCCCCGCCCCTGCCCCGCGCCGCCGCGCCCTACCTCCGGCCGCCGCACCGCGCTGCCCCGCGCCTCGGTGCGCCCGGCGCAGCTCCCTGGTTACCGAGCACAACACGCCGCGCCGCCCCGCCCCGCCCCGCGGCGAGGAAGCAGGTGCGGGGGTGGGGAGAGGGCGGGAGCGCGGGTGCGCGTGTGGAGTGCGTGTGCCAAGGATGCGTGTGCCAAGGATGCGTGTGCCGGGGATGCGTGTGCGGGGATGTGTGTGTTGGGATGCGTGTGCCGTACCCTTGCGGCGCTTCCCGGTGCGCGACTGCCGCCGCCTGCGGGCTGCAGCCCGTGCCCCGGAGCCCGCTGTCCTTGCGCGCATCGCGGGGGGGCCGCGCCGCGCCCCGCCCCGCCGCGGCTGCAGCAGCAGCAGCAAAGCCGGGGCAGCTTGTCCGGGGGCGGCTGCGTTGACCGCTGTGCCGGGGAATTGGAGGATGAGACACCGGCCTCAGCCTCGAGACTCGACACCCTCGAAGTGCGTTCTGGCGAGTAGCCGAAATACTTCTGAGAACGAGAGTATCGACTCGTCTCTGCTAATTACTATTACTAGTTATATTACTATTATTTTTATTGCTGCAATATAGAGCGTGCTGTAGGGCATTACCTTTGGCGTAGGCTCCAGAGCATCATCACGCATAAGGCAGAGAGCTGCACAAGCAAACTGGGACAGCAGCTCTTACATAACAGCAGCAGGACAGAAATATTCAAAGGAGCTGGCAAGACGGTCTGCCACTTTTGAGCTCAAGCCACGCTAACCATGCAACAGCGTTTGTGCCCCCAGTATAAAACGTGATTCCACCTCTTCCAAAGACATTACACAACCCCTATGACTTAATTTTGCTTTTCCCTCCTTCATTGTAATTGATACAATTAAGGCTATCTTCATGCAAGAGACAGAAGGATATTTTTTCTGCTTAAGAGATTGATCATCTCTGGTCTGTGTTGTTGGGGAAAAACCCACTCATTTGGATCTGAAATGGAGAAGTTGGAAGAAGCAGTGCCAATGAACCTCTTAGTTTTCATCGTTTCTGGCAGTGCTGCAGTGATTCTACAACATTAGTATGCAGGGTGTTTACTGAGCGGATGGATAAAATCTGAGTTAGGCAGCAGAGATTACTCAGCATCACCCTGTCCTTTAGCACTAGTCATATTAACATTGGTGCTACCCTTGTGATAGGAACACTTATACTTACTGCACCTATCCCAACCCTGTGCAGTTATGGATTGCACACTTGGGGCCAGGGTCCTGTGTGGAAGAAGCAGACATTATCAGGAGCTACAGCAAGAATTCATGTGAAACTGGGGTATACATATTTAGGTCACCTCCAGCCATCCACAAAAATTACCTCTTTCTGACAATGAGTGTAACCAGGCATACTGGGCCTGAAATTTTCCTCCTTTTGAAGGATTGTGGGATTTTTTGTTTGTTTGGCTGGGGGGGAGGTTTGTTCAGGAGGGGAACTGAAAAGCTTTTCTCATCCAATTTTTCTTATATCTTTGTCCTGCTTCTCTGCCTTACCCCATGCCAGTTGCAGCACCAAAGATGGCAGGGGAAGTGGATGTTAACGTTACTGAGTTCCCCCTTTCTACATATATCTTTTTTTTTGAATAAATTCCTCTCTTTGTTGTCTCTTTCAGAAAATACTCTCTTATTTTTCTAGGTTAAGCTTATGAGTATAAGGCTGAGCAAGCGCATCCTCACTGCAAAAGCTCAGACTTCCTATAGTAATACTACTATTTTTTGAAGCAGTTCAGCAAAGTGCTTGCTAGTGTAAGCTTCAATTTCAGCACTAATTCAATTTCAGCGGCACTGTATGTTTTAAAAGCTCAGCTAAAAAAAATTGTGTATGTTATTGTAGTGACAACGCATTATTATTTGTCATTATTACTTTTTATATTTTGCTTTTAATTGTTAAAAAATCATGATCTGAAACTGTTGCCTCTTAGGTATTTGTAAATATCACTTCTGAAAGGAAAGGAGACTAGATTTCATAATGTGTAGCAAGGGGACACCTCACTTTCTGTGCATGCTCTGTCAACATGACTCAGAATTTTTGAAAAGGAAAAGCAAGAAACATATTCAGGTATTTTTCATTAATTTAAAAGTAATCACATCCTTGCTGCAAGTGTATACTTTATTCCCCTATGATTTTAAACATGCTTAATGTTAAATGGTTGTATTAAGTGAAGATTCCTTACTAGATATTGGCATTGCTTAGCATGAGACACAAATATTGCTTCCACTGTAGAGATAAAAAAAGAAAAAGAAGTATAGTAACAGAAGTCATTAAAGGGCTCTCACTGTGCCTAAAGCAAATTATTTAGTGTGCAGCACACTTCTGAGAGCATTCTGGTGAAACGGCCTCAGCTCAGGACAGGTGACAGCCAGACAAACTGCCCTGGTGGACAAGTCTTGCCAGACACTGAAGGATGGTGTCCGTCTTCCAACAAACACATCTTCTGAGTACTCAGGTAGAGCATTGCAAACCACAAGGAAATACAGCCAATATCCCTGACAATGGCTCTGAGCCAAGGACAACACGGCACCCCTGAAGGCTGCTGGTTGTAGCTGAGATGTGAAGAAGTCTTTTGCACTGAAGAATTTGGGGCACTCTTCCTCAAAAGATAAATACTGCCTATAAAAGAGGTACAGTAACGTTTGGGTTTGCCTCAGTATTGTATCACTCTCTACTTGGTCCAGTTTTGGTTGCCAGACTTAAAAAAATATCTAAGTCAGGTAGAGAAAATCCAGCGGATGGCCATGGGAATGGCGGAAAGTTTAGAACACTCAACCCAAAAGAGAAGTCTGAAATAGGTATTCAATCTAGAGATTATAAACTGGCATGAGGTATAAAAACATTCTAAAGGAGCACTAAAAGGAAGGGAATAATCACTTCTCAGTGTCCACAGTACATAGGACAAGAAGTAATCTGCTTACCTTGCAGATGGTATTGTCATATCAAAACCAAAAATTTTAGGAGGAAATAAAGCTTTGCACCACATACCGTAAAAAAGAAGTGAAAATGGTATCGCAGAAGATATTTAAGCACAGACTAGACTTCCTGGAAGGCGTTTTTAATTTTTTCATACTTTGTCAGGGTGCAGAACAGGATATCTCTATAAGTGCCTTGATCTCTTTTGAGTCCATTTTCTGCAACTGTGAATGCTAAGACTGGTTTGGGTGAAAGAGCATACCCTTCTTCCGGCAGGTTTTGCAGCAAGCAGTAGCTGCCACTTCCTTCCTGTCCTGAACTGCCACCCAGTATCTGTGTACAACCTGGAAGCATTGCCACACACCTCCTGAGAGATGTGTGCAGTTCTACATCTGCTTTTCATGTACTGTATCAAGCATAAATGTATAAATATATAATCAAAGAGACATTTAATTTGAACAAAGACTTGTAAAGTCATCAAGCCCAACTGTTAACCCAGTCCAAGTCCACCGCTACACCCTATCCCTAAGCATCACATCTACATGTCTTTTAAATACCTCCAGGGACAGGGAATCAATTACTTGGCTGGGCAGCCTGTTCCAGTGCATGACAACCCTTCCCATGAAGAAAGTTTCCTAATAGCCAATCTAAGCCTCCCCTAATGCAACTTGAGTCTGTTTGTTCTTGTACTATCACTTATTAATAGGGACAAGAGACTGACACCCATCTTGTTACAACCTCCTTTCAGGCAGCTGTAGAGAATGAAGAGGTTTCCCCTGAGCCTCCTTTCCACTGGGGTAAACAACCTCAGCTTCCTCAGCCACTCCTCACAAGAATTGTTCTCCAGACCCTTCACCAGCTCCGTTGCCCTTCTCTGGACACACTCCAGCACCTCAATGTCCTTCCTGTAGTGAGGGGCCCAAAACAGGATTCAAGGTGTGGCCTCAGCAGTGCTGAGTACAAGGGGGCAATCACTTCCCTGGTCCTGCTGAATACATTTTTTTCTGTTTGCCATTGGCCTTCTTGGCCACCTGGGCACAGCTGGCTCATGTTCAGCTGCTGTTGACCAGCACCCCCAGGTCCTTTTCCCCTGGGCCACTTTCCAGCCACTTTTCTCCAGCCTGTAGCTGTGCATGGGGTTGTTGTGACCCAAGGGCAGGACCTGACACTTGGCTTTGTTGAACCTTACAGCACTGGCCTCAGCCCATTGATCCAGCCTGTCCGGATCCCTCTGCAGAACCTTCCTGCCCTCCAGCAGATCCACACTCCCTCTCAAATTTGTCTCCCCTGCAAACTGACTGAGGCTGTACTTGATCCCCTCACCCAGATCATTGATAAAGACATTAAATAAAGGAACGGAACTGACCTCAGTACTGAGACCTGGGGAACACCACTTGTGGAACACCACTTTTTTTCCCTGAGTTCCAGCCAAAGCTCTCTGTTCAGCCAGGCCAGTCTTTCCTGCTGGCTCATCTTTCAGCACATTGGGACAGCCTGCTCCTGCACATTTAAGATTTCCTTCCTGAAGAATGACCAGCCTTCCTGGACTCCTTTGCCTTTCAGGACTGCCTCCCAGGGGACGGTCAACCAGTCTCCTAAACAGGCCAAAGTCTGCCCTCCAGAAGATCAAGGCAGTCAAAATCGCTCCTTGCTTCTCCAAGAATCTATAAGCTGTAAAACTGCATGATTTTTTCTACATAATTTTGTATATTGTACTTGAGTGCTTATGTTTTATATTCGATTGTAACAAAACCTGGGTGAACAAACTTTGAAAGTAAAATAAATATACAACTAGAAGCCAGAGAATATATTCCCTCTAACATGAATTGTACTGAATTACTTGAAATATAGCAACACACCATTTAACTTCTCTTGCATTGTGCTGAAATAAATAAATATAGTGGGATGAGATTACAGAAAATTATATGGGAGTGGAAAAAAAAATCAGGAAAAAATCATCTGCTGCACTATTATTTTATACTAGGGTATATGATATGTTCTTGTAAGTGAAGTTATCAAAATTATAACAGCTTAGAGATACTTAATTAGGATTTGTATGTACTGAATGAGCTCTGTCTAGCATATGGCAAGAGTTGAGCTAAAACAAATGGCATTTATTTCTAGTGTTAGTCACTCCGTTTTCATCAAGAAAGTCTTTATATCCTTTCAAAATATATTGTTTTGACAATTTTCTCTTGTTTATGCTTCACAAGTTACACTAAATTGGAAAAAAATTACTAAAATCTCAAACTTCTATAGAGGAATGAAAAGCAGATTCCCCAATATTGTCTAAAACCGGACTAAAAGGTTATTACTTGAAGGTCATCATCAAGCAGAAGAACTGCCAACCTAAAAATTCCATTAGAAGCTGCCCAATCCGGTAGCTGAATGGCCGCAAGGCTGCCACAGGTTCCTATCCCCATGTCCAGTCAGTAGCAAAGCTGAGCATGAACTGCCCATAGGTGCGTGTGCTCATCATATAAATGTGCGTGCACAGGAATGTGTGGCTGCACGCACAGTTCAACAAGGACCAAAACCACAGCACTCATGCTGACACTTGTCACGGGACCAGCCTGATCCTGCCTTATCAGGGTGAAAGCTTAAGAGCAGAAAATATCTGCGAATACATATGCAGCCATAAAGGGTGAATCTCTCCAGTAGTTGATGTTAAACATTCCGCTGTGCCAGTGCTTGGCCCCTGGATCCTGAGGCCTGAGCCCTGCTACACTGGCAGGTGCAGTCCCACTGAGCCACCAACAAACACTGCTCCTACACGTACAGCCATGGACAGATACTTGGACAGATTGTGCTCTCCTCAAAGGGCTGGCTTTAACCATCTGGTCTCTCCAACATCTGAGCCCTTGCTCCTCCCCTCTCCTTCTTGCCCCTCACACAGATACACTCTTCTGCCAAAAGGCCTCTCCTGTGGCTGGTCCAGACCTATGGCCTTACTGGATCCCAGGTTCACTGCAGTAGCTGGCTTGGACATCCTGGTGCCTCCAACAGCCAACCCCTGCTCTCTCCAGTATTACGGACACACATCGACTTCCGCTCCTGTCTTGTGGGTGAGCTTGATGCTTCTTAGTGGTTACACACATTGACATTCACATCCACTCACACTGTGCACGTTCTCCGCTCTCTCCATGTGCTGGCAGCAGAGATACAAGGGCTCCTGTGGCCTTTGCTCCCCCTCCAGCTGCACACAGAATAGGGAGCCCCTCACCATGGAAAATAGCTTGGAATGGAGTTTATTGAGAAGCCAAGGCAGACTGCACTGATCAGATAATGGCCAGACAAGCATAACAACCAGCAACCTCTTTACAGGACACATTTTATCCCCTTAGCCTTTTATTTTCCCACACTCCTCTACCTACCCTTGTGCCTCCAGACCCTTGTGTGTTATGGAGATAAATCTTTAAACATATAACCTAACATTTATTAACAATGATCTGGCATAGAAAAATAAATAAAAGTAAAAATAATACCAGTTTTAAAATTCAGATGAACATGATAAGAGTAAATTCTTTGTAATGAACAGTAGTACCAAGCAATCATGATCAGATTGTGCCACCCTGTGGACTGTATCAAAAAGCTCTTTCCTTTAGTGCTGGCCTAAAAGGATGCTTGCTGCAGGAACAGGCCAAGAAATTCTCAGACACCAAAGCAAAAGTTATTTTGAATTTCCTTACATTCCAATAGAGACAAGATGTCTTTTTGAACTGTGCCTTTGAACAACACTGGGCAGATTTTCAGCTGGCACTAATCTCAAAAAAACATGGACAAATACCTTATCAGGAAAAGTCATAATACCTTGCTGAATTATCTTCCTGTTATATAACTCTAGGCAGAATAATTGTGTTTCTTTACTTGCTTGGAGATACGTGTGTGAACAAAAAAAACAATCTATCTTAAATTATAAAGAAATCAAAATAATTACTTCTCTGAAATACAATATTACAGTCAAACAACAAATCCTTGTGGTAAAAACAATAAACAAGATGGAAACCACAGAGTATGTCAGTGGCCAGGGTAAAGTGATGATTTGGAGACTAAATTAAAAAACTAACCTGGTAGGAAGAGAGGGCTCACAGGAAAGCTGAGGTCATTAGACAATGTGGAGCTGTCTTTTAAGGTCTAATCTGAAAGGAGATCTAAACAAAAATTGGGAACAGGGTATTTAATGAGGGGTGAGAAGCTCGGTGTGCCACAAACAGCTTCTGACAGGAAGAAACTGATGTTGCCAAAACATTAGAACACAGGTGAAATCAGTCAGACATTGGAGAAAACATTATTTTTCTATGAAGAGATGGATTTTGAACCTCTTTGCTTTACTTCAGTGGTTATAAGGGTCTAGTGTGAGGCTAATCTCCCTAATAATACAATGTCTACCTGGAGGAAATCCTAGTCCCGTGATTTTTCATAATCTGTAATCAACATATTTATGATTCTCATGATCACTATCATTACTCAGCTGTTGGCTGACTGACACTCAGTGGCTATTCTCTGTTACTGTCATTATGCTTGAAGTTTCAAAGCTGTATTTTCTGACTTCCATAGTGGTATGGTTACAAAACATATGAAAAAAAACTATTAAAATTAAATATCTAAAATATGTTTAGTATGGTAGATATTTTAAATGACAAAGCATGTATCTGAGCCACTGTACACTATGTCTGAGTGAAAGAATTTATCCAAAATCTTTCCTGACCTCATTTTGAATATATCTCAAACTCATTAAGTAAAAGAAACATCTTGGTATTCATGTGAACTTCCAAGGGCAGAAATTTGCCATCTCTGTGAAATTGATGTTATTAGATATTTTCTATCTTTTGATGTTGACAGGTAGCACCAGAAGTTCTTCTGAAAAATGTCAGGATTCTTTTTGAGACATCCATGCTTTTTATCATGTTCATTTTCATTCAGGAGCTTGAAGCTCTATGTGTTGTCTAATAGCCTATAATGAGTAGGAAGCATGTTGTTTTCTATGAAAACAGATGGTGTTGTTTAAAACAGTATTGCAATTTCTGTAAAAAATGCTTATTTAGAATAAGAGTTTTAAAAATAATATAACATAATAAAGAGAATGAAAAAAAATAATGGTACACAAATCTCTCATACAGAAACAGGCAGGAATTTTATTAAGAACAAACACTTTCAGAATTGGTAGATCAAACCTAAGAATGAAAAGATGAGGTTTCTAATTGGCCAGTAGAAAGGCCAAGCAATGCTGAAAGAATAAGTTATCATGCCTACAAAATGTATTTATTTTTTCCAAAATTATATGTTACCCATCTCTTGGCTTTAACTGTGTCCACTGTTTCAATGCTGTGCTTTATCCTGAAGGTGGCTGCATTTCATGTGAGTCATTCACCTACAATGTCTGAATTTTTTCACTGGATGTTTCCCATATTTAGCTGTGACTTCGAGTAAATGAGGTGGTTTCAAGACTACACCACAACATTTATTTCAGGAAAATACTGTGGCACAATACAAAAATACAGAATGTAGTTTAAATTCATCACAATAGTTATTCAGAAAATAGGCTCTTCCACTGGGGCAAAAAGTCCCCAGAGGAACTCTTTCTTGCTGCCTTAATGCTTTGGGTGAATATCTTTTCCTGTATAGACCAGTCGTTGTTAAATGATGTTCTTGGGAGAACAAACAATCTTTTGGAGGAGTTTTTCTGTTGTAAAAAATCTCTCATAACTGTGCCTCTTTGACCCCCAAAAATTAAGTTTTATAACTGAAAGAGAAACTCAGACAGCCCACTGGTGATTTATATCCTTACAAGGTTTTACTTTAAATTGCCTGTATCACCTTTTCTAAAACTGATCCTCCATATTATGGGGACCTTTATGCACTTTGATTTTGGTAGTGCTGTTTGCAGATGCCTGTCAGAGTCAAAGTTATGGTATTAAGATCCAGACACTTCTAGCTCCTTTGTGCTTATTTCTGGAGATTTCATTAATGTTCTCTGTTCTCCAGAGACAGATTTTGTTGTTGTTTACACAGATTTTATAAAATACTGTCAGAGCAGAATTGCCTGATTTTGTATTCATTTTGCATTGGTGGGGATGACTATGACAGCCACTGTTCTGACTAGCACCTCTGACTTTGAAGTGCAGCACCCTAAAAATAAAGGACAACCTGCCACAGAATTGCCTGAACCACCAACACTCTGCAGCTCAGACTTGCCACAGACTCATATCCTCTGGACACAGAAGAGAGCAATACAATCAGTAGTGGCTTACACAGTTGAGAGCATAAGAGCTATGCAGGGTTGACCATATTTGCCTTTTTCATAGAATTCTTTCTGGACATTTTGTTTCTGCCCAAGCTTTGGCAACTCCAGGCCACTCTGTGATTTTCCATTCTTCTATGTTTCAATATGATAAACCACAGGATTCCAGATATAATGTCGAAGAACTAAATGACACCGTTGTTTTTAATTAATTTTTAGGTCTATATTTTGGTTCAGGAACTCGCCCTGCATAGCTCCAAAGTGGGGGTTTTTGGGGATTTTGGGGAGTTTCAGGCAGAACCATTAAGTACAAGGCTCTGCAACTACATTACACTTTTAACTACAAGTCAGATAATGTGCCCAGTGGTCCAACAGTCTTGGAACATCTGTATGACCGAGATGCATCTGAACTCCCAGTCCTGAATGTAAAACAAGGCAGAGCTTACCAGGTTCTTTGGTCCTACAGTCTGCACCTTAAATGGCAGCTTTGGAGATGAGCCACCTAATAATTTTCTGGGCAAACTGGGGCGGACCAAGCATTGATAGCCTCTAGATACTTGGGATTTCTTTTGTTTTCTGTTGTCTTCTGAGGAAAAGCATATTAGATGCTTCCCATTCTGCTTCTCTTTTCTCATCTCAATTCACATCCCAACTCCAGCCAGCTCAACCCATCCCAAGAAAAATCCAAACAGATTTCATTCTGAGGAGTATGTAGGTAAGGTCAGACTACTCATTTTATTGACTGTGCTTCAAAATAAGGAAGCAGCAAGCAATTAATCAGCCGGTCAGAGGGTATTTTCTCTGATTTTATATCAAGATCAGATTTAGGTTGTCATCACCATACCAGAATCTTTCATAATACATTCCTGACAATTGGCAACACCCGTTGTTTCAAAAGACATGTGACTTATCTTTGTCTTCAAAACTGGAAAGTGGAAGCATTCTTGCTGACATTAATTCCCCTACTCCTGCTTCCCCTTACCATTTCTGATGGTCGTCTAGTTAATGAAATCTCCACTTGTTTCTTGTTTATTTTTTAAATCTCAGTTCATGCACTGTCCTGACAGTCTTATTTATGTCTTAGGACTGTTGCCTGATCAGTCCAGAGATCTTTGGTTAAGATCAATTGATCTTAATTGAAAGTGTTAGCAGTCATTCCTGGCATATGTCCTTTTATTCTACATTTTAGTCTTACTGTGCTTTCTTTCTTAAGTTTCTTAAGTTTGACTGGCCCATGTCAAGTATTCATGTTGTTGAATGCTTTGCTTTTGTCTTAATAGTTTCATTTCCCTAACATTTTATTTCCTGATATTTTTAATCATTCAGATCACGATTGTGAGTACATGTGATTCAATTTACTGATGCAGATTTCTGCACACTAAACATCTGTTTCAGAATTCCTAGATGGGTTTGTCTCCCAAGATCTTTGTGGAATAAATCAGAAGTCGTTCTACAGAAGGTTTCATCATTGTAAAACTGAAAGCATTCATGAAAGTGCACATGCATTCTTTCAAGGATTCCAGGCTCCTTGTACTTGCTGGTAAATGATTTTCTACATCTGGAGTTCCTGCAGTCACTCCATGCTTGGATGCCTGTGTCCACAACCTCTCACCCTTTACAGCACAAGGTTTATCAAGCTTACTCTCCTTAATAGCAAGCTATCTGAGAGCAGTAAAAATTAGTGACCTGCGGTACAAAATGGTTAAGTTAATTACTCACCAGTTTCCAAAGGACCATAATTGTATTTCCATTCTCTGTGGAGCTCTCCAATTAGCTTGCTGAGGGACTGGGGTGCTCAGCGGTGTGGAGGTTACAAGTACAGAAGTTTGTGTGGGTGCTCAGGAGAGAAAGAGGGGGGATTGTCAGAGGTGGCTAGGATGGCTGTATGGGTGAGGGTGAGGGCAAAGGTTTGGATGTTTTATGACTCTGGAGACTTCAGGGATGACTAGAAGGAAAGTATATGTGGAAGGAATGACTACTTCAGTCTTTCATCAGAGCAAAATTCTGTAATTAGTTTGGGACATAACTTTTCTGGGACTCATAGGTATGCTGAGGGAAGAATAGCTTTCATGACATGACCTTTATCTTTTTCCCGCTTAAACCTGATCGGGTACCTGCTTTTGCTTTTTACTACTTCTCTGCTTAAGGCGAGGTCAGACAAACAGGTTGCTGCCAGCATCTTGTTACAGCAGTAATGGGCCTGCTCTAATGAACTGCAGCTCAACAAGCAAGGCAAGCATGACAGACCTGGCAAACAAGCACCCTGTGAAGTGTCTTTAACCCTCGCATGCTGCTCTCAGGGGAAGGGCAAAGAAAATAAACAAAAATAAAAAAAAGGATGAATGGAAGCATGCACTTTTGCTTTTCATTGTGATATTTTCCTGCAGAATATAGGAAAAAATCATTTGCACAAAAAAGAAGAAATGCAGATCATCTAGTCTCACTGTAATTTGTCTGTACAGTACTTAAGTACAACAGCGCTGGGATTGACACATGGAATGCCTTGGGGAAACCATTATAATTAATTGCAAAACCAAGCAAGCTAAGCTGGCGTACAAAGCTTTGTCCATGGACTCTATAGTCCTCAAAACCTCTGCTTGCAGTGTTATGAGGTGTTGCTGCACTCTTTGTACTTTTCTGAATGGTTAATCTTGGCTTCATATACTTAGAACATTTTGAGGTCATGTAAATTTGAGTTGTCTGTCAGTAAACCAAAAGTATTATAACAGAGGAATACAAGTCCAGCTAATTTCATGAGTAGCATTTCAAGCTTGTTGGATTTATAGGAATAAATGGACATGCCATGCCTACGGTGTGATCCTGTCAATCAGTGGACGGGTAGATTAAACATTCATGACTACTGAAAGGCAATTTCCTTCAATTGTTCATCATGCCTCCATTCTTAACCTTCCCCATAGGATTTCCTCTTGCTCTAAACTTAAGAAAAGGGTATTTTTTTTCTAGACTTTTCATGGTAGTAGTAAACTGATGAAGGGGGCTATAATTGTCAAACATTTGTTGTTGTTTTGCTTCACATTAATCTTTACCTATGGTGTGACTCAGAAAGCAGATTTTAACTGTAACAAGCCATTTGCCTAGAAAAATGAAAGAAGATTTTTCAATCTGTTCTTTTATCAAACTAATGAAGTAATGAAAATTAAGCAGTATGCCCACAGTAAACCTAACTAAATCAAACCAAAATGGTATCTGTGGTGGTGTATGGTTACTGAAAGACTGTTATTCGTGACTAGCCTGGTAGACCAGATATAGGTCTGGAAAAAACTAATTAAGTAATCCAGATATAATACCTTAGACTGGGAAAAATCCTATTATAAAGTGACTGAATTTTTTTTTTTTAACATTGGAATCCATAGAAGAATTAACTTTGGAAACAGCCCTAATAAAAACATATGAACAGTTAAGATTTTGTCCTTACCATCATTCTATCCTCATTTTTGGAAAATATTTCAGATATTCAGGAGCTATAAATACCCTCTAGAGGCTTTTTTGCCCACTCCACACCTACTATGGTATCTCATTATGTTTAGAGATATTTTCATTAGCAACAATGTGTTTGGATTAGGCTCTTACCTAACACATGTAATGAAATAACTGCAGGGAACCCTTTCCACTAAAATGACTATAAAAATGGGTCCCAGAAACATACCTTGGATCGAGTATGCTGTTGCTTGGCTTGACTAACTGAGCAATAAAATGAAGACTGTGTCAGTCCTAAATCCCAGTTTACCTCTCAGCAGAAGGATAGCAGATAACAGTCTCTGCCCACCCACAGGCGCAGCACAGCAGAGGTACTGAACATGCACACAAATGCACTGATGCAAAACTCCACACACAAATGGTACTACACAGGAGTCATTTTTTCTTGTAATAAGGGAATGCTGCCTAAGTCCGTTAAATTCCATGTGGTTGCTTGGGGCAAATAAAATTCTGGTTCTAAGCAGTTCATGAATTGTAAAGGTAAATGAAAAATGCTGCTCACACCAGAAAACTGATGTCTGTGAAAGAGAAGTGTCTCTCAGCATGAAGAAATACAGGTACATGTGTGAACATTATTTCAATGAAATTATAAATTTCAGACCATCCTAGGGAGTGGAGAACTGGAGTCCATTTCATTCCATCTTTTCAACAGCTATAGGACAGAATACAACAGCAAGAGATGATTTTGTTATTCAGTACTGGTAGGTGGAGGTAAAATTTTCAGTTTAACTGTAGAACTCTATCAGTTACCACCAAAGTGTTAAAAATAAGTTGTTGTTGTCATACGGAATTGCTTTTGGCTGTTGTTTCTTTCTGTCCCCTTGCTTGGTTCCCTTCTTAGGGGGCAGGAGAAAGAATAGAAGGGCAATCGGAATTAAGGTAATGGCTTTGCTAAATGTCATGCTTCAGCACTGCATGTCTCAGGGCTTTCAGGGGAGCAGAAGAGAATAGAAAGACTCTGAGGTTTATTGCTCTGCCCTTTGCCCTCTAGCATCATAGCTGAAGACAAGGAAATATTGTACTCTAAGAACATAATTGCAAATCTCTTTCTAGATTGTAAGTTTGTGCAAAACTGACAAATTTGTCCATTAGATAAACATTTTTCACATTTTGGAAAGCATATTGGTGGATTTCATTTTCATCTGCTGTGTGGGAAGTGGTTCACAGGATGCGTTTGTAGGAGAACAGAGAACGAAGAGGGACTTTTTGGCTTGCTGGCTCCAGTTTTCTGTCCCTATTAGCAATCATGTCCTATAATCCTCCTTAGTTATTTGTCAAACTTCCACTTGAAAGTTGAAACCAGATGAGTTTATGCCTCCATTTTAATTCCCTGTGAGGAAAGAAATCTTAGATAATGACAGTACCTTGTTTTCTTCTCTTCTGGGATGATTACTGACAATTTCATTTCCTGATAAAATAAAAGTTTGTGTTTGAGTCTTTCAACATTCCAAGTTGCTAGTGTCATGCAGGCCACCACAAAATATCAAGCAGTCTGCTAGATAGGAAACAGATAGAGAGAGGAAGTCCCTGACTTTCTGTTGGCCTGAAATGGCTCATCTTTGCCCTCTCCCTCTTCCACCTCCTTGTGTCCCCAAGGATGACACCCATTACTGAGGTGTGAAGATGGACTCCCACAAGCCCTATAATGCCAACTCTCAGCACCACACTCCCTAGCTATCCCTTGCCTGTGGGAATTCAGTACCAAGATGCTAAAACTGTCTGTTGCCCTCATGACTCACCACTATTGCTTCCAGCAGGACTCACTGCCCTGGGGTGATTTTGAGATACATTTTATTTTAAATATTTAAACCTGAATCAAAAATACTTTCTTTCTTTTTTTTTCCTCTCTGACTTTAAGTTTAACCAGTGCTGAAATGCAATAACATAAAATATATTTTGCTGTGTATCCTCTTTTAATTCTCTCCTCCTTCCTTTTTTACCCACACATAAATACACACAGTCTTCAATATCACAAATATCATGAAAAAAATCAGGAATCTGAAAGTGTCCAGCTGGCAGAAGGGTAGTGCTCTCCTCAGCCTCTTTTTAGTCTCTAAGTCATCTTTCACTGAATATTACAAGACTTCCACATTACGGAAAAAATAGGTTTTCAGAGGTTTGAGTGGAGTATTGAATCTAAAAATGTTACACGTGTTCCGGTAAACACAACATATACTGCACAGTGACACTGTCTTCTCAATCATGTAATGGTGCATAGTTAGCAATGAGGGATCTTCTTTTTATGTTATGTCCTTAGGATTTCACAGCTCCCAAAAAATACTGAATGCCTGAAATTCTCATGAAATTCCTACCTAGGCTTCTTTCTCTGAAAAATCTGGAGAAAAATTAGTAACAACTAACACACTCCCAGAAACCAGTATGTTTTCTAAGATGGTGATACTACTAGAGCCACGTTTCTTTTCATTCATAGCAGCCATGTCATATGGAAAGGTGTATTCTGATAGAGCAAGCATGAGGCAGTAGGACATTTAACCTGTAGTTGGTAAAGTGAAGAATTTTGCTGTCTGAAGATGAAGTGAGTCATTAAAGGCAGTAAATTCAAGATGTAGATTTTCAGCTTTTTTTTGCATTATGAGCAGCATTTAACTTTGATAGTTTGATGGTAGGCAGGAACATTTTTCATCACTGGTCAAATAAAAAAAAATTCCTGTGTTTTTTCTTCATGCATCCGGAGAGCTGTAAAACTAACCAAGGACAAATATGAGACTGCTGAAATATGAAACAATTAAAGGAAATCCCAGTTTAAATCATAATCTCCAGATGGAAAGTGTAAAAAAAAAAAAGTTTCACTGGATGCTCATTGTATTCTTTATTTTTTTTTCAGTAAACTGTTTCATTTGAAATAAAAAGATTTTGTGGGTTCATGCAGGAGAATTCAACATATATACCTGCGTTTCCTCAGAAATTGCAGTAACTAAACATTTGAAAAACTGAGAAGTAGTTTTCAGCAAGTTGTTTTCAAATTTTGACATGGTATTCCATTTTTCTTCTAATGACAGTTGTATGACCTTTCTGTCTGGCAGTGATTGACAACAGTTAAGATCTGGGTTCAATTTGTAGGACTGAGTGATCATACTCAAACATCATCCCTTTGATCCCTGACCAGCTGGAAAAAATATTTTAAACTGAATTGACCTCCATGCACTCAGTAAATTAGCTCAGTGGATCTCTCCACCATGTCAAACAGAAAATATTTAGCCAGTCAGGGCTCTACTGGGATGGCAAAGAAAAATAGAAGAATCCTAATATATCACTGGGGAGATCATAACTGCCTTGGAGCAAGCGGCTGCCATCCTCAGAGCAGGCTGGCAATGGTGCTAGTTCCTTCTGCCACAGCTACACATGTCCAAGGAAGCAGGTGACTATTCCCCTGCCAGCACTACCTTGTGTGCCCACTGTTTGGTTGCCCGTGCTTTTTCTAAAGTGTGACAGAACCCATCACATATATTTCCCCCTTAAAGTTCTTCAGGATTAGGGCTAGTGCTGCTGTAAATTCAAAGCACCTTCCCTAATTTAATCAGTGCATCCAAACCCTTTAAGGACAGAATTAAATTAGTCTTTTCAAAGAGTAAAAGACTGCTCATTTCATTGGAATTGAACTCAGATCAGTAATTTATTGGACAGTTCATCCTCTACATACTCACATCTCCCATCAGTCAGAAGTGACAGTGGGTTATACTTGCCAGTATAGTGAAAGATGATGAGCAGTTTTATCCATGAGGGTACCTCAAGCTATGATGATTTTATTTTCAGGAAAAGATACTTCTAAATAAAGAAAAGGGAAAGAATTAGTGGAGTTACCAATGAAATATATTTCCGCAATACTCAGAAAAAAAATGAACAGAAATAAAATTAGTCTAACACTTAATAACTTAAGAAGAGTCTATGATTTATCAATCAGCTTTAGCTTTTTGGTGAAGAAGATTCCACAGGTTGCCCAGAGAAGCTGTGGGTGCCCCATCCCCAGAAATGTTCCAGGCCAGGTTGGATGTGGCTTTGAGCAACATGGTCTAGTGGAAGGTTCCAACCCTGCCAAGGCAGAGGGGTTGGAACTAGATGATCTTTAAGGTTTCTTCCAGCCCAAACCATTCTATGATTCTGTCTCAGTATCTGATATGCTGTACCCATTTGAGATAATTTCTGTTGCCCAAACTAGCAATTCTTCATTTTTCCTGCAAGACTAAATAATGGAAAGTCAGTTTGAAACTGACCTGAGAGAGCCTCCTGCTTAGCAAGTCAGTTCAAACCCACATCATCTTGGTTCATTTAAAACTTTATTTGCTGCAAGTTGCTGGTAGGCATTATGAGTGTGTGGCACATGTAAGATTTTTGGTTGTGCAGCTTTTCTGATCTGCTGCTGGTAATTGCCCATATCAGCTGTTTTTTTGAGGAAAGCAAGAAAATTCCCATCTTGAAACACTCTCTCAAGGTAGAAACTGTCCTATTTCTCAGTGCTGTTGCCTGTTCACAAAGAATTAAGGTTCATATTTCATACACTTGATTATATGTAACATGCAATTATCTGTACACGTGTTCGTGTCTGAACTCAGATGTTTTTCAACTAGATTAAGGTCAGTGTTCAATTCTTTTTTACAGTGATCATCTCAATAGATGCATCCAGTAAACTAAAATAGTTAATTTCCTCATTTTATAGTTTACAATAATTCAGTTTTATTTTATTTCCATATGCTCTTAGGGCACAAATCTAACCCTAGTCATATAACTATTTATTTTGTATATTTTTAGCATCTACTCTGGTGTCAGTGTCCCAACTGAAACTAAATAATCCCAGAATTTCTTATGAAGTTGTATCTTGTTCACAGTCATCTGAAAATCAAATCTTTTTCATTTAAGTTCTTAACTCAGTGTTTGGATATGCTATTTTAAACATGAGCTTTAAAAACTATCAGTCTTCCATTAATCATCAGGGTGTCTTTACTCAGTATTTTTAAACATCTCTTTCATGAAAAACAAAACCAAACTGAAACAAAACAGAAAAGGTTCAGCCTTAAAATTATGCCACATCCAAATCTTAATATTGGAACAGTCCTAAATTTGGGGGATTCTAAATATTCATTATGAAAAATAAATGTAGCTAATTCTGGGTTTGACTTCGTTTGGGTTTTTTATAGTATAAGGGCAAGAAAACCCTCATACACCCCTTCAGAGAACAGAGGTTTCCATTCACAGCAGAATATTTATGGACATCCGTTATCTGAAATATACTTAAGAAGAAAATACTTAAAATTTGGTTCTACAGAAATTATTACATAAGTACAAAATCATATATTTTATCAATGTCCATTCATTCTCCATTAGTTCTAGGTCTATGTCATTAAATATCTTGTCTGTTTTCTTTTGTAGGGTTGTTGTTATTGCTATATGTTATATATAGCAGCAGCACCTACAATTCCATCGGGAATTAACACTGCATTGTATTAAATGTGTCCAAGCAATTAGCTCAAAGCCTGTTTGTGTTCCAGGGAACTCATATTTCAGAATGGGGTGTGGAAAGGAAAAAATTTACAGTTACACTATCAGGCTCAGCTAGTTCCTCAAACCAGCTGAGGAACAATGGTGAACACTTAACCATCCTCATACCCTAAACTAATATCCTAAAGAATTGGTGTCCATTAAAAACCTCTTGATGCATTTCTTTCTTATTGAAAATTCCTACCGAATACAAGTGCTTTTGGATGTTTAAGGAAGGTCTTCAACAAAAAAAATCCTTAAAGGAAAGAGAAAGGAATTTTCATCTCTCTATCTCTGGACTTTTGGAGTTCAAAAAATTTCAGAGAAGGCGGTGATTTGGTATTGTTCTGAGTCGATTTGCTCTGGCTCAGGAAATGACGAGAAGGAAACTACTTCCCTGTCTCGGGAACCATGTGGTGTTCCAAGATAAGGCAAGCACTTACTAATTCGAGTCCACAAGCAGGAAATGTGATACATCCATTTCCTTTCAGGCAAACAACACAGTTCCGTGGCAGCACAAAAGCTTTTTTTCTAGTGCAAATTCTCAAACCTTCAGAAAACTATTGCTCCTCTGTGAACATATCATTCTGTATTTGCTATTTGGATGTTATGGATAGGAACAGTACTTTTCCTCCAATCACATGGCCACCAAGGTTTTGGGGTAAGGATATTGGTTTTTTTTCTAGAACATTACTAAAGTAGATGCAGATATTTGTTGTTTATTGCCTTAAAAAAAAACCTCAATATACTTTCAAGCCTCATGTTGGATCCAAAGGGTAATGAGTAGGTTTTGTATTTCCGGCAGTGATAAGACTGTTTTCCAAATGTTTCTTCAACAAAGTTTTATCGTGGTTTTTAAATGAATCAGGACAGCAGGAGCTGCCGGGGCAAAATTGATTGTTTCAAAAAGTTCCTTACTGAAGTCAGTTGAAAAGGTGTCTATTGACTTCAGTCAATAGCCAGATCAGGTAGACATTCTCAACTGCTTAATGGATGTACCTACACAGCAGACATGATCTGTTTCATCTTTTGATGAGTATTGGATAACAAAGGCTAAATGTGTTTCAACATTTGGAATAAACTCTTATTCTGCCATAATGAAAAGTTTTTTGTAATTTATTGTGCTGCCTCGTGGTGAGATTTTCCTTGTTTTTTTCTCAATGTATATTTTGATTATTGTCTATTATGGCTGTTTTCTTTCACCCAAATCTGGGAATAGTCCATAAACTGAAATGTATAGTGTGAGGTGGAAGTATATGTTATACTGAAATTCATTCAGGGTAATTAGATTAATTGATTTGATCTTAAATGATTCTGTGCAATTGCTGTGGAAAATCCGTCCAAAAAGCTCTATTGCTTGCTGCGTTTAATATTAACATTTATTAGCAATTAGCTTAGAATGAATCACATATCTCATTTTCTCTATTATATTGTTGCTATTGAGCAACGATCCCTCCAAGAATCTGAAAACTATTTAAAACTAAAAAATAATATGCATCAGCAAAATAGGAATTTGGTTACATAGGAGTGCCCCAGGAAAAGAGTGGGAAAAAACATAAAAGAGGATGGAAGGAAGTTCCTTTTTTTCTTATCATAAGGAACAAGAATCTGTTGAATGCCATCTAAGCCTCCTGCAGTGACACATATATTTTCCTGCTGAGAGACTCTGAGTCACTCACTTAATTTTTGTGTCTCAGGCCAAACAGTAGGGTACTGATACTCGACATCTTTGATAAATATTTAGAGATTAACTAAGGAAAAATTACAGTTGTTACTGTTTCAGAGTCTCTTGTCTGGAGGTTATCTGCTGGACTCTGAAGAACAACAGTCATTTTTTACAGTGAAGATGGATGTAATGCTAAAATGGCTCTTTCAGAATAAAAACTTGCTGCATTTGACAACACAGAGCAGGACACACCTTAACTGTCTTAATGCTGAAAGGGCCAGCACCTCCTTTCATCCTCATTGCTCACCTGGCTTGCCAGGGACTGACATTGTACCTGATCACCCCAATCACATCCCATTTGCTTAGGCTCTGACAGCAGATGAACCTCAGAGCTTGGATTTTTTTGAGGTGCTTGCATGGTCCTTGAAAGGGAAGATGCCTCTCAGATTTTTCTTATTTTTCTGATAGATTTTAGAAGAGCGAATATAATTTTCTCTTCCTTGCCTGTAGGTATATCATATATGGTAGACTAGGAAGGGTCACTGTATAGTCTCTGTTAAAAGATGATGACTGAAACAAGCTCACGGTGTGGAAACATCATTTAAAATGATAGAAGTGTGTTTTCTGACATCCCCGAGATACATGACTTGAGGTAAAAAAAACCTACATGTAATACAAATAAATAAAATTTAGCTCTTTATTAAATAAGAGTGCAGTACTTGGAACTGATTTTTTAGGGCACGGCTTACAGGCTGTTTTCTAAGCCACCCACCATGTAGTACTGTGAATGTTACTACATTACCACGATGCATTTCTTCTCCATGCATGTGTGATTTCTCAGCATCTTCCATGGACTCAGCCAAAGCATAAACTTCAACATTTATGCAAAGTTTTGCTGAGAGCGACTAAGTTTGTGAGAAAAATTCAGTGCTGTAAAAATAGTCTAAGCAACTGTTCATAATGATATTTAATCTCTTACAGTTTTATAAACCATCTATTGTCTAACAACTGGTTCCTTATGCTGGAAAATATACAGGCTTCCTGTTTTCTATAGTCATCCAGTTTCCAGTGATAACTTCACACAATAGCTTCTTAAAAGTGACTCTAAGAATTTTAGAACAATGAACAAACTAAACTGTCCTCTGCTTATTTATATGTGAGCACATATAAATCTTTTTACAATTGCTCCAGGCCAGTGGAAGTGTGCCTTAATCAAGCTGTGTAGAGAAAAACAAGATATAAACACCTCAATATAAGTCATTCTGTGTGAGTTGTCTAAGTAGTCTAAACCCTCTCTCTCATGCAAAGATCCTAAAAAATGATAACAGTAAAAAGAAAAAAAATCAGTACATATTCTTTTGCAAGCTCTATGTACAATCAGTGACAGACTGGAGAGTCAATAACTGTAATGATTAGCTGTAGACCTTGCAGGAACTGTTCTTTGAATTCAGATTTCAGCATCGTCAATCTGCAGTATTTTTGGAATGCTAAACTATGCAGTGGAGGAAAACAAAGGAAGAAAAGAAATTTGTTTTGCTGGCCTAAAGTCAATTCAGCTGGGAAAAAAAAAAATTAAATTCTTCTTCTATTTTAAATTAATGAGTTTATGATAGAACTCCTGGCCCTGCCAGCAAATGTCCTCTGTGTAACGTGTCATGAGCACAAAATTGGGATCCTGACTCTCATATGGCTAGAGCTTTTTCCTACTACATATTTCTCAAAGTCTTTGTAGATACACGTGTCTGTTTCAGATGTCTGAGCTACTGCCAGGATGCAGGAGCTCATTTCTATAAGGTGCCAGCTTCTGTGAAGCTATGTAACTGCTGCCCACTCTCCTTTGCAGTGGGAATCCGTAGTATGGTACTTTGGAAGAGCTAAGAAGAAAAGCACTTAAAGCCAGCCCCTGCTGAACTTCAGCACTGCTGATATCGCATTGGAACTGTAGACAGAGAGTCTGGATTGTATTTTTTATTACTAGTTTCAAAAGGAGGCTTAATAGTAGCTGAGTGAGAAATTCAAGGTTTGATACCCATTCAGCAAGTCATAATCTCACTTTTTACTGTTTTAATATAGTCTTTATTGAGTTCATTTTGATTTATAAGATAACGGTGGGAGCAAAGATGTTTCCACTAAAACTAGGAGTGCATTTCTTGTAATTCCTAAAAGCATTTTCAGTTGTGCGTGAGTAAATACAATAAATGTCTTCAAGACAATCCTATTTCTTCAGCATAGATAGCAATATAATTTCAGATCAGGAAATTTAATTTAAATAATGGATTTGATCAATGTGATAGCAGCAGAGACAAAAAGTGTAAGCAGATTTTAATCAACATAGATCCCTAGACTATCCTTCAGTCTAGTTTTATTCAAGTGTCTATTTAAAATGCAACCTTAAAATTTAATACCTTAAGAACATTAAGGACAATTTTTCTTTTCTTGAATCAGAATCCAGGGTGTTATTTGTTTGGTGTGTGGAAATAATGCCATATATCAGCTGGCTTCCAGCATTTTGAGATTGCAAACATCTTGGCACATACTATAGGCATTATTGCTTGTCTTTATAAGCTACAAATGCACCTATGTTTTTAAATATATCAAATTTTGCCTAGTCTCTCCCTCAACCCACTGATCTTCTCTTCATTAAAATGTATCTGTTTGTTTGAAAGTCAGGCTATGTGCTCTGCTGGAAAAGATGGCATTAGGGATGAGCATATTCTAATGCCTCATGCTGTGTTTATCGTGTTACTGGTGTAGCAATAATTGTGGTTAAGGACTGTGCGTCATTCTCTCTATGAACTGGAGTAATACTTGTGAAGGGCAGCACTGACACAATCAGTAACACAGCTGCTCAACATTGCGAAGTCCAGCCTGGACAGCCATGGAACATGATTCCTCTTCTGCGATCCTTCATAGCTGGCAGACATGGCAGAGCAGAAGCAGAAGAAACAGATCCAGATTTCTTTGCAAGTAGGAGAAGAAGCATTTGTGGGGGCCAGTGTGGTGACCAGGTTAAGCCTCTTGGCTTACACTCTGATGTCTGTGTCATCACATTCCAGCATACCCACTGGGTGGTCTCCCCTCATTCCTTTTACTCCTGTTCACACACTTTGTACACTTTCCATTCAAACTTTAGCAGCAAGAAACAAAGACTCTGGGAGCTGCCTCAGCTGTCTTGCTGGAGATGTGGGCACAGAAAGACTATGGTTTGGAGCCAGCTGTGGAGCACTTGACAGCAGATATGGCAGTGGTATCTTCTTACAGGCCATTGCTGTTCCTAGTTTGATGACTGGAAAAGACCAGCATCTTTGAACCAGGGTTCTGCAGAGGGCCTTTTTCCTGGTAGAGCTGGCATTGCTAATAGAGCAGAGGATTTCAATAAGCTGACAATGCAATTCCTTTCCTGGCAGAAAGGAGGAAGTAAAGTTGTGACATAGAAACACTTATAGATGATTTACACCACTGAAGGTTTTTTCTTAGTAGAGAAATCCTTCGGGGTTGAAGTGGAAAAAAGAGGGAGGAAAGAACAACAAAATTAAGGCTCTGGATTCAGGTGATCTATCAACCTCAGTGCTGTATTTCCTGAATTGTTATTATTCTTCTCTTCTATTCTCTTTTCTCCCTTTTCAAAATTTCACCCTAGTGTGTGTATTCTTCCTGGTATTTTAATTCATGACGATGAGCCAAAATAGAGCAAGGTGATTGCAGACACTGCATCACCCAGAGTTTTTCCTTTCAATTTGTCTCTTTTGTTTTGTCAATTCTCTGTGATTTGGAAAACACGAGTAATTTTAAAAGTGCAATATTTGGCAGCATATCACACATCATAAGGAATTCATATCACAAGGAATAAATCTCTTCACAGGAGATATAATCTCTTTCTACAGAGTCTTTGGGTTAGATCACTGATGCCTGCAAAAGTTAGGAAATGAGATGTGAAAAAAATGAGCTTCTTCCTTTTGAAATTATCGTGCTGGAGTCAGATGACTTCAGACTGTATAGGCTCCTGTTGCTGGAAGCAGCCCCAACAGGAGAACAGAGAAGGGGAGAGGCAAAATGCTTTATTTCAACCTCATCATGCAGTTTTGTTCTAGTGTTTTAGGGAATAATTCCTTACAGTGCTTATCCAAAATAATAAGACTTTGCAAAATAATAGGTTTTCTTCAGAAAACAAAGACCTAAAATAAGAATAAAGCCTTTTAGTGTGTGAATATGAGTTTTGCCATGACCCAAAACAACACACTGTATTTTTTATGTCTGAGTAAGCAGTTCTTCATTCATAGTACTACTGGGGACAATAAATGAAAATTGCATTTCAATGATAACTGACATTGCCAATTTTTAATTTCTTTAACCTCATTGCATTTAACATTTAGTTAAAACATTATACCAAAAAATATAGAAAATTATGCAAAATATACAATTACTCAATAATAATAAAAATTAAAAGCAAGTCAAATTCATCAGTACATGGTGAATGGGAGGGAAAGGAGCAGAATGGTCTAAGCAAATGTTATCAGAGGAAGGAATGAACCATATTGATTTGGTGAAGTCAGACATATCTGAAGGAATATATCTGAGTTCTTTTGTCAGGAGCCTGTACTAAAACCTTCCCCGTATCACAGCCAGCCATATAAATATATAAAATGCAGTCTGCACACTGAATCTGCAGCTCCCCATCTGGCATACACCGACAATATCTACAGCAACCACTTTCCTGCTCAGATTTCCCAGAGTGCTTTAGCAAGCACTACTTTAACAGGTCTGCTTAACACTTGAGTCTCAGAGTCTGGATTCTGTCTCATCAGGGTTACTGATCCACAGCTCAGGACTTGCAGCTCAGGGTTTTGCCTCATGATCTATGATATTAAGGGGCTCAAACCATTGAGCAGACATCAGTGCCCATAATGATGGAGCTGATATGAGAGCCAATTGTGTGTGAACAAACCTTTCTTCTGACTCCTCACCTATATTTTCCAATCAAATAAATGGCTCAACTTCCAGATTTGCTAATATAAATTTTCTAGAGCTGTTGTTTGCCTAACCTTTCATCTTCTCCTTTACTCATTCAAGATGGAGCCTTTAAAAAAGGCAGAAGTTGTACATGACTAAAACTACGTTTCTGTACTCTTGTCTTCTAATAACAAAGAGCAGCTTGTCTTTCATTCCTGTTTCGCAGCCAAGTATATCTACTGATGGTAGAAAAAGAGCTTGTTGTGAAGAGTGTATAATCCAAATGCCCTCCTCATTGGTTTATCCTAGTATCAGTCAGTGGCATGGGAATTTGGGCAACCCCATGTAAAAGCAGTCTAACATAAAATAGTAAATAATAAGGAGGGATGCATTTCCTAGTTTAGTTAGAAAGCTCTCAGAATTCACTACATAAAATGGCCAGGAAAACTGGCTGAAAAATACAGCCTTGTTTCTTAACCCTGAAGATATTGATCAGATGGACTGATAAGAGCACCATTTCCTTAAAATATGTGCAAAATATGTGAATGGTAACAGTGCATAATACAAAGTATAGTGCAGAAAGAAGTAGAGAATGCCTATTCACCTTTGTGTCAGTCTGGTATGGACAAACCATGTCCTTGGGGCTGCATATTTCCAGTTCTGTCAAATAACACACCTGCAAGCATACCTGGCGTAGTGGATGTGTAGCTGTGTTGAGTAAATGCAATGGTGGCATAAAGCCTTCTCACACTCCTCCTACAAGAAATTTTTATCAACTTTGAAATGTGTTCAGACTCCTGAGGCAGGGTTCCTAACATGGAGTAAAATACCTTTATTCTTCCCAAATTCACAGAGAAACTAGAATTGTCTTATTTTCCTATGGGCAGCGTGAACTTAGAAAAAGCTGGATTCCCTTAAATATGTTTTTGGAAATAGGCATACTGGAAGGCAGATTTTTAGTTGGGTTTCTGGGAGAGAAGATAGACGGTACCACCATGTTTCAGGTCCCTATTTGAAAACCAGAGAGAATTTCCCTGAGCTGCTTCGTAAGAATGTTCTCTACAGAAAGGCAATGAGGTAAAATGCAACACATGATCAGATAGAAAGACAGCTCTGGCTTTGCAAATGTTTCCTGTAAACACACTGAGTATTTCAAGTAGATTTATCTGAGAAGCAGATGTACAACACAGATGTAAAATATGATGCATTTAAACAACACTATGAAAGACAGTGAGATCTTTATGGTAATGTTACTTCCTTGAAAGATTTCCCTTCTTATTACCAGCTTTAAATCTAGAATACCTACATGTTCTCCTTCCTGCTCCTCAGTGAAATGCTACATGATGCCACAAATTTAATAGTGAAGCCATATTTCCAGATTACTTAACAAAATATTTAACTTGAATGAGTAACCTGGTTCATATGGATGAAGAACAATGTCCCTGCATGGTGAATTTGCAGAAATCAGGACTATGAAAATCCCACACATCTCAGCAGAGTTCTTAGGATAGGGGCCAGTTTTGCTTTTGTTAAAAATGCCACACACTGGGACGTCAGATGGACCCTGGGAACACAGGCAAAACTAAATAATGTCAACATCAGTAAAACTCAGCTTCATCTGTACAGGAACAGAGACAGACTTTTTTTTCCCTCTTGAAGAGGGCTGTAGGAATCTGCATTCTCACAGGCCCAGCAGCATCAGAGTAAATTTTGCTGCATGGCTTCCAGAGCTACAGATATTCCAGTTGCTTTCTTTTCCACTTCAGATGAGATGCTCATCTGCATGACAATCCTGTGATAGAGATACAGAAAGTATCACATAATTAAATCACTTCTCAAGTGATCAAGTAGTCTGAAGCTGATTTAAGTATGACACGTAATTTGAACCATGAACATGGTGGCCAGAAGAATTCTAGGGCAAGTGAGACCCACACACACCGCCTTTCCGCTGATTGAACCCGTTAAGATCTCTACAAGGAAGACTTTATTGTCCTATCTATCAGGTCAAGATCACCAGAAGATCTTCCCCTTTCCACTTCCCCCGAGCTGACTTGGGATGTGTCACAAGGCAGCAGCAGAGGAGCCTGGGCCAGTGACTCAAAGAGGACACAGCTGTCATATAAATAGTGGTAATACTGACAGCAATGGCAACAAGGGTGTGGGTTTAACTGAAGGAAGACCACAGACAGCATGTGGTGGTGAGGCATTAGCAATGGCAGCAACTGCATTTGAATATCAGCTCTTCAGTGGCAGCATAACAGAAGGGAATCTTACTCTTTTGTAACACTCAGGGTCCCTGGCTCCTCGTCTGAAGTCCTCCAGAAATATTCCCATATCAAAAAAGAAATAAATCCATGACCTGTTATGTAATTAAAAAGGAAGGCATTGCTCATCTTCCCCTTCTCAGCTTCAAGATATACCATGTTTCTGTTCCCCCTCAGCTGTGTTTGGGAAGAGCTGATCTGTATGCAGCTTTTCAGTTGGATTTCTTATGCACATGGCAATACTCTTTGTTGGAGTGGCCATGTCCTTTTGCTTCATAAATCATATACTGTCTTCTGAAGGGGAAGAATTATCAAACTATCCCAAGTCTAATATCATTATGCATATTTTTCTATCAGTTAAGTAAAAGATTTGATGAACACATGAAAGTTTTCGCTTCTGTTACTGAAGTGAAGGGGACCATAACAATAGTCAGACATTGAGAAAGTCTGACTGAGAGAGGCTTAGATTGAAAAAGTTAATATGTAAATGCATTCCAAGATCTTATGTGCAAGCCTGTCAGAGAGATGAAAGGAGATACTAATGAGGAACTTATTTTTTTCTTTGCCCTTATTCTGGCAAGCCCAAAGAAAAGAGTGTTATTACTGTAGTTGGATGAAAGCAACAAACTATGTCACAAAGAGACCAGTCTTATTCTTGCATTCTGTCTATTCAGAGCATGATTTCTTCCTTGTATATAAATTATTCTTTTAAAGTGAGTCTGTCATCCTCAGGCTGTGTTTTGTGGCATCCTAATTATTACTTTCCTGCTTTCCCCACTCCGCTATATAGCCATTGATTTATCAAATGCTTCACCATCTTTAGCAGGAAGGACACAAATCAGAGGTAGTACAAAGAAAAGGCAAAGTTTCTTCAGAGTATTATTTAAATAATAATCAAGCACACAGCATACACACATTTTAACAATTACACCTGCATTATTGACTAAGTATATGGTGCTGCTCGTTGTTACATAAGCTGCCAGAAGCATCATTCTTTATCCACCACATACAGAAATCTGGTCCTTAGGAGACAAAGTATATTTCTTTTTTCAAGCACTACACCAGGGAACTTGTTGGCATGGGAAACTGTCACATAACCAAGGCAGCTTAGGGGTGTGCTTTCTCCCCAGGACAAACGTCCTGTGGCTGCATGGTCACCTGCTAGAGCCTAACAGTGTTCATACTCACATGAGCTGGTCTCAGCACACTGTGGGTGCCATGGTTCTGCCTCAGTTCTTCTTGCAGAACTTATTGAAGGAAAATGCCCTGTATTTATACACAACGTCCGATTTTACCACTGTAATTTATTTAACCAGGAGTTAAATAACTTTATAATATCTGTTAAAATCTTTGTGGGCCAAATGAGTGGCTGTGAGTGGTACCACCTCCCTTATACAGAAGATTAATCTGGACCATGGAGATGGAACAAAATGTCCAAAATCAAAAAACAGGAGCACAAGGTAAAATCATGACTCAAGACTGAATCTTTTTTCTTAGTAAGATTATTTTCATTTCATAGCCCTATCCTTTTGTCTGGAAAAAAAGTCAGAAAAGATTATCAACAACATTTATTACAGACAATGTCATTTTCCGCTGCTTTTCAAGGTAGAAGCCTCACTTCCTATACAAGCATTAAAAAAGGTCTTTTTTCAGATTTTAAAACTTATTGTATTGTACTGAAGTTTGCACCAAGAAATCCTGTCATATTCTTCTAACGTAGTTTATTCCCTTCTACTTGAAGAGACAGAAAAGACACTAATTTGATTTTCAGTATTGAAAATAAGACAATCATAGTTCAAGATTTATCTGTTAAATGACCTCAACAGAAACTTCATCAAAAATACAAATATATACAGCATCGTTATAAAATAACATCTGGGAAATTTTTAGCAAAATAAATGGGGAAAAAAAAATAGTCAGTTTAATATAATATATAAACTTTTTTGGCCTCTGACAAATGCTTGCTGAAGAAAAGAGCCGTGGCAGCTTCTGTTTCTCACCAGAGGCCTCTGCCTTGCTTCTCTGGCATCTTATTTGCAGAAGAAAATTAATTCCCTGTTTCGAACATTTAAATTCACAATCCAGCAACCTAACACACACTTATGACATTTGACCATTTAACTGACATCTGTTGATTCTAAACCTTTTGCTTTTAAAAATTATGTTACATCAATACCATCTCTCAGTTATACAGGGTAATGGAAGATGAATCAACCAAGCAGACACGTGACTTCAGTGGGAAGTGCATAAGTTATGCAGGCAAAATATAAATAAAGAATGAAGCCTTTGATGGCTCTGTTAATTGAGAAGCGTAGGAATCTCTGGGCAAGCAGGACCTGGACCAGCCTGGTGCAAATACAGCCTCCCAGACACCGTCTCATACAGGACAAGCACCGACGTCCCACTTCATACTGAGTCTCCAGCCTGGATCATTGGTCCTGGGTCTAGAAGAGTTGACAAATAGTCCAGATCAGTGATCCATTCATTTAGAAATGATGTCAACATTTATTAGCTTGTGGTTTTGATTCTTATGACTACTACTTAACTGGGTCTTCTAGCCCACACTGATATAGATATTCGTAGAAATATTTGATGCAGTCTCCCAAACAGATTGATGTTCCCCCAGGAGGTACTGGGACAAAGATCAGTTTTTGAACTTCAGGTAACTAACTGAAGAGTCCAGTACTGCCACATATAAGCACACTTCTGTGTTCTCGAAGTGCTCACTATTATACCTGTTTCCAGATGAAGACATAGAGCGAGAGACTTTTTTGCATTACTGGCGCAGCTATTAGTGCAGTGAAAAAAATACAGATCACTATTCCTGCTCCTTGAATACTTACTGAATACTTCAGAAAAGTTTTCAGCAAAGTTCACAAACAACTTTTCCTTGCGTTCTTCAACTTTGTTCATATTTTTAAATTTTCACCTGAAGAAGGTCCTTGTTTTAGCAATATCAAAAAATAATGAGATTGTAAATAGACCACTAAACATTTTCAATGATGTCTATTTTTGAGCAAGAAATACAGAAGTTAGACTGTCAGCAGAACACACTGTGGCAGTATTTCAAAGGCAGTATGTTTTGAGTGAGAAGAGACTCTTTCAGAGAAATTTCACAGTTTTGAGCCTCAGTAGATTTCCTTCAGCTTCTGCCAAGACACTATGCTGTACGCATGTTTCATTAATTTTGTGTATGTTAATCATAGAATCATAGAATTATTTTGGTTGGAAGGGAACTTAAAGATCATCTAGTTCCAACCTGTCTGCTATAGGCAGGGTTACCTTCCAATACCTTGCTTAATACGTGACGTGCATTTAAAATGGAGAGTAAGAGTTATGGAGCTGTAAAGGGGAGATTGCTCCTCTCCTGGGAAACAGCTGAGCAGGTTGCGGGGGGAGAGCAAGAGAGATTGCACTGCCAAAAGCAAGGAGCAGGAACAAGGTGAAGGTGCCTCTCAGGTGAAGGAAAGACACTCTTGCGACTCAGAGGGACACGTGCAGAGCTTGCAGCACTTACAGCAAGCACTGCGTTGGGATCCACTGTGTGTAGGATGCACAGGGAAGGCTGAAATGCCACCTTTCTTTTCTAGTATAGCTAGTCTCTCAAGGCACTCAGAGTGTTCTCACTCTGACTCTCTTAAAATATTCTTCTCTATATTCTTACAAGACTTGGGCTTCCAGTATACTTCCTGGCTTTTGTGCGTTCTTCAAGTAAGGACAAGCTCCACCTGAAGCTCTGTCTGGGTCAGGCACTGATAACAGAATCACTGTGGTGGGACTGAGGATGTTTTCTACAGATTCCTCACCCAACATTCTTCCCAATAACCCCAAATCCTTGTGCTTTGTTCTACCTCTGGATGTCTTCTGTTTTCTTAAATGTAGGCTATGTGTTTCATTATTTCATCCTTAATTTTAAGAATTTTAGAACATTCTAAGGTTTCATTTGAGCCACTCATGCTGTGTTCATATATGAGATTACTTATTCTCAGGTGTAAATTATTTTTATCAATTAAGTAATAACTATAATGTCATATTGCACTGTGTCAGATTGTGATTTAGTGTTTAATTTAGGTTCATGCAGAGGCCATTTAGCTTAGGTCTGGTTTTGTGAGGTGGGTAAGAATTCCTGGCCAGAGGATTGCTTGCTGCACATGCAGAAAAGATCAAATTCTATTACAGTTTTTGTTATGCATTAGATCTCACAATGAAACCACATGGTAACAAAGTTCTTTGTCTGTCTGCCTGAAGGAATCTTTGCTTTGTTTTATGTAGTTGTGCCAAAGGCATTAAATTAAACATGCTGACATCTCTATCTTAGATGTTTCCTTCTGCTTTTCACAATTACTCTTTATTTGTCATTCCATTAAAAATCAACTGCCAGTAATATCAAGGGAACATCATTAAGTCTGAGTTGGTTTGTGGGATATTGAGATGGCATATTCCACTTCTCTGACTTTTTATCACAATGGATTATGGTATTAGTAATCAAAGCCAATGTACTCTGGTGCATGGAGATAATTCTGGACATCACTGCAGATGTCAAGAAATATGAATTTAAGAGCAGACAGCCTTACGCTCCTCTATGATCACAGATATTTGCAGAAAGGAACAAAACTGTATAAGTTTTAAGTCTTTTAAGATTCTGAACACTTTTGCTGTGCCTCAGTTTGCTTCACTTTCAAAGCCTCTGCAAAATGCTAGATGGCAATGCAATTCAGAATTTTTCTGGTTTTTGAGGTACTATGAACATCTCTGTAATCTTCCATTGGAATGCTTCTCGCTAGCTTTTCCTGACTCCCTATTTTACTAGAATGAAGGTGGTTTCTGCGTAGTTTCGATTTCCAGCATCAGTTTCCAGCAGAGGGCAATCTTGTTCCAAGATAGGTTCCTCATTTGTGGAGTTTAACCCTCTGATGAACAACCAGCTCCTCTGCATTTCAAAAGGAGTATTAATCCAAAAGCACGGACTGCCTTTTTTTTTTTAACTTGTCATTTAATTAATAATTTTTTAGATGCTTCTGGGGCCCATTTTCTTACCTGATCTAAGAAAATCTTAGAAACTGCACAAAATGACACCAGCATGGACCTTGAGCTGTCATTTGTTCTACCTTCATTTTTTCAAGACAGGATTAACTATATTACAACTCTTGACTGATGGTGTTTTTTTAAATCTTTGCTGGGGGTATATTCACTACACGCCTGGACAAACTATCCTAGTTCTTACCTGTCCTCATAGATAGAAACACATTTTTAATTTCCTTTGCTTTATTTTAAACCCAAAACTTCTTATTTTATCTGCTGTAGACATAAAAAAACCCAGTTAAGTTATTAGGTGAAGTGGGAGAATTACTCTCTGTTGTTGGAGAAAAGAATCTCGCAGTAGCACAGGCTGAATAAAACATCCCTTTAGCAAGTTTGTGTCTGAATGCAGAGGTCTGGTATTTCTGGCAGCATAACTATCTCCCTTATTAGTTCTTAAGTCCTGCACAGTCTGCTTTTCTTCCAGCTTTTTTCCTCCCACAGATTCTGTTTTCCAGATGTCCCAATCCTTGCGTCTTCAGTTTCTGGACATCACAACTACCTGAACCACCTTGTGCTGTAGCCTGTCACTCTCAGTCATCTCACAAGAGTCATGTGTCAAGTTTCTTGAAGTTTTGCCGTGACTAAGATCACAGCTGGTTGATATTACGCAGCAACTGATTCATCCACCCAACTGAATCATGGACTGCCTACAAATGATTAACGAGAGGCTGTTTTGCTAACACAATTAGTGGCAATTGGGAAGATAGTAATATCAACACTTGTCAGATACAAAGAAATTGCTTTTTTGAGCTCAGCATGGCAACAGTAGCACAGGAACTGGCTACTGATACTAGCCCCAGCTTTCTTGGAGCTGGTAGAACCAGCACAAAATTTCAAGTAGCTCAAATCACTTCAAGCCTTCTGTGATGAGAAGAAGTGGTGGCTCTTTGGGCCCCAGGTATACTTCGTTTCCAAACTCACTGCCTGGGATGCATGAGGAGGAGTAGCTGTAGCCTGTCCAGCTTAGAGATGTACATTTGCTATTGTTGAGGAATCCATTCAATGCAGGTAGTTCGGGGTGCAGTTGCAGTGCCAGCTGCAGGTTGTGTTCTGGGGGGCAGGAGCCTGAGCCTGAGGCAAGAGCCCGTGACCTGCTGACCCTTTGCATAACAAAGGGCCCAGGGACCTGTGGCCCTGCCAGGGGACTGGACACTCAGGCACTAGGAGACAGCAGGAGCCAAGTGCCCCAGATTTCCCCTCCGTTAGACTGTGAGGGGATAAAAGCCCAGAAGTTCCTTTGTTTGGGGTCCTTTCTTGGAGGCACCAGCTCGAGCTATTGTTCTGTCATTTAGTTATTGCACCATGATTAAATTGTTTTAAGAATCTGGACATCTGAGACTCTGCTATGGGAAGCCTGGGGTTGAGCTGGTAAGGAAACCTGGTCTGACTGTGTGGGTGTGGGGGGTGTAGCTGTGAAAAGGCTTCTGTCCCAGCTCAGGTGGTGCGAATGTGACTGCCAGAGTGGCTCCTGGATGACCAGACAGGGAGGTTTCCTTAACACTATAGCTGTTAGGAAGTTGCTATGACTTTGTTCAAACTCTGATGGACCCTGGCTGCTCCAGTCTGGTTTTGCACAGAAGAGACTGTGTTCTGATCACCTGCTAATGACTTAGCTGAACCTCACTTGAACCCTGAGACATTGAGACGCCTCTAAAATAGTGTCTGAACCATTATTACTATCTGGTTAATTCTTGATTTGTAGACTGCAATTCATGCTTTTGTACACTAGCTGGTGCTCTATACTAAGCTGTGCAATATGTGTGTAAGGTATGAATTCCCATACTGGTTTCTATGCATTTTCTATGCTTTTGTCACCGAGCTTTCATTTTGGGAAAAGATCATCTCAGTAAAAAAAGGCTGAGCCGATTTTTTCATGTTTGCAATCAAAGCCTCTACTAGTTATCAAGGCTTTTCAGCTTTGGGTCAAGGCAAGCTAAGTTGCTTGTGCAAATGTGTGTTCATATAGGGAGAGGAATGCTTACTAACTTAAACATGTTTTGAGTAACTGGCATATGGCATCACATAAAGGAGAGAGAGCTAGAAAAAATGTGAGAAGCAAAAATAAAATGGAAATAAATTTAGAATTCTATTTTTTTTTTGAAAATATAAAAATAACTCTCTTCTACTGTATGTCACAGTGGTATGTTCTGATACTCCTCATTGCTGATACAGCTGAAATCAATGAGCTTGTATGTTTTACATCTGAGCTTGCTGGAGTCCCCATGGAATAGAATTTGCATGTCAGATGCACAATGTCTCATGCTAGTTTGGGGCAGGTGGAAAAAAGAAAAATAAGAAAATTACTCTCAGATGTTTAAGTAAATGAACAGAGTCTTGGTCTAATGTAGTATGGGTAAAATGTCTCTATAGAAAGCTGAGTTTAAATGCTGAACAATGCCATTCTTGGGTGACAAGCTACCTTACCACTTTCTAATAGCTTTAAAATAAAACTTCTCTTGTGGCCTAGGAATGGCACTCCCCACTTTAGTGTCTGCCCCCAAGACTCTCCCAAACCAGACTCTGTTCGCTCACTCTCCAGCACCTTCCCCTTCCAATTCCCTCTCCAGAGGTGGAGTTGAGAATCGGATGCACAAAATTGTGAAAATTGTGGGTTGAGATAAGAACAATTTACTGAAAACAGCAATGAGATAAGAAAACAAACAGTAACACCAGCAATAGTAATAATGAAAGTATACAAAAAGTGGGTGATTTATGTGTAAAAAAAACAAACCTCAGTGCCACATGGTATGATCCAGAGACAATGAACCAACAGGTTCCCTATCCTGCCATGCTTTTTGTCCCACCTGAAGCCACACCCTTCTACCTGGAGAGTCCCTTACTTCCACAACCTAGATGTGCCCACATAGCTCCAGGCTCTGTCCCCTCATGGCTATTGCAGAAAAATTAACTCTGTGCTGGCGAAAACCAAGACAACTGCTTATTTATTACTCTTTGAAATGAGAAAGAATAATGCAATAACAATAACTACAAAAAAAAAAAAAAAAAAAATTAACAGCTCCAAAACACAAAGATCGCAATATTTGAAAGTCACCCACTAGAAATCAAATCAGATGTGTAGGTATCACCTCAACCTGTGGGTGTTTTCTGACTTCTTGTGCTTAGCAATAAAATGAGCAGAACAGATGCTTGGAAAGCTGAGTGGTTCTTTATTAGCTTTATTAGCTAATATTGGCAAAGATGCAGTTCAAATTCGTCATGTGTGCACATCTTGACTAAAAGATGCTTTTCCATTTCTCTTTCCCTTGCATTCAGTACTTTCTCTTGTCTTCCTCCACCTTACCCTGGTTCATGCTCTGAGATGCTCTCATTGAAAGTGCTGCTTACATAATTTTGAAATGTGCTACTATCCCATCATGGTCAGCTGTAAAGTTTTCCAATGTATATATTTGTGAGCATGGGGGAAGGAAGACCCTGTGCTCACCTTAATTTTACACCATGGGGACCTTACCATAAGGGAATAGGAAATATACAAGTCCCAAGTGTTTCCTGAGGTCAAAGAACAAAATCCTGTAGCAGCTCATTGCTGCCAGAGCTGAGGGCAAGAGAGAGATTCCTTGGGAAAATGAAACCCCAATGCAAATGTGTTTTGAATTCAAAGGGATGACTGATGTTGTCCATACAAATGAAAGGAAATGAAACTCACAGAAGTAAGAGGTTGACCTAGTATGTCTGCAAACATCCTGCAAGCCTACATGATAGAGGTGGGACACTCCATCACAGAAAGCAAATCTACTTTATGAAGATTTTGGGTATTTCAGGGACTGATGAGTCTAGGTAGGGATTATGTTGCTATTTTTGGGTGAGGTATACCCCAAAGTGAGGAAGAAGAGAACACAGTCCACTTCTCAGAAGACTTACAGATTGGTGTGAGCCACCTTTGGTTGACCCTTCTTCAGATGACTAGGCCAGAGGGGAAGAAATTGTTTCAGGGCCAAGTGCTAGGAAAAACATCAGCCAGTCTATCATCTTTAAAAATAACATGTCTAAATTTCTCCAGTGTGGATTTTGTAGAGCAATTCGCACTTACTAGCGGTTATCAGTTTGATAGGATATATGCTATCACTTCATATATGTAGTTCATGGGAAGTTATGGAATCCTTAAAGAAAGCTTCAACAACCAAGAAAATGTTTTGCACAGCAGATGCAGTAATCCCCTGTACAAACCTGTAGCACCGCATTTCCCTATCGCTGCATGCAGAAACTAGAGGTGAGGGAACACAGAGACTTAAAAAGAAATTGCCTGATCTGGATAGATGTTGGGCTGACAAATGTGCTGACTTGATCTTCAGATCTGAGGGTAACACTCAGAAGTTATGGATGTTACTGTGGGTTCTGAAATGCCAACCTTTTTTGCATGGTCATGTTGGAATTCCCGCGGATAGGAAGGTAAAGTGGCTAAGATATCCAGTTGCTTTTTTACCTTAGCCTTTCATTTCTGGCTTTGTACCTCAAAGTCTGTTCTGCATTGTTGATAAAAGCCTTTCTCCTTCACCTCAGCTGGTGTTAGAGGTGAGAGTGGAGAACTGACTGAGGTGAAGTACCAAATCTTTTCAGTTATGGCATAATCAAATAAAGCAGGCAGTGTGAGCAGCCTGAGAAACAGACAGATCAAAACATATTTAGGGTACTGGCACCTGGGTACTTGTTGTTATTAGCAGCATCCCTAACTTATACCTAGATCTTTCTTTTTGCTATTTTCCATAAAAGCAGAGGACAGAATGACATGCGCAGCTCTCAGGAAACCATAAGATGTTACAATGGCTCCTTGGGAGACGCTTTGTGTCAGTATCACTCTGACTCCCTGGAAGGCTAGTTCTGCTCTGGCACTGCCCAGATTAAGGAAGAGAAAAACAATTTGGTGAAGGCCAGCTGTTCCCCTCAAAATCCCAGGTGCAGCAAGTCCCACTCTGCCTTTGATCTTTTTCTCTGTTTGATAATATTTTCTCCGATGTACCTCAGGGCTGTGATTGCTGGATATTCTAAAGAGGAAATCAATGGGCATAGATTTACAATTCTACAATGTAAGGTTTTAGAACGGAATTACATTTCTGTGAAATTCATCCTCTGCAGGGAGTAAGCAAAGAGCAAGTTTGGCCCATTAGTGTGACCCACAGTTCCAACTGAAGTCAGTGAGATTTTGGGAAGAGAAAAAATGAAATGTCTGTAACCAATGGGTCTAGTGATACTTCTGTAATAAGAACCAAGGGGGTTAAATGTAGGTCCAAATGGAAAAGAGAGCATATGGAGTCCTGGCAACTGAAATAGTCAGTGTAAACCCAGCTGAGCTTCATCAGGGAATAATTTGATCCTCGATTTTTACATCATATATGGAGGTAGAAAAATAAAAGAACTAAACAAGTTAAAGAAAATGACGCCATTATCCAAAGGGATAATTGTCTGTGCTGTACCTCCAGCACAGGGGAACAGCACGTGGGAAGGACTGAAGAGCTACACTCAATACTTTCATCAATTCCCTCATCTGCTTTTAACAGTGTGAAACTCTGGCTAGATGTGCAGGTGGTGAAAATTATGGCTCAAGGGATGCAGGGACAAATCCTCACCATGGTGCATGGCAACCCCAGAGCCAGGTACACTTGGGCTGCTTGCTGTGCTTCTGCTTACGCTCGAGGCTGCTGAGCTCTGTGGAGATCCCCTTTGCCAGCTGAGAGCCCAAAGAGTTGCAGGGATATCGGGTGGCAGCACAGAGCCCTGTGCCTGGGGGATTCCTTGGCAGCCTCAAATATAATAACCCAACAGGCATTTGAGCTGAAGTGCAGAAGAAATGAGCACAAGAAAGGATTAGTTCTTGCTCCACTTTCCAATAGCCATGCAGGGACAGCAGTAGGGGTATGCAGACTGCAGCAACTTCTAGTGTGTGGGAAGTGCTGTCTTCAGGACTCCCCCTGGGATTTATTCAACTCGAGGTCACCAAGTCCTGGCTCTCCCTTCCCACCTTTGGGAGTATGAGTAGGAACTTGCAGTAACCCAATGTATTAAATCTATTAAAATGGCATAATTAGCTGTTCCTGACCAAAAGGGGCACAATAAGTCCTGCTGTGTCGCTAAAGATGTTTTATAAAGGGCAGAATCACACTGGGTTTGTGAGAAGGAGGCTGCTTATAGTGATCTGATCTGAAGCCAAGAGTTGCAGTGCAGGATGCTGCCTGTGGGTTCTTGCAGAAAGCAGACCAGGCAGTCACCCTTTGTTTTTAGTGTGTCCAGTCAAAAGTTTTTGAGTTGTAGAAATGAGAGCTTAAAGAAAAATTATCTTTTAGAGTCAGGTCTGATCCATCTAGGAATGCAAGAGCTACAAAGTGTTCCTGAGAGGGAGCAGTCCCCTGCAACAATATCCAATGCATTATCCTCACCAGTCTTTATTTGAAAAGGATAATATTATAAGCCTACTTGAAAGCAGAGGCCACAGGAACAATAGAATTGTGTAGCCTTCCAAGTATGAATCACATCACTAGCCATTTTTCCCTGAAGGGAGAAAAGTAAGAAGGTAGATAGGGAAGATAATAATGATTACTTCTTAAAGTGCAATTAACCAATAATCATTTGCATTTCTTCTGCTGGAAGCAAAGCTAATGTTTCTTTCCCCCCTCTGGCAGTGACCTGTCCTAAGTTTAAGGCTGACTTAAACAAAAGAATCCGTTTCAGGGTGCCAATACTGGGGTGCCTTTGTCTGCAAGTCAGTCCTGCTGGCCCTGCCTGGCACCTCTCCTCTCTCTCCATGGTGTGCTGGCTGCTCGCCATAGCCATCACTCAGGCTGCTCACTCTCCTTGCATCTTCAGCACCTGCTTTGGCCAAGTCCCACAACTCAGATTTACTGTCATTATTCTGGGATTTAGGAATGACTGTTTGTACAGCATCATAAATTCAAGGGAAACTCCTTAGCAGCTGCTAGAAAATTCTGAGCCTAGTCTCATCTTGCCTTTTCGGACCTCTAATGTCTACATCCCAGTCCTGGAGTTACTACCTTCTGTCTGGCACAGTGTTATCTGGCCTGCTCTTCAGTATGCTCTAGGAGTTACTCACCTTTCTTTATCTAATGAATATACTTGCCTTTTTAACAAAAATTATTCACAAATATGATAGAACAGTACAGGCAGAACAAATATATTTCAAGGTGTCCCATGGATATTTTTTGCTTATTCCCTCTTTGCTCCACCAGTTGTCAACATAGTGTTCCTTCTTGTTTTAGATCCAAGCCCTTCTTGAATTTTGAGAGGATCTATAAAGGTTTTGCATTCATTTCAGGCCTTATCCAGGATTACAAATATATCTCTGAACTTTTTAGAACAGCAGTAATGCTGGTGCTCAGTTGCAAACTGAGTGAAGTTTTCTGAAGTAATTGTCCTCTTCTTAGAAATATAGGAGGAAAAAATCACATCTCTCCATCCTGTGAAACCATGCGGGAGACAAAAAATCCTAGCCACGGGTTTTGTTTTTCTGTTTGCTTCTTTTCAGATCTTGTAATCCTTGAAAACCTCTCAAAAAGAGCTAGAAATTTACTTTTCTTAATGGAAGATTAATGCATCTTTAAATTGGGCATTGGGGATAGGAAATATTCAAGAGACTTAGTATTACAAATGGTTATCTCCGACCATAATAATTTAGGATGTAGTCATTTACATTAATTACTATGAGGATTTAAACTATCTGTTACGCAGCAGTAAAAGGCTGGGAAGTGTTCTCATGTTGTAATAAATACAGGGCTTACTCCACTAAGAACATGGCAGAAGGTACATCACTGTTTTAATAGGTGAGTTTGCAAACACGTACACACAGAACGTGAAGGTCTATAACCAGAAGGACAAGTCTGCATAAATCCACACCTCCTATTGCCCACAGAAGGAAATACTTGCCAGTTTTATAACAGTTGGAGCTGGTTCTGGGAAAGGCTAAAGAATTTCCTTGCCTTGGTGCAGAAACTGATATTAAATATAAGTTATTTTCTGGATGTTGTTGAATTATGCAAATTAAACAAGCAAGCAATAAACCAAATGAAACCAAACCAAAACAATAAACACCAAACAAAAAACCACACAAGCAAACACCAAATTACTGTCTAGTAAGAGCACTCTGAACTGCTGTGTTTGGGTTGTGAAGTTCGTGTGTTACGAAGACCTAAGGGCCGGTTCATCTTTTAAAGAGGCTGGCATTTTAAATTAATTTTCTTGCAGGAATATCCTTCAGAATTACTTCATTAACTTTGATATTAATTTTTGCTGTATTTCAGAGCAGATAACAATAGCCTTCACAGTGTCCATGGTGATTGGACTGGTGATTGGAGGGATCATCTGGGCATTTTTCACCTGCTTGTCCCGTCGCAGAGCTAGTGCCCACATTTCCCAGGGGAGCCCCTCAGCCTTCAGCCGTCGGTCCAGACCCTCCTCTCATGGCCACGCTGCCGGCAGGACTGGATTTTACCGCAACAGCAGCTGCGAGCGTCGGAGCAACCTCAGCCTGGCCAGCCTCACCTTCCAGCGGCAAGCCTCCTTGGAGCAGGCCAACTCTTTCCCCAGGAAGTCAAGCTTCCGTGCATCCACCTTCCACCCTTTTCTGCAGTGTCCTCCCCTCCCTGTGGAGACGAACAGTCAGCTGATCACCCTCACTCCCACAAACACCACCACAACCCTTGTGGGAAGCACCACCAACAGCTTGAGTCGACCTGAATTCCACTGGTCTAACAACAACCTCCGCATCTGCCACTCCACGCAAACCCCACCTCCCGCCTATGAAACCATCATAAAAGCTTTCCCAGAATCCTGAGCTTCGTCCTCACTGCAAACACATATGGGCATTTTAGGAGGAACCTCAATTATCTCAACAATTTTCTGTGCAGGATGATGATCTCTGAGAAGTCTCCAGCTGCAGTTGCAGAGGGGACATACTTTGCCAAGAGGCGTGTAGCAGTGATTTCATGGATCCCAACATCCCACTGTCTGAGAGATCACTTGTCTTTGCACTGCTGGCTTTTATATACTGCTCTGCTGTATGCTTTCATATTTATAGTGTTATATCTTTAATTGCAGCCATTGTCTCTTTATTTTAGAGGGAAAAATGCTGCCACATAAAACCGAAATAATTTCTTGAAGAAACAGATAATACTAGAGATTACTGATATACATAGCACATCAATGCAAGTTTCACTATTCCTTTTTATTTTTAAAAAAGTTTTGATTATACATGTTTTCCCAAGAATGTTACATTTTCAGACAGCACCTCCCATTACCCACCTTCTAGCTACAACCCCAGAAGAGCTTCAGTCTGAGGAACCTTAAATGCAGACCTCATAGAGGATGCAGTCCTGGCTGCTATAGACATCCTGTTCTGTTGATTGCAAAGATCTGATCTGAAAAGACTCCATATTAGGGATGCTTTTTTAAGATTCCCCACAGTGTGGGAAAAAATTGTGAAGTATATAAAGCTTCATGCAGAAAGAAGTTTTGAACAACACACTAAATACATGATAACAATTATAAAGAATTTTCTCTCTGCAGTCATCAGAACACATTTTAATACCCAGTGAGGCTGTATGGGCAGAACTCCTCATGTTTCATTTTTCTAGTTCTGGTTATCCAGATAAGCAGTATGAATGACAACTATTTTTTAATTAAGTTTCCTGATTTCCTATGGGATTAGTCATTTCCTTATTTCAAATTATTTTTCTCAAATTGTACCAACATTTAATTCTTTCTTTTATTCACTGAAATCTTGTCTTTCACTAAAACAAGATTTCAGACATCTATGGCTGAATAATAGGATTGTATAATCAATTGGGATATGAAGATAAAGATGAAGTATTTAGCTGAGGCTTACATATATTCTTGACTTTTATATGTGTATCATGCCAAGCTAACCCCTGGCTTAGTAGAGACTAATTGAACTGATGTGACAAAATGTTCAGGATTTGGAAATAACAGAGACAAATGGGACCTGAATGAAGTCTTATTGTATCAGTTTCCTGTTAAATATTTCATGTTCAAATTAAGGGTAAAGAATTTCCACAAGTAGAGGAGCTGTCCACGCTCCACACTTGCAAATATGCCTGTTGTTTCTAAGGGGCTTGGGCAATACCAGCCTCAGGACTTCTCATTCTGAGGGGGCCTCTGTAGCAAGAACAAGTTCTCGTCTGTCTTCGG